>JAPYZS010000004.1:0-466317 GCA_030522925.1 Trissolcus japonicus
CTTTTTCGATTGGAGTATTCTCTGGTTCAGCATCAGTGGTAGTAATCGTAGCAGTTGTAGTCTCAGCTGTAATTGTAACGACATACGTTCAGTGACTTTCCGATAATAAGTAAGAATGACAAAATCAAAAAAATATTTTCATTACCTTTTTCGATTGGAGTATTCTCTGGTTCAGCATCAGTGGTAGTAATCGTAGCAGTTGTAGTCTCAGCTGTAATTGTAACGATATATGTTCAGTGACTTTTAGATAAATAATAATTATCACAAAATCGAAGATATATTCTTATTACCTTTTTCAGCTGAAGTACTTTCTGATTGTGCACCAAGGGTAGTAATGGCACCAGGTATAGTCGTAGCTGTAATTGAAACGATATACTTATAGTAACTTTTTAGAGTAAAAATTATTATGGCAAAAAAAATATTATAAACACCTTTTTCGATTGAAGTATTCTCTGGGTCTGCATCAGTAGTAGTAATAGTATCAGTTGTAGTCTCACCTGTAATTGTAACGATATACGTTCAGTGACTTTTAGATGAATGATTATTATCACAAAAACGAAGAAATATTATTATTACCTTTTTCGGTTGTAAAACTATCTGATTGGGCTCCAGGGGTAGTAGCAGCAGCTGTTGTCGTCGTAGCTGTAATTGAAAAGACACACGGTCAGTGAATTTTAGATAAATTATTATTATCACAAAATCGAAGATATATTCTTATTACCTTTTTCAGTTGAAGTTCTTTCTGATTGAGCACCAGGGGTAGTAATGGCAGCAGGTATAGTCGTAGCTGTAATTGTAAAGGTTTACGTTCAGTGACTATGAGAACAACAATTAGAATAATGAAAATTGTGCAATTAATTATGTTTAATAAATATATTTCTGTAGTCACCTTGTTACGGGAATACAGATGTTCTGACAATTAAATCTAGTTTATATTTTCTTGTAAAATCATTATGAAGGGTATTTGTAACATAATTACTTGGTAAAGTAGAAGATTCTTGGTTTCTTCTATCAATATGTTCGCGTACTCGTTTGTAGCAAGCTTTAGACTTCTCGAAAAACTTTTTGTACCTCTTATTTAATATAACAAATTTAAATGATTTTCCTTCTTCCTCTAATGCATCTTGGATTTGGTTTTTCATGTTTGTTTGATTGAACTGAAATGAATATAAATAATGAATGTTTTTAAACCTAAAAGTTTAAATGTACTTCATATATATATAGAGAATCAATTTAGAATTTCTAAAGTAACATTATTTATACCTTATTTTGGAGAATTTTAAGTACTAGTTCCTCTGTAATTTTCTTTAAAATTTTTTTGTTAATTTTCTTTATTCCAATATCATAAGCAGTATTTGTTTCTTCACATTCCTGTTCACATGTTTTAATAGACTCTTGAAATTCACTAATGAATCCAGTATCCTGAAATAACATTAATATTAATTAATATCTAACATTAAGTACTTCCTACTTTTCCCTTTTCGGAGTATTCATATTATATTAAATATCACAAAATTGTACAATTTTAGCTGTATATGTTCGATTACTTTTTGAAGTGCATTGCGCCTTTAGTTGTATTTTATCAAATTGAAAGATTTGTATATATTATTTCGTGAAGACAAATCATAAGACTAGAATGTAATTAAACTTACATTAATTTTAAGTATACTACAATCAGTTTTGACATTTTTAACAGTATAGTTTTCAAATTCTTTAATCGTTTTTTCCACTAGGTTTATTTTTGAAATAAAGTCTTCTGTACAATTCCCAATGTCTTCAATGTTTTTTATCATTTCAAAGTCCTTATTTGTATTGTTTTTTGGATATGAGTCTAATATTGTTATACGATCCAGTGCATCTTGAATTTTTGTATTTTTTGCAGAAGATTTCAAGTACTTGATCAAGAATCCTTGCCAGGATCTTTCGTTAGACAATAGAGCATCTGCGAAATCTGCAAACTATACCTCATATGATGAGTCAATAGATAATGACTTTACTTATTTATTAATATAACATTATCATTGTTGGGACAATGAAATGAAATACCTCTTTGTCAGTACATTTTTTTGTTGGTTTATCCATAACCTCATTACTAACATATTTAGTACAAGTTTCTTCTGCTTGTGAGTCTAGATTATCAATCATTTCTTTAATGCTATTTTTTGAAACTCCCTCGAATTTACAATAATCAAAAATGGATCCTTTAGGACATCTATCCTCTATTTCTTGTTTGTAAGTTAGGTTCGGGCCACACTAAAAAATATAAATTCTGTTATGTTATTGTAATTGTTTATGTTACTAAATTAAATATAAAATTATGAAAACATGAAATGAGGACTCAATCTTACAAAGCAGAGTAAGCTCTCGTTGCATTTTTTTCGATAAGGATAATTGATATTTTTTTCTTGTTGAAAATTAGTATTGCATTCATTATTTAAAAATAGAAAATGAATGAGAAATTTTTTGTTACTTACATTCAAGTACAAGCAGAAATGATCGGTGTCTTCTTCATAATCATTCTTCATTTTAGCACAACGATCAAATAAATTTTGTAGGTTCGTTGAAGCTTTTCTAAGTGTCTCCATAAAATTGTCTAAGCAAGATTTTCATTATGCAAATAGTTTTTGAACGTATAAGTTTTACATTTCAATGATATTATTAAACAAAAAAAAATATATCATTGACTATACAGAGTACTCCACACCACCCGTGCCACTCTTACACATGTGTGCCCTTTTAATGTGTACGGCTTAATGGCAAGGGTGGTTTGAGATACCGGATATCAACAACTACTTTCGTGTTCAAGAGAGATTTTTACTCATATATTCTGAAATTATACATACTTTTTTTAGTTGCGTATTGTCTGTTTTGTTGATATGCAATTGATTTTTCTATTTCCTCATAACATTCCGATGTTTTAGGAAATTCCGATTTGATATTTTTGCCCAAAACTTCGAGCTTATCACTTTCGTATGTGGAATTATTAAACTGAAATAGATGATTGGATATATAAATATATTAGTACGTTTAATAATGCTCTTGAAAACATGGTGAGACTAAAATAAATATATAAGAATAAGTTATAATTATTATTATTAAGTTGTTAATACATTTCCATCAATTATTTCCTGGGCCTTCGCGTGTTGAAAACTTTCAAATTCACTTTGGTACATCTTCTTCAATTTTATATTTTCCACTTGGAACCATAGTTTGCATGTTTCCAATTTCGTTCTCAATTGTTCATTGTTCAAATCATCCTATGGAAGTAACAATCTAATATTAAATATTATAACTATAACTATAGTAATAGCTTTTTGTACCTATAACTATAAAAGTTTTGTATGGAAAATATTCCAACTAATTCTTTTCGTTTCTAAAATTTGTTTGAATCATTCATCTTAAGGAATTTTACTTGCAGAGCATGCAATTTGATATTTTCTACCGCGCAAGTGAAAAACTATGCAGCGCATTGGATTTTCCGGCGTGCTAGAAAATATGGTAAAACTCAACCTGCAATATACGGAAATTTTACTTGACCTGTCTGTGAACAATTTTTTTTTATAATTTTCAGGTCAAATTTATTTAATTTATAAATTTAATCTCTTCAATTTCAGCGAATAAATTTTCTTTCTATAGAAATAAATTGAAATTACCGTCTTCTGACTTGGAAAGTAAAATTCACTTACTTTTTTCCGTATGCAAAAAAATGCGTACTTACACGCCCGTCAGTAAAATTATGTGAAATCGAGGTAAAAGAAATTGAAAAAGCAAGAGAATGTTACGAGCTTAACTTGTAATTAAAGTTTTTATACTTTCTTCCGTAGGTATAACTAGTATCAAGTATATCTATAATACTTAATGAACAATTTCGTCATTACAATAACATTACAATGTATCAATGAAACAATGGAGATTCAAAAAGATATTAGTTTTGAACAAATTTTTTCAGAAATGAATTTAAACAAAGAATAGCAACAAAAGTTTAATGAATTATAAAATGAGATTCTTATAGTATGTATGTTTATTATTTTAAACAAGTAGTACTTACTGTATCAGACATTAGTTTTGCTTTAGTTTCATTTATCTTCTGACTAAATGTCATTTCGAAAATCTGTTGGCTTTCCTTTAACTTAGTTATATTCACTGAATATGGATTGATGCAATCTTCCATTTGTTTTACAATAACTGATGTATTTTCGGATGTAAACTTGTTTAGTTCTGTAATAAATGTAGTATTCTTGATGTCGAAATGTTCCGTTAATAATAATACCCATTTTTCGGGTGATTTGTATTGCTCTAGAAATTCTTTGAACTAAAATAAAAACAAACAAGATGAACCAGTAAATGTAAACTAGTTAATATATTATGAACACTATGGTTGGTGTATAAAATTATCAAAACAATATCTACATTTATATATGAATTACCTCATCGTCTTCGCATTTTTGTTTAGTGTTATTGTTATTTTTTATATTTGCGATGTAACCAACACAATTCCGTTTTGCTCGAGCGATTCTTGAAGCATCATTATTGTCTATACTATCCTTTTTTACAATGGTCAGATTTGAACAAAGGCCACCGAATTGTTTATCGTCAATAAAACACCCATCAAATTTTTTTCCAAACTTGATCAAATACTATAAAGATTAATCAATTAATTATTTTCATTATATTGAGTTCCATATACTTTGATACAACATAAAACAATAATATAATATTAACAAAGAGTGATAAATACAAAAATGAAGGATTTTGGAAAAAGGTATTTGGAAACTTACATCTTGATTCAGATTTTGAAAATAAAGTTTTACATCCGATAAGTTCACATTAGCTCTTTCAAAATTTTCACAATCAATGGCCAGTTTATTCAGCGTATCCAGTGCATTAGTGAGATATTTTTCATAAGTTTCGAAATCTATTTTAAAATTTATTTTAGAAAAACATATTTTATATAAATTTTGGTATTATTATAGAAATATTATAAATGTAAATAAATGAAAAAAGAAAGAAAGAAGAAATAAACAAACAAAAAATGTAGACTTAAAAATTGTGTTCATTACATAAAGATTATTTATACTGGACAAATAAAAGTTGTGTAAAACAGTACACACTTACGTTCGTCATCAATTGAGCGTATTATTCTATTACGTCTACTTATATTTTGCTAAAAAAAAGTTTTTAATTAAATAAACTTTAGAAAAAATATTTTATGTTTTCTGCAGGTGTTTATAGCTATAAAAATTCATATTGTGAATCTCACAATCGCTTACCCCTTCTACAACCACCAATAAACATATTAAGAATAACTTCTTCATTTTATGAGAGCTAGGAATTTTATTGTACTTGTTTATTAAATTTCTTCATTTAACGCGAGTTTTAATCAAATAAAAGAAATTTAGTGGACTGTGATCGAACAAAATTGAAGACACTTTATATATCAAGCGAACTAGTTTTTATCTTATAAAAAAATTAAAGTTTTTTCATATATGTTTGGCAATCAAGAAATATTTAATCGATTCAAAAATAGATTTATTGTATGTATGTAGATAACAGTTGTTTCTTTTTATAAATTATTCTATTTTGTAACGTTTTGATTATTGGATGCATCAAATTCGTGTTGAAAGGTGACTGAAAACTGTTAGTTTTCTGCAAAACCAACGTGTCTTAAAAATGTAAAGTATGATATTGACGTCCTTAAGACCTAATAATACAGCATTTTTTATTAATTTCGTTATTAAATAGAATGAATTTTGTCACATTAATAACATTTGTCATACCATAACGTAAACTTTAAGAGACATTTCAAGAAATATACCGCAATTCAAAATGCAAGGTTTCGTTGATCTACATATTATCAAACGAATGCACTGGTTAATTTCTTTTCCTTTAATGTGAAAATCCATGAGGTACCATTTGGATATATAAATTGATTCACGAATATCGACGCTGGATAAAATTATTTGGTGAGAAGACCAGCAATAAAAAAGTAATTGCAAGAATAATCCAATTAAATGACAGATAGCCAGTAACCTTCTATAAATTGTGCTGTTTCCATTCTAAAAAGTTGAACAATTTCATTAAAATCAATCAAACACTAAAAAATATTTGTTATCATTTCATAATCGATTGTACTTATAAAACATAACGCAAATTATAATTATGTTTTAAAACTTACCAGGGTTATTTGAAACCATAAAAATACAATTTGCACAACACATGTTGCGACAACAAAAAATATGATCACATTAATCAACTCATCAATTTTTTTAACATACGCGATCAACTCTTGATGTTTCTTGATCAACTTTTTCAATATCACAACTTTTTTATAATCGTCGGAATTTAATTTTTCCGTCGATTTATAACATATTTCTTTCCCTGTTGAGTCAAAAATTTTTTTCAAATTCTGTTGCAGAATCTTGAACTGGGCCGCTGCGAATGAATTCATACTGTATATAAATACAGCAAAAGATGAATAACATGTTGATACACTTATGCATCCACTTGACTGAAACCGAATTTATATATTAACTTGTCGTTTATTTTCTAATTGTTCCATGTTTTACCTGCAAAAAGTAAACTATCTCATAAATTGGAGAATCTCGACACTGCTTAAACCAACACCCGAAAGGCAGCGACCTGTTTGAACCATGCTGCCCAATAGATTCTATGGTAAAAAAAGAAACAATATTTTTCTTTTCAATTACAAAAATGCAATATTTATATCTAGAAAATGAATCTTACAAAATTTGTAACTAATTAGTATACTTACCATATAAAGGTAAGAAAATATAAGCGAACGCTGTTATTTGCACAAGCATAACGTAAATAATACACAAAGGTAACGTCAATTTGTCACACTGCCGAAGAATCCTATTTTCTTCGGCGTTGTAATTAGCTTTCCAGTACTCATTCTCGGTGTAACGAGAAAATTCTAAAACTTCGCGTTTCCGACGAATGAAAGTGAATAGTTTCAATGATTCAGAGTAAACGCCACAGAAACACGGTGCGGAAACAGCCAAAGCCTGGAAAGAATTGTGCACAATTCTTTATACTATCAATAAAAAAATCTTTCAAAAATAAAATTGTCAATAAGTTATGTTTAAAACTGTATTTACGAAAAGTGAATCTCTGGCAGAGAAATAAAAGTCCGGAAACTCCACGAAACACGCCACGACCATGGTGAATACATAATTAGTCCTGCAAATGTTCGAAATGATTTTTTCTTTTGAATTATTCGTCGGCCACAGACCGATGATTTTCATAAATACCCGTAGCAACTTAAACGTACCTAAGTTGTAAATATCGGTCTCCATTTTTCTGCGACAATTTTTTTCATATCCATTTATCTGAGAAAGTAGACGGTAATAAATTATTTAGACAAAATATAACCCTGGGGTTTGACATTTTTAACGTTAGAATGTCTTCGGAACGCTTTTTTAATGACAGCTTTTTCAGTAAATACATATCTAGTTTCGTTTTATAGTAATAAATATTAGATTCGATCGTTGAACTCCGGAAGATGCAAAATTACTGTTCATTTTAAGTTGCAAATGTATTTGAAATTAATTTATCAAAAATTTAAAGGGATTTTCTTTAACTTGTAATTTCGTTTCAGATCAATTGTCTGTTACTTTTAAAATGCTATATGTTGTGATTAGGCTGAATGACTAGAATTAAAAAGATATGGAATTATTTAAGAAAATTGTATATTATTTTATCGTGAACGATATCTAAAAAAGATCAAATGTTTGTAGTTTTACAAGTCATTTTGAAACAAAAAATGATAATGTTATGTGTAATTAAACTATCGAATTAAGAGAGAAATTCGATTCGTGAAGTACAATTGAGACGGATTAAAAATTTTAATTCAATTTTATTCGATGTATCTTTAGTATCTTTGATCGAATCAGTGACTTTTCACTGATCTTCCAATGAGAAATTCGTTTCACTGATTGGATCAGTGATCTATTCACTGATTTAGATTTATTTGTATCAGGACAACAGAGGAGGAAACAACTTCACTTTCTAGTGATGCCTCTCATCTTGGTTTTGGAGAAAAATCATGACACTGTATAGATGAAAAAAGTATTACATCTTGGCAAGTTAATTTTGTAAATAAAAAGTTTCTCATTTTTTTTATAATTTGGTTCAATTTTTTAATACAGGCCAAAAATATTAACAACATTCTTTAAAAGAAAAAAAAAAACGTACCAAAGTGGAACAATTAGTCTGGCGAAAACGGCCTTATTATTTTGTTAAGAAATTTGAAAGTTTTATTAAAGTTTATCTAATGTTATATAAAATAATAATAAACGAATAAATGAATGTTAATTT
The DNA here is from genome assembly GCA_030522925.1 of Trissolcus japonicus. Classification (NCBI taxonomy): domain Eukaryota; kingdom Metazoa; phylum Arthropoda; class Insecta; order Hymenoptera; family Scelionidae; genus Trissolcus; species Trissolcus japonicus. The sequence goes on from JAPYZS010000004.1 coordinate 8,338, forward strand.
GAATGGATTTACAGTCGTTTTTAATGTTTTTGGTAATGCTTGAATTTGAATGTTCGAAAATAAATTGTACAAACTTTATGTTACCTTGATACAAAAATCGGTCAAGGGAACGAAAAGGCAGGTCAAATTTTAACCCTTTGTCTGTCGAATAGTTCTGATCGAATGGCGAGAGCCAGGTAAGGCAGGCCATCCACTTAAAAGCTACTTTATTAGGGTTGTATAATTTTGAAGGAGATTACTCATTTTATCAGATCACGTTTTTTCATATTTAATAAATTTTAATTTTTTATATTTTTACGAACATGTTTAATTATTGTTGTTAGTTTTTTAACATTGAAAAATTGGGGCGTGAAAATTATATTAACCTGAAAATTAGAAGAAACTATTTGGAAAATTCTAAATGATATAACAATTTTTTTATGGTTGCTTATCTCTGTAATTTATTTTGATATCAAGCGATGTTTTTTTTCCAAAATTTCGGAATTTTTGTTTGAACTTATTAACTGTTGGTAAGTTAGGTTTTAATTATGTTATACTGGTATGACAGTCGATAAAGTATTGTAAGATAATTAAAAAATTGATAGATATCATCTGTTGTCTATAAAGAAAATAATAAACGAATATTTTTTCACAATTCTGTTTCTACGATTATACTTTGCAGTTTTAAAACAAACAATTTTTAATACAGAGAAATTTGCTCAAACCACAAATGATTTATCAAACTGAATCCCATAAAATTTGCTGGAATTAATAATTGTTTAAATTTATAGTTAATAATTTTTGGTAAGATTTTCATGTTGGCAACGTACAAGAGTTACCAGAGATGTTGGTGCCGCGTCCGCGGGTCCGAACATATGATGGTGACTTGTAATCTAGCGTATTGTCGTGGGTTCGCCGCCTACTCTCTGCGTCCGATTGTTTATTTCAATAGAACTGCACATTCTAATCGCAATTATTCCGTTTTGAGGTGAGTCATTGAAAAAATTTATACCTCTAACAAAATTTATATATAATTCATCCTAACTAAAGTATTTTTGCCTGATTTACTTTAAACGATGCGGGTTTGATTTTGATGCAGTCAAGTTGCGACGTACAAACGGAGCCTTGTTAGAAGTTGTTCTACTAAAACTGCCATAAAAAACGCAAGGATGACGAAGTTTCAGTATCCGGAAATACGCAGGGATGAAAATGTTATTGAAGATTGCCATGGGACGAAGGTAACTCGAATTAATATATTCAAATAAAACATTTTGGATTTAAATTATTTAGAATTTTGAATTGTAAACTCGTTTTTATGAAAAACTAAATAAATTGATTAATAAAAATTCATTAATTGATTAACTTTTTTTAGCAAGCCGACCCGTACAGATGGCTGGAGGAACCAGATTCAGAGGAAACAAAGGCATTTGTTGACGCCCAGAACGCGATAACAAAACCGTTCATTCAATCATCTCCGGTGCGAAATGTTATTCGTGACCGACTAACGAAACTGTGGGATTTTCCAAAATACTCTTGTCCTTCACGAGTTGTCGACAGATATTATTTTTACAAAAATACTGGCTTACAAAATCAGAGGTAATGTAATGCCGGATTAGAAAATAATTTATAACATTTTACATAAAATGAGTCAACATTGTAAATCAACGTTGCGTAATAACTTCTGATTGCAAAGATTAGTTGTTATTTATAAAACAATTTTTAACTTGTGAGTCCAATAAAAGCTAGCTTTATGTATTTTAATGTTTGATGTTTAATATGAATTAGTCGCAATTTAATATTAAAAACAATTTTGTTTTCCAGCGTTTTATATGTGCAAGAAACATTGGATTCTGAACCGAAAGTATTTTTCGATCCCAATACTCTTTCAGAAGACGGTTCGGTTGCCATAGCTACTTGTCATTTCAGTGAAGATGGTAAAATATTTGCTTATGCTCTAACTGCCAGCGGTTCTGAATGGTGGTCTATTCATTTCATGGATGCTCATACAGGTATAAAACAAAGTCAAATTTGTTTGATAAAAAAAAAGAAAAGACGAAGAAACTAATTTAATTCATTTAAAGGCGAGAAGTATCCAGAAGTCTTGAAAGAAGTCAAATATTCATCTTTGACTTGGACCCATGACAATGTTGGTGTATTTTATGGAAGGTATCCGCATCAAAAAGACGATATTGAGGGTGTTGAGACTTCAAAAGTCGAACATCAAAAACTCTACTATCACCGCGTGGGCACCCCTCAGTCAGAAGACTTGATGGTTCTGGAAATTCCTGAACATCCCCAATGGAGGATAGGGTGAACAATTAAAAATATTTTAATTGTCCCTTTATAAACAAATAGACAACATTTTCACTAACTTTGATCTCATTTTTAGAGATGCTACAGTATCCGATTGTGGAAAATACTTGTTCGTCTGTCCATCTCAGGAATGCAAAGACAACCGATTATATTTCACTGAACTGAAACCTGGAATGAAAATTGATGGATCGTTATCACTGAAAAAAATTGTTGATAATTTTGATGCTGATTACAAGGTATTTATTTATTTATTTTTTTTTCAAAATTCATAAAGCTGACTTATAAAAAGCGTATTATCAGCTTAATATTGGTTTTATATTGGTGATTTTATTTCCAGTACATCACCAATGATGGGTCCAAGGCCATATTTTTGACGAACCAAAACGCAGCCAATTGGAGATTAATTTCTATTGATTTGAACAATTATGAAGAAGAAAATTGGACCACCTTGGTTCCTGAACACCCTAAGAATTTGTTGGATTGGGCCGCTGGAGTTGACAAGGACAAGCTTGTTATTTGTTATATAGAAGATGTCAAAGTAATTATTTTGTTAAGACTTTATATGTTTATATTGACTTTTGCATGATTATTTTAATCAATGATTATATTTTTCCAGAGCACACTTCAATTGCACAGTTTAAAAACTGGGGAGTTGTTGAAGAAATTCCCTCTCGATGTGGGAACAGTTTCCGGTTTCAGTGGGGACATCAAGTATTCAGAAATCTTTTTCAAATTCATCTCCTTTTTGACTCCTGGCATAGTTTATATGGCTGATGTGAAAAAAGATGATCCACCAAAGGTATCATTCAATTTAAAATAAAAAAAAAAATTTTATAACAAGGTAATTATGGGTTATTCAATTTTTAGGTGCTGCGAGAAACGAAAATTGACAATTTTGATCCGACTCAATTTGAGACAAAGCAAATTTTTTATGACAGCAAGGATGGAACTAAAATCCCAATGTTCATCATCATGAAAAAGGTTAAAATTATTACAAATTTATTAATTGAAAATAAAAGATGTCTAAAACTGAAAATGACAATAATGCAAATTTTTAACAGAACACGAAATTGGACGGTTCTTCTCCAGCGCTGCTGTACGTTTACGGAGGATTCAATATCAGTATTCAGCCGACATTCAGCGTAACTCGATTAGTATTTATGCAGCATACTAACGGAATTTTAGCAATCCCGAATGTTCGCGGAGGAGGGTTAGTCCTTTTTCAAATCAGCCAAATCATTCAGAATTCTTAACACCTATCCTGCCAATTTTTTCAGTCCATACAAGTTTCCTTTACCTGCATGAATCACGACCTGCAAGTATGATTTGACGAGAATCTTAAATAACATCAATTTACAAATCATCATCATCATCATTATCATTTTTTTTCGGAGAAACTAAAATTTCATTTCTATTTAGTGAATACGGCCAGAAGTGGTACAACTCCGGTCGGCTTTTCAACAAACAGAACACTTTCGATGACGTGCACAGCGCGGCCGAATATCTCATTAAAAACGGTTACACGTCGGCCAACAAATTGACCCTCAACGGTGCCAGTAATGGCGGGCTAGTTACCTTGGCCAGTGGGAACCAAAGACCAGAATTGTTCGGTGCCCTGGTTTCCCAGGTTCCGTGAGTATTTAACACAATTTCTAATACAAAACTGGTCTTCACACCCAAATATAGATTAATCGAGCCATTTTTATTTTACTCAGAGTTGCTGATTTGCTACGTTTCCACAAGTTTACTTGCGGCATTACTTGGACTTGTGATTACGGTAACCCGGACGACCCCAAGGAGTTTGAAAATTTGATCAAATTTTCGCCGCTCCATAATATACGAGTGCCGGAAAATGGCATACAGTATCCGGCGACTTTGATCCTCACCGCTGACCATGATGGTCGAGTCGTGCCTTTGCATAGTCTCAAGTTTATTGCGACTTTGCAAAATACCGTCGGTCGCTCTCCGAATCAAACCAAGCCGTTACTGATAAGTGTAGAGACTAAAGCCGGACATGGCAGTGGCAAACCTACATCAAAAGTTGTGAGTTATAAAAGAAAAAAAAGTTAAAATTAAATAGTTGAAATTATTTTCAAATAATTTACAATTACTTTTTAACGGAGAAATTGAAATTATTAAATTACTTTTAGATCGAAGAATACACCGATGTTCTGGTCTTCATAGTGAAAGTGCTGAATTTGGAATTCAAGGAATAGATAAACCAGGATCGTAACTTGCATTTCCTTTTATTACTCGACGATTCTATACCAGGGAAACAAAGACCAGAAACAATCGTATCTGCGATTCAGAGCTTCATCCCATCTGGCGCTCATGGTCTACAAATATAAAAGTGCGAAGGCAGAATTTAAACATTGGTTCGGGTGTTCTCACGCCTAACATAAGTATCTAATTATACTCAGTGTACATTTTTTACGTTTTTCAAATGGTTCATTAATGTCAAACGCAAATAAAATTCATTACAAAAACCGCAAACTCCCGGCATTATCTTCGTTTTGCCAGCGATTGTAAATTCGATCGTGAAAAAGCGCCGAATGCTTCTGTGAAATTCCGTCCCGCGTCCGATTTCGCGAAATTACGTCATTTCATATGGCGCCGAGGCATAATGAGTCGGTATGCCGTACACTCGCCATCTGGCGCATACTAGCGGTTCATCCTTGCGTATGGTTTTATCTTCGACAGACCTAATTTTCCAAGTTTCAGTGACACGGAGAGAAAGAAACAGAGGCCGAGAGAACAGTCAACGAATCACGAAAGCTTTGTTTATCGTCACGTTTGTAGTTTAATTACCCACCGCAAGTGTGCACTAATTATAGGGGAGATTTCAAGAAAGTCTCAGCGTGTGAACGATTTATTAGAAACATTCCTCATTTTAATTCTTCAACCGGTAAATCAGAAACTGGTTAAGCCAAATTAAAGTATAATTATTCTGTGCGACTTGTCAAAGTTTTGAAATTGATATTCCAAACGTCAACTATTAGATGTCGGTTAGGATCGATTAGTCGTGGAAAAACTTCTGTTTCCCATGGTTTGTGAGCACAAGATTGGCTAGTAAATTTGCGATAAAAACGCGAAGGTCTTTTGTTAAGTGAAGTGCATCTCTCGCCCTGTGCAATAAATCGACGAGTGCAAGATACGATAATCGTCGGGGAAGGCACTATCACTTTACATACTCGTTTACGATCGCAGAACCGAGCGATCGATACTCGAATTGCGCAGTCGAGTAACTGGTCTTTAACGCATTAGTTCGCGAACCATCGATTAATTTCGCGGCAATACAAATCGTGGGGTTATTTCACGTGACACCTGACCCGCCATAACTTCGCGATATTATTCCACGTCGTGATTTTTCGCGACCATTATAACGATTGGCCTTTAGTTGTGCATCTAATTGTTTCTTGCTTTGCACCCAACTTGAAAGGTGATTAAATGTATATCTAGCGTCCAGATGAATATCTCCACTCCTAATGAACCCCGCGACGGTAGCTCGGTGAGCTCTGTTACGATTCGACAAAGTGCGATCATCTCGTTTTTTTCCATGAAGAACAAAAGCCCCGCGCAGGGAATAACGATCGCAAAACTTTTATGACGTTGAAAATCATAATGTTTTATGGTTTCGCATGCATTCAAATGTTGAAGAAAAAGAAGAGCGCCTCGTTAGATGAGTTTAAATGTAAAGCACAAAAGAAACGGCGCGAAATATATGACTGTCATACTCGTGGAATTTGACTCTCCCCGACATAGGCCACGAATCTCTTTTAGTATCTTGCTCATTGAAATTCCAAATCGTTGCATTTTACTAGGGACATTACGTTGCGAGAGGCAAATGCTCCTGGAATCGACAATGCGCAACCCGAGTCTTTTTTATTTTTGACAAAAAAATATCTAGGCTCTCTCCTAAGTACGTCCCTGCATATTCGACTGGATTTGCATTTTTGCATCAAACGCTTTATGAATAGCATCAGCAAGCAGCAAAGTATATACCACCGGGTCTGAAACCGCACGAGTCTTATATTTTTATAACCGACGCGCACAGAAAAAAAAGGGGTACCAGATTTATAACCAGTGAAAAAGTAAGCCATCGAGTTAGCGTAATTATTTTTGAAGATCTTGCAATTTAGCTGTTTTTTGTTTCATTTTCATTTGCTTTGAGCGACTTCTTTTTTTTTGTTTCGTACTTATAGAGGTAAATATGGTCCAAGTTGTTTGTGCAGAGTAAGTTATTAGATTGGGCGGATGCTTTTTATCTGAGATTTACGACGACAGGCTGGCTTTTTGTTTGATTTCATTTGTTAGCGGAGTTAGAATTAACTTTTTGTTTAATTGAGGCTATTAAGTGTTGTGCGTTGTATGAGAAACGTTAAGCGATGCAACTTATGAGCGGGGCACTCAGACCGTAGGGAACTTGGTAATAACTTCATGATGTAACTACTTTGAGATTTTCGCAGCCAATTTAAAATGCTGAATGGGAAATTACTATTCTATTTATGAAGTTACCGCATGTATCCTGAAAGAAAAAAAAATGTAATTTATAATTATGATTTGCGAGGCTTTTCTTTCTGCGTGAATAATTTAAACATATCATTAAAGGAAGATCACATTTTCAATTATGCAAATGCGCCACGTCTTCAGTCCTACCAAACTTTTTCCTGGTGCATCGATTTTTTTCGGTTGAAACATATCTTTTCAATTAAATAAACGATGCAAGGCTCTTTTTCTGCTGACTCTCATACATATGTTGAGTGGATGAAAAAGAACAAAAAAAACGGTAACCACCTGCATGCCTGTAAAAATAGCAACAATTTGTAAAGCGATACTAATAGAGCAACATACCTTTTTACATACTTACAATACCAGTACAAAAGACAATTCCAAGAACTCTCTCGGACGTTATTTTCAACAAACATACACATCAACAATTTTCCCGAGTCCCTTTCGGAGAATTGCTCAGGGTTTCGGTTTCATTGGAACCCGCAGCATCTGAAATATTTTGCTACAAGATTTCGTTTAAAATCAGACGTTTGTTACCATCACGGCGACACACATAGGAGAACGACGAGCATTGTAATTTTAAATTTTAAAATGTGTATCCTCAGTTGACTCAACCTCGGTGACGACATAATAAAGAAGAAAAAAGAGCAACTGTCCCTTGCTCGCCTCACGTAATTCCTCATATTCCAATTAACGTGGTTAATGTTTGACGAGTCCTGCCATTAGTCTTGTGCTTCCGTGGCTAATGGCCGAGCTCGGCATTGCACGCGCTCAAATTGCCGTGCGAGTTTACGTCCAGGGTTCTCTGGCGCTTTTTTTTGCCGCTACAACTTGGTGGCGCTAAAAATCGCCGCTGGCGCCAAAAAGTGATCACCCGCCGTTTGTTGTTTGTTACGCGCGCGTATCTTGTTGCGTTTCTGTGAAATTGAAGATCGCGCGCGGATTTCCGCAGGATTGAAAATTCCATCGCGCATTTCTGAAAGACGGCGAGTTTTGCATTGTAATTAAAATCATAACTTTAAAATAGCACTTTAAGCGATGCCTGCTTTCATTTTTGATTTTTTTTCTTTTTTTTTTCCTTTTTATACAGATTTTTGCTTTTAATTGTTTTGCCCTTCGAATGTCTAGCAATTAACGAAATCATACGTTTGAGCGAGAAGCTAAATCCAGAGGGGTAGACGACCACGAAATTGTTACGACCGAAAATTCCTGCTTAATTGTTTTGTGTCGCTCGAGTTATTTTTTTAAAAACATCTTTATAGTTTACGAGAACCGTTGTAAATTAACATTCAACCGATGACATTTTTTCTGCATCTTCGAAACTTTGATACAATAATTTTCTCCATAGTTTATAGTCTCTTTTTTTCTTTAATCGGGTATATACGAATTAAATATTTTTCTGACATGATCAAATTTGTGAGATTGATCCTCCGGTACCGCATGAAACTGTTGTCTCTCAGTCGTACGAGAAGTAATGGCCAAGGAACTGGACCGTAAAGTCAGAATATAAAAGATTGCACATCAAATATGAAGTTACAACTCTGAACATTGTTTCCATTCCAAGGGCTCAGACTAAACGTTCAAAGAAAAATTGTCATTCGGCTGCTGCTATTGATCGCACGCTTTTTTTACTCCGTTTATAAGCACCCGAGCCAGAAGTTATATACCGGGAAGAAAAAACCATTAAAATTACCATAATAATTTGCGGAATCTGGACTACGCTTACCGCGCGCTATCAATCTTGACATTTTTTCCCCCTCGACTTTCTTGTTGCAACTATATGGTACAGCCAAAGACACGGGAAATTTTGGGAAACACGCGCGCGCGGCGAGTTTGTTTTGCACTTGGTAATGGATGAGCAAACCGGGCATCTTTGTTTGAAGATAAGCATGCCTTACGAGCAAAGCTAATTTAGCGTGTTCTCCATAGCGGTGACCTTAACATTCTTCCTCTTTGGAAATGGCCGATAATATCGCATCACGCTGAAGCACCCATACGATTGTGGTAGATCATTATCGGATTACCACAAAATCATCAGATGCTTATCGCATGAGATTACCAGATCGTTATCACGGACTAAGCGCAGGCGCATGACCTCGGTGTCAAAAATCGGTTACGAAAATGCGGCGCGATCACATTTTGCCATCGAAAAGGCACGATTTAATCGCGCTCTCATAAAGCAGGTCAGTGCTGCCGTATATCTCGGAGCGTTTATTTACAACAGCCCACTCGTAGTTTCAAAGCGCTATCTCCCGCGAGATGGAAACCACCGGGGCAATAAAATTTGTCAACATGTGATAGAAACTCGTTTCTAATCCGCTCGGGTGTATCAGGTGCGGAATTCCTGACGACCAAAACCATAAAATGCGTGGATTAGATACAGTTATGACATTCCGCGCGTCTTGATAAGTACATTTTTCGGGCAATAAAAGCGATGAACGTTTTGTTTTTTTGTGATGGCATCGGAGTCCAAAAAAATAAAAAGAAAAAAAAGTGATCACCCACGAGAGACGCGGCGTTTTTAGTCCACGCAATCGTTACAGTTAGCGTTACGCATCAAACATTCTGTTATAAACTAAATTAAGGATGTATAGTCTAACGGCACCGCGCATCAGACGTTATTTATGATTTTGCAAAAAAGTGCAATCGCACAGCTCCTGTGCCGATTTCACCGCGTTAGGTATTGCCGATCGTGAGCGTCCTTTCAACGCAATTAGGCACACGGTTGCGAATTGTCACGGGGGATCAACCGCACGAATCCTGTGTCTTATCCGGTTCTAATTAAAAGGACAGATGGAGCCCATCAATCGAGAGAGGATGTCCGAGTCACAACGACGTCATTAAAAACCGCGACATCTGCGCCGAATGCAAAAGTGCGTTTTGATGGAAAGCCTCGTTTCAAACTTGTTATGTCATCGCAGCGTGCGACAAACAAATGACGTCCAGGCTACGCGGTGGCTTTTCAGATGCTCGCATTCTTCACAAAAGGTGATGCACTTTTTGAAAACGTTCCTGATGAGAAAGGAAAGTGTTATTGTATAGAGCAAACGATGGGAAGTATTTGCTGGTCTCAATGGATATTTGATTTTAAAATAATTTTAATAAACAACATTAGAAAATGAATATATACTTAACTGAGTTTAGAAACTTTGAATACAAAATTGGATGCGAACACAAAAATAGCACACTCATACACTAATTTCAAAATTTTAACTTTTATCTAATCGCGAATAAAATTTTAGCTCGGATAAAAATTGATCATCTTGGTGAATATTCAAATCAAATTGAAATTAAAAATACCTTTAAAGTTTCTCGCAAAGTCGATGAATTTTTGGCCGGATTTCATTCACTTACCTGAAACAAACAAAAAATAGGAAATAATTTAGAATCGTTTAATAAACATTAGAAAGAAAATTGTGCGCGTGTCAAAACGTTTTAATCAACATTGTTCCAAGCGGGTCAAAAGAATGCAAAGCTGAAAAAGAGAAAAAAAAAAAAAAAAGTTAAAGAAATTCCAAGGAGGCGGAATGTATAAAAAAGCACCTTCGCCTACAAGTATACAAAAGCGTGACGCGTCGTCTTTGCACAGCGGAATGCGTATTTAATTTTCGTTTTAACAAGTAACGTGGTTTTCGTTTGTCAGGTAACTGTAATCACAATAACATTTTTTCGGCCGAACAACATAGCTGCGGTAACTCGCAATAACTCAGCGAGCGAGCGCGAACGCTATGCAAATTTGTCTTCCGCGACAACGCGAAACAGATCACGTAAAGCTCTTAAATTAAGACACCTGTTTGAACATCGTTCTTCTGGTCGCAAACATTTCGAGCAGCTAGACTCGTCGCAGCCTTGGCTCGCGGAATACCGTTACTTACGTGGCAGACGTAAGCTCTCTCTTTCGTCTACCCCGCGGGATCATTAAGTTTCACACTGAGTCAGCTGGGCATTTACATTTTATTATTCGATTTTGATCACTTCAATTATTCAGTGGCTGAATTTATCTTTACCGTTTGTAGTACAGTTCGAATTCATTCAAATGAGACACTTTATCAGAGATTTTCAACAGGCTCCGCTTGTCATTGTAGATACCGAATTGTCGTGCTCGTTCTCATCTGAATGCGCGCGCGGATTGTAATTATGTCGTTGACCGCAATTAAATTTACATTTCCACCGCGCGCAGCTCTCCAATTTTTGTAATCAAAATCTAAACCAATTTAATTGCTGCGCGAATTCAAAGCCGAATTCATATCAGCGCTGATGATTCCGCTTGATTTCTCCTCTCCTTTCTGTGTGTATACTTTATCACGAAAATAACATTCTTCTCTTTAGAGAGCTCTTTTTGAACGTTTTTTTTATCCTTTCGTGTTTAATTAAGTCCGTTGCGTCTAATTAAATCATACTCAAGATACAAATGAGGGTCGAAAAATGTGCCTATTCGACAAGTGATCTCCAAATGATAACCTGGCGAAAATTAATGACAATTCGGCGGTCTCTACATCGTAGCGTGTGATCCACTTCCATCAGCCAACACCATATTGAGCAATTATAAAAATGATTCCGCTGCTTTCGAGAAAAAAGTAAAATTCACTGACCTGAGAACGTGATCTTTGCATGTACTAAATAACAAACAGTGTTATGTTATGAATCTTATCAGACGTGCGTAATTAGATTGAATAATTCCAGTGATTATTTATTGAATAATAATATTTATCTGACAATTTTTAATCAATGAATGAAATTTAGTTTCAAATAATAATCATTAATATTAGATTCTTTTTTTTTGTAATTACACAAATGTTGTAATTTATTTAATTTTAAACGTGAATGATTTTTGTTTGAAAAGAAAAATGATAATTAACTCATCGAAAGAAAATCGACCAATTTGTTTTGAAGTATTAGAAATCTATTGCGAGTGATTATCTAATTAGCGAATTACGCGAAAACAACAGCAAGGATTAGTTTTCATTAACCTAGTCTATGAGCTTACTTTCTACAAATGCGATAATTGCCGGCATGGTAATTTAGGTTGGTGCATGCGTTTGCTTCGCAAAAGAAATTATTGATTGTAAATAAAATCGCATGACAAACCGGAAGTCACGTGCAGAAACCGAATGGAGGTTAGTGGTACTTGGCTGATGTTATAATTACATTCGCGGCTTGACTGATGATTTTATTATGAACTTGTGCTGATTAATAATTTTGCCTTGAATCGATGGTCCCGTTCGTCACATTGGCGACAAATGCTCGCTCACCTAGATCATCGATCTTCCTGCGTGGCATTTTTTCGTCTGGCCATCTGCATCTTCTGGGACATACATTTTTGTTGGTTTAAGGTAAACGTTATTTTCCATCGATAAATTTTATAACTCGCATGTTATTTCTCTTATCTTGACAATTATTTTGTCCTATTTTGCAAATTATATCATTTGACGATTCATTTATTTTTATTTTACAATTTTATATTTTTTGATTACGGGATCTTAATTGAAATTGTTTTTTTATTATTTTTTTTTTCAATATAAAGATAAAAATCATTTTCTTGACGGTAAAATAATAAAAAAAATCCATAAACATTTTTTTTATTTAATTTGAATTTTAAATTAAGCATTAAGTTTAGAATGATGGTTTTAAAAACTCGAAATATTCTTGATTGTCATCCACACAGCTCGATCTCATATTTCACTATGACTTTTGTAGCTTTTTCATATCAGCTGCACTCATCTACGAAACCTGAACTGCAAATTCGTCCTGGCCCACATTTCTGGCCATTGTGTTTTATTTGCAGTTTACAGTTGCGGAGGTTATTTAACAATAAACTGACAGGTATTGTCATTGTACTGCAAGCCCAATTTAGTTGTTTTCACAAGCGCGCACTCGCACATTTTTCAATTACTATATATCTAATGATGATTTTAATGAAACATGTTTTTCCCTTTTTTTTTAATTCGTGACAAAAATTTTAACTTCATTATTGTCACGAATGATACAAATCATTTTGAAAGTATAAAAAAAACTATTAAAAAAAATATAATATAATAAAAATGGATTTCATGTGTAATTTACATAATGATATGACTGATGAGGTGTTTTATATTTTCTATCGATACCAGAAACAAAACAAAGAAAATGCGCGTTACAAGCAAGTGACGTTAAAAACCCCTCGACTGGCATTTATACTCGATATCAATTGAGTTAGATACACACTTGAGAACACTGCGGCGAACACTCTTGAATAACCAGTTTGCAATAGAATAATCATCAATGACGAGAAATCTCTAGGAACCAACAAGTGGACTCGGAATCATCCATAAAATATCGATGTCAAACGTACCGAGATAATAAATTTTTAATAATCAACAAGAAGTGGAAAAAATTGTCTATCCCACGAGACGATTTGTTCGACAAATAAAATGTAGAAACGATTATACCGAGTAGATTAGACTGAATTCTAACTGAAAAATCGCATCTGCCTATCACTAATTTATTTTGCAATGAACTCGGCTAATTAATTCGCAAACATTCTTGCTTGATTGTGAATTATCAAAATTTTATTAATTAAACTCTAATCAATCCGCGGGTCATAAATTCAATTTTTTCGTTTGTCGGAAAAATATAAAGTTAGTGAAAAATTGTCATGATTTTGCGATAAGAAAATTGTCGCTACAAGATCGGTGATGATTATGTTCGGCTCATCCAAAGGCAGAACACTTGACAAACCAGTTGAACGCGAATAATCATCGATAACAATATGGGTTCATACATTACATTTCAGCCAAGAAATTACGCGTTCAATTTTTCATAAATTGCCGCACCGGCGTAGATTAAATTAAAAGGGAATTGTTAATTAAAAGTTTGCTATCGCTTTATGTACTTGGCGAGATTATCAGTTGTCACGCAGCGGAAATAGAAGAGTTTATAACGACTATGGAGATTATGTACTCGATTTCATTTGAGCAATTGTATGGGCTCATTAATTATAACAAAATGTGTAATTTAATTGGATCGTTCGAGCCATTATTTTCGCAACATTAAAATTTCATGGGACGACAACAATTTATGTTAATGAAATTTTTCAAATAAAAAAAAAAACTATAAGTAATGTGAAAAAAATTTTAATTGCATTTTATAAACATATTTTGAATATCCTTTTGGATCTTATCTTTAAAATTTGATCAAATTATTTTTCAATGCTTGTTTAAATACTAATTTTTTGCTTGAAAATAAAATCTTCGTTAGCACCTAAAAGTATGCTAACTGTATGATTTGTCACGCTTGTTTCTGTGATTTGCCTTTTAATACCGAACAGTGATTAACGGCGATGGTAGTTGTTTCCCTGGGTAAAATAGTTTTACAAGCAAGTGCTCTCTGCGTGGACCACGTGCATAACTGCCAAAGAAGGAGTAGCCTATTCACGCGTTTACCGTTCGACATTCTTTTGCGTGCGCCGAACGTATTGCGTGTAACGACTCGGCCAATGATGTCGAAATATATTATTCATAACTCGTCTTGCAAACGTATATACATGTTTTACAAGACAAGTTTTATAAAGACAAGCGGAAAAACCCGCTTTGAATTCTGCCATCGCTTTAAGTGTAACATCAAATGAAAAATTTACTTCCATGATTTGAGACAACTAATTTTGAGAAATCGCTGGTGGAAAGAAAAATTTTAAACGAAAATTGTCAGTCTTTAATGATCGCTCGTTTTCTCAGCGCCATCTGTTGGAAAAAATGTGCCGAGGTGTATTATTTCTTTGAAGATAAAGGTACGAAAAAATGAGGGAAAAATATGCGATACTGCTTCATCGGGCAATGTATTCCTTCATCTTTTATTCAAAACAATTCCGATTGTCTATTATTTCAGCGCCATAACTCTTCGTTAAGCGTGATTAGGTCACTAAAACATCGCAATAACCAAAACTCCTTCCTCGTTTCAATATTCGCAACAATTTATTACAGGTTGTAGCTCCGCTTTTTTCAGTCTCCTTTAAGTGATTCCTCGCTGAGGGGCACGTGAATTTTCGTGAACACATTTTTGAACCGGGATTTCTGGCCGGCATTCAAATACAATGACGTAATCACGTCCCGTGTTTTCTACATAAAACAAAGGAAAATGGAATTAAAGGGACAGCGATGCGCTCTTGTTGATGTCGACGAGGATAATGTCAGAGTTCGAGCTGAAGGAGGAATATATTTTTGGCGCTGATGTACTATAACTGCAACTGCTTTATTATGTCTGAGATTCGGGTCAGCGTTTGTTTCCAGACGAATTTAAAAATTCCAACTTGTATTCGGCTTTATATTGACTTCCTACTACAACTTCTGGGTTGAAATTGATGACAAAAAAGCAATAAAAAATTCACGAAGAAATCCCCTAGAAATTCCTAGTTTAGTTTCCGTCTGATTAAAAAAAACTGAAAAATCTATCTGATGTACAAATGAGAACTGCGCAGGTTTGTGTCTCAAATTAATTGCATGGCAAAATATTTACACCGATAGCCGACAAGGCCCGGCATAATAAATGTAAGTTATGACTGTGCAGAAGGAAAACACGCGCTGGAAAAAAAGCGACGCGGGTTTCCGGATCGAGGCATGGTATCTTACCCCCCCGTGAAATAAAGTGCTCAAGGTCACCGCGTGAACCCGCGAGATGTTTATTCTCATGAGATCGCGTGTCCGACTGAGAAGTCTTTGAACGTAACCCGTCAAGACACATTGCAGCGTTATGCAACGTATGTAAACGTGCGTCGAGCGGTGCACACGAACGCAACCACTTATCGCAAGTAGTTGTACAGTCGCGTGAGTATTTGGTACTTGGAGGCGCCTCGAGGGCTCAGAGGGCGATTCATGGACAAGTAAATATACGAGTTAAGCATCGAGGATATGTCGCCTGTCAAAATAATTCAGTCGGCCGCCAATTAAGGGCTTCATTAAATTCAAACCAATCGCAGGCGTTGTCCGGCTATTTTCTTTTATATTTATTGTATGCTAATGCAACATAATAGGATAAATGTTTTATCTTTAAACAAAAAATAAATTCATTTTTTTTTTAACACGTTTTTGATTTTGTTTTGTTTTGTTTTTTATTTTGTTGTTGTGTTTTCATTTTTAAATTGAAATATAAGAAAATTAAAAATTTTCTAGAAAAGTTCAAATTGTAAATGAATAATTTTGAAATTGAAATTAATTTTAAATTATAATCAATTTCAAGTTAATAATTTGAAAGATTGCTTGAACAAGTTGATAGTAATTCAGGCTTAATAATTTGTTGCAATCCATGAGTGGATTTCAATTTCGATTACAATAAATATCTTGTGTCGTTTAGTAGCTATTTCCTATTTACAAACATTTTTTTCCTTCGAGTGTCGGGATCGGTATGTTGAATGATGATTACGTGCGTGTAACAGTCGCAGTCATACGAGTGATGGCCAAAGCCGAAGCCGATGCTGCGCCTCGCGAGCATAACGATTCATAGTTCAATTTATCGTCTCGGTTCTTTTCTCCCCGTGGCCTTTTATGTTGCCTCGCGAGTAGCGCCGTCTTCGTTCTGCGCGGGTGATGTCTTCTGCCAAACCATTTTTCCACTTTTCTCCATGGGCAAATCATAAAAAGTTTAATGGTGTTATCGCCGCCACTCGAAATTTATATGCACTCTTAGCACACCCACGTAACGGTAAACTTTTCTCTTTTTCACATCATGACTTCTTCGTTTTATTACCCAGTCATTACGAACTCCTGTCCAAAGTTTCAAGATAATCGAAGTAAACAAATTTAGTTCAACCGGCAGAATTTATTTTACCGGACAAGATTCTATAAAAATAAATTTGTTACAACTCATGATAAATGCAACGAGTCGGAAACATTAAAACTGAGCAAACAAATTAGATTGTAAGAAAAAATTGATTGCAAACTTTGGCAGATCTGCTGAGAGATGGTGGGAAATTAGAAATCGTTACAAGTTCAAGTTTAATGCCCTTCAAGCGCCTTGACATTGCAAGTGAAAGTTTGTAATATTTGACTCTTGAATGAGCACGTTAAACAGTCGAATTTCTCTCCGTAAGAAATTACCGGTTACTTCACGGGCGATTACTTAACGTTGTTGATTACGACGACACAAGACAGAGAATTTATTATAAAACCTGTGAAAAACAAATCCTAATCTGAAATAAATCTAAATTGATGAGAAGCATTAACTATGCAAGTTATGAATTCTAATTTGGTGAAGAATTTCAAAAATGGTCATAACTGGTGTTTACATCAAGGAACAAACACTCATTCTAATTAAAACGTTTTAAGAAGAAAAATAGTTTAACTGTATATTAATTACGATAATATTTTTGTTTTTCATAGAAACTTGAGAGTCATTGATTGGTTCTATTTAATAACGTTATTACAGATGTCAAACCATGGAGTGCATATTTGGTGCACCAGGAATTAATGAAGCCAATTACTTTCAACACGCCGGCGTTACTTGTTACACGCTGTTTACATTTACATGCTGCGGCGCAATAAGAAAAAAAAATTTGTCTTACTTTATCATCGCGCTGATCTTCCGCTGTAACGAGACAGTCCTGGGAAATTGTGCGTATACGCCAGAACGCATTACTGTTATGTAAGGTATAAAAACAGCGGTTCTCAAACATGTATGGTCGTCTGTCCATCGAACTCTCTCGTGACAACCCACGATTAAGAGGAAGCTCCAGTAATTAATACATTTTTTCGTCAAATTCAATGAAATTCGTGTGAACTTGCAAGATCGCCGTGGATCAACGCACGATCTCATACGTTACAAATTGCTAGGCGGCTTAGCTTCGTTCAACCCAAAGGAAATTAGCGTTTTGCACGACGAGAAAATATGTTTTTTTTTTTTCATCCATCAATCGGCTCAACTTTTAATTACAAAAAAATCATCTTTTCGACTGAATTAATTCGTTTCGATAAATGTGTTTGAACGTGTTTTTTTCATCATTCAGATCGACAATTAAAAAGTAACTGAATTACAAAGAGAAACCTTTTTTTATGCCAGCCGTAAAAATAAATCGCTGTTTCATGGGGGCGTGAAGAGGAAATAAGCTTCTTTCGCACAATCGCACTTTTTGCATGATCGTTCACAAATCTTGGCTCGTAAATTGAAATTTAATTAGACGTATCCGTTATGGTAGATATTGTCCGACCTTAAATGAATTAAATTTTTCAATCAAAACCTTTTCACAGCGGTCTGAACACAATTTTGTAACTGGCAATATGTTTCGTTGATCAATTCAGAAAATTGATCTGACCATACTTGGTATCACTTAACTTCAAACCTGGTCGATTTTTCATTCAGTCTTTCACGAGGGGTTTGTTTAGAAACGTGAAAGTGTAAATCCAACGATCCATATCAGCAGGTTGGGTGCAAGTAATTTGACAGAAAGTGTGAATAATATGTACCAAAACTCGGTCAGTAACGGTGAAGAGGCAGCGAATAGATGATTTTAAAAGCTGCCGCGCATCTTCCCTATCCCCAATCTCGAGTGTGGCATTTTTATGCGCGTCCAATCGATTTACTACTTGCACCATCCCATACAAAAGGTCCATAAAGCACGAATAAATTGTTTGCACCGATAACTTCTGTACCTTCGTGAAATATCTTGCGTTCCGTTAGCAATGTGACATATGATAACGAAAAAAGATTTGTCTTAGCTGCACTTGAAACTTCCTCATATTTCTCTAATTTTTTTTATTTAACGTACCAACATTCTTTTCCCTGAGAAACAATTTTCAAAAATTTCTTGATCAATTTTAAATAAGGTATTTTTACCGAACAATTGCATTCTAGTTTTTTTTAAGGGTTGATTTTTGTTTTTCGTATGATTTTCTTTTTAATTTCGAGATGATGGAAAAGGGGATTAATTTTGCCCAAGGATTTGTGATTGCGTGTTTTATCGAACCCAATAAAAACAAAAACAACTTTACAGTTTGTCGAATAAACGATAAAGCAGCCTGACTGGCGTTAACGGGTTTTTCGCTTAATAGTAAATCCGCCCCTGATATTCTAACGGGTATGGATGCATCGAATGTCACGATAGGTAAATGTATTCTCGAGGTACATCCGACGTTGCGTATAATCTTCCTGGCGAACCCTTACGAATTTATCCGTAAACAATATGTTAATATCTTGACCACGTCTTCATTCTTCGCGTCTCTCTATTCTTGTCCACACTTTAAAACCCTGCAATAACGATGCTAATAAAACAACTAATTTATATTCAAAAAAACAATCATTAAAACTAATCATCACATTAAATAAATAAAAAAAAACAAAACAAAACATTTTTCGTGTTATTTGAAGTGTGTAATTATGAAATTCAATTACCATGTGATAAAATTGAATGACAGGCGTAAATTGAATCGGGTATTAATTAGAAGCACGCTTTTTGTTCACCAAACGATATCAAGTGACGAAAAACTCGCAGATTCTTAGGAAATTAGGTGATGGGGCGAATATAAATCACGACTCATGTGATCGCGCTGGTGCGAACGGGCTATTATTATTTACGATAATTAACGCGGGCCTTTTTATTTCAGCGTTGAATATGCTCGTACGTAAATCATCCCTTCTGTAGCCGCCGTTGAGAGAAAATAGCGTCGGTTAATTGCTGTTGCGCGATAGCAATGCAAATTTACGTTTGTCAAGGGATTTCAACATAGTAAAACGACACGTTATGTGATGTTCCCAGCTGAAAATACTATGGAACTTTTCTCAGAGATTTCGCTTGCGGTTAGATAATGTTGGGTTTCTTATACAAAATGAGAAGAACCCCTTTGGAAAACAAAATATAAATTAAAAATTCAAACCAAGTTTTTCATCTGAAAGATAAAATGTGAAAATAAAAAATGATCAGTTTCTTTTCCTCGTCGCGTTAGTTTCCTGATTACCGGAGAGACAAATCTCAAACTCGCCTTACAAGGTCTCTTAAGCTACCATAACCATGGCGTACCTTTAAAGGATTTCTTGTACGGATTTTTGCGTCAAAGAAACGCCATCGAGGAAGCCCCACTGGCCCACGATCTTCTTTGAGTCGCAGCGAAAGTTAATCCGGAACGTATTGAGTGTGCGACAAAAATCACACGGGAGCACAATTTTTTTAATTCCAAATTTTTACTTTCGTTAGACAAGAATTCCTTGCGTACTTGTTACGTTTACGTGATAAAATTTGAACCATGAACAGAACTGGTAAGGAACTAAAAAAAATTTTAAAAAACTGTACGAAGCAATGATTGATCAGCGAATCGACCTGTGTTAATCAGAAAAATTCATGAAGATAATCGGCTTAGCACGTTCGCAGGTAAAATTTTGTTTGATATGTTTTCAAAAAATGAAAAAAATTGTTTTCATTTCTAAGCGAGAAGAAATTTATTTTCATTCAAAAATTCAATTATTTTGAATGTAAAATGTAAATTAATTTAAAACTAATTGAAACAAACAAGAGTAGACTTTTATCTTGTTGCATGCCTACTGGTATATAAATACAATGCATGAAAACTAATAAGTGTTAAAAGATTAGCAGAAAGCGATTATCCCTTATCTTTGCGATCTCGCGGAAACTGAGACCGAGCGTTGATTCTCGCTCTCGAGGTATATCGTTGGTGTGCATTAATAGATATCGAGTGTCCCAAGTCCGGCAGGTTCGTAAATTTAACGAGACTCCTACGTGATAAATCTCCCTCTTCCCTCCAGGCCGGAATTAAATTGCACAAAAAAAGGTCATATCACGATCACGTGGCCAACGGGACTCTTGAGAAAATTTTGCTCCAAACACAATTTGTAATAAATTCCCACAAAAAATCCAATTAAGAAGGATTCAATGATATCAATTAAAATTGTATTAAACAAAAAACAATGTTATTTTGTTCTATTTTGTTCTTTTAATTGGAAATAGTTTTTTTTTAATTTACTGTTTTCATTTTTCGAAATATTTTCTTTTGATCCGGATAAAATTGATCAATCATGATTTGCGTAACACGTCGGATAACGTTGATCGAGTATAGTTCTAAGAAACGGACTAAAACAAATTGAAAAAGTAATAGAGAGCAAGTGCACACCCACGAACACATAACTGTACAAGTCAGAGCTTTTAACATCGCGCATGTGTAGCAGCTCGAACACGTTTCATCGAACAAGCGCGAAACCACCACTTGGGCGCCGAATTTACATTTCAAATACTTCATTCGGACTCTACACACTTTGCGGCAAGAAGATGTCCGAAGTTGAAATGAACCCTGTACGGTTTCCCTTTACGATTTGTACTCTCGCACGAAGATCTCGAACATTAGACGTATATCATTATTTAACTGTCAGGTAGTACTTGCTTACAATAAGTGGTCGATAAATTTTCGCATTTTTTTATTTTAAATTAAAAAGTTATGATTCCATTTCAGATTTTTGTTTATTTTTTTTCATCTCTCGTAGACTGAAATGAATTCAAGTTTAATTGTTATGTTTGAACAGGATGATAAAAACATGAAAATAGCCTCATCAGTTTAGGCACATCAGTGGAATCGCAGAAACAGAGAGGGCTTTTACCCATATTGAATATATAACAGAGGAAAATCACTTGTACTTATTCATCATAATTACCAAGCATGATGCAATCTTACATTTTTCTTTTCATATTTTCCTTTTCACTTAATCATCTCAGTTTCACGATATCTCGGAATTGTGCATTAATTATGTTTGTTCTATTATATCATCTATCTCGGCTCTACCATCTCCCACTGATTATTATAATGAATTTTACAAATCTTCATACTATAGTTTTTTTTTATCTGATGCACGTTTACTCTTACGTGTTACATTTTAATAATTTTAATATTTATAAATGAATCGTTTCATTTGTATGATGAATTTTCTCAATTCAATTTCTCACGCATTGAGCGAAACAATTAAGGGATCAAAAGTTATTAAAATATGAGATAAAAAAAAGTTTAGATCAAATTTGTTTTCTAAAATAAAAGTTAGATTGAAAATCCGCTTAAGACAAAACGGTGGTGCTTTAAAGCAAAGAGATTTTTATCCGACCGAAGTAACGATTTGAAAACGTAGCAACAAATCAAAGCCGGCACTTCCGCGCAAAGATGGCTGGTAAAAATGTTCTTCTTCGGAAACGATTTTCTTCGGAAGACGCATGGCTCGTCGGCTTATGGTTCGGAGGTGCCGCGAGACACTGGCGTTTTAGTCATCGGCGCATTAATCAGCGGCGTCCATCGGCAGGGAAAGTGTGTGCACGCCGGCGTTACACGCGAACGGCATAAAAGGGCCCTCAATGAACTCATTAATTTCCGGCGCGTAAACCGACGCCTCTTCTCCTTTGGCCGGCAATACGCCTTTGTATAACGGACTGTGACGGATTTACATATAGCGCGTAATCAGTCGAGATTACGCCGTAAGTGACGAGGAAAAAAAAAGTTATTAATTATTCATACGTAACTTGCCGCGAAGATCAAAATGTATAATTACTTCGCGAGAGATCATCTTTCCGAATGAATCCGCAGGAATTTCATCGCTAACAGGAAACCATCAGACGTAATTTGCATCCATTTTTTACTTTTTTTTTAATTTTTAATGTTTTTAATGTTTTTTATCCAAACTTTTTTCTTATTCAATATCACTTTTATCTTGAATATTTTTGTCTAATTTGTTTACTTTTATGGAAACTTACTGTTTCGCACTTTTTTGTCGTCTTATTTTTAATGGCCTTGCATTGACCTTTTTTTCTCAACTTTTAATCCCCGCGCAAGACTTGTTTATTTTCTCAAGCCAAAAATCTTGTAGGATTTCGCGCGATAAACCCGACAACTGATGCAACAAGCGAGTACGAAGATCTGACACAAGATCAGAAAACGTGTTACACATCGAGCCGTTAAAACCTGATGTAAAACTTGACAACGGCTCTGATACGAGATTTCATAGTACATTTAACGTCTAATTCTAATGAATCAATCTCCGATCAGATATGGGAACGGATATTTTTCATATTCATGACATTTTCCACGGTCTCGCGATGTTGAACAAATCGTAGAGATAGAAAAAAAAAGGATATTTTGAATCTCTCGTTGGGATCTTACATTTTTTATTCCAGTTTTGCTTGTTTCCTTCAACACCTGTTCCAGTGAACGTAACATCGATTTGGAATGTGCGTTTCGCTGGATGCTCGATTGTTTTCTTTCATACTTTATGACTTATGGAAATGCGCGTTCGACTTCGGTTGTAAGGAATTGCAGTAAATCCGAGAAAACGGGTCTCGCGATAAGCCAGCCGGGATTCTATATTCCAAGTAATTACGGCTGTTGGTTTTAGCCGAAAGATTATCTCTGAAAAGTGATGATGTCGTTAATGAGTACAGATAGTTTTAATGCCAAAGTTGCTTTCAGGTGTACATCGCGCTCCAGAACGAACAAAAATTGACGTCTAATCAGGGCCTAAGTGGAACGCGTCTCACTTGTTTATAAATAAACAATTTTCGTAGATAATAGGGACGGTGATGTGGTATGGGGGGAATCGGTTTTCATGAAATATTTATGCTGGCTACCCGCACGAAACTACTCATGCGCTTTCACGTGTGCGGTGTGTTAACCGCGACATCGTTCGACGAACAAAAGATATTGCACGCGATCATTTAAGTAATTACTAAAGCTATTGTCCTTGGTGACAATCGCGACAGGTTTCTGAATTTCAGCTTGACTTTTCTTCAGTTTGGTTCACTCAAAACCTATCGGTTTTGCAATGGCTTTAAAATTCCAATCTCTCTTTTCTTATACCTTTCCTTTATAAATATCAGAGTTTTATTATTTCTGTTGTTATTACATTTTTATTTTCTTTTTATTTTAGATTGAATTGTTCTTTGTATTTTTTTATCGTTCAAACTATGTCTGTACCATAGTTATAGTGTATAGGTTCACCAGTATAGGAGACCGGTTGATAAAAATACGAAAATAACACGCGCTCATTTGAATAGTCATTCCTCGTGTGCCTCGCCAGAAAATTAACTCAACAACATTTTTGTGGATGCTCGCAGGCTCTTTTCACTGCTGTGGGTATATACACAAAACCTCTCTCGCGGGAAATGAAGATTTATTATTCGTGAAAGTGGGATGAAGTTGTTGGGAAGCTTCGCGCGCGGCTGGCCGAAGCAGCACGACCGCGCGCATTCAAAAGAGGATCTCGTCGTTCGCAGATTTTTGTCCGAAAACGAGGCTCCGTCTCGAAAAAAGAAAACTCGAATGTAATTATTGCGCGACCTCCATAGAGCCGTTTGGCGTGGTGTCACCAGCGTCTCCGCACCGTTACACGGAACGAGCTTCCGATGCCCAGACTCGATATAGGTTTTGATCGCGATCACACCGATGATGACACGCTAAACTTATTAGACTGTCGCGCGCGATTCTCGTATGGCCGCAATTAGAATAAATTATTCGCTCTGTCATTGCACCTACTTTTTTTTTTCTATCTCTCTCTCCTTCCGCGATCTAATCGAAAGAGAAGAAGCTACGAGATTGCAGGCCTTCTGTTACACTTTATTTGCATTCTTCGCGGCTCAAGTTTAAATTAAATGGTATCGCACTTTCGAACGAGGAAACGGCTGCTGATAAAGTGCGAAGTTGTTAGACGAAATGGGCTTTTTGAATAGCTCCCGAGGTTTTATGAAGGGAAGCGAACGCGAATGTGAATTGCAAAAAATTACTACCTCACTTGTTTTTCTCTTTTGCTTCTTTGCACACATTTTCTCGACCGGCAAAATCATGTGTGCGAATTGTAAACACGAAAAATTATATCCGAATGCAAGATTGCACGTTTGGAATTGTAATTTCCAGGATTATTATTTACAATTAAAATTTCTTTTTCTTTACTTTTTTGTGTTCGACCTCCGAAGTTGATTTGAAAATCGCGAGATAAAAATTTGGAGAAACCTTTATAATAATGGTAATTATCCCTTTGTATGATATCCGCACCGATGTCAATAAATCGAAACGCGAATTGTAATTTACTTTAATTTCCCCTTATGAGAATGATGAAGTGCGGTGTTTCGCGGCTTCGAAATGACCCTTTAATTACACTGTCCGGCAAGTGATTCCTCGGAATTTTCATTATCGTGGTCGTTCGTTTTCCATGGTTTGTTTATCTCTTCGGACCATTCAAAATCATGTTTATCGCCCGCGAACAATTTTACGAGCCGTTTCAATTGAGTGTTCGCCACTTAAAAATTAGGATTCCAAAAGTTGTTTTACATCTCGCCGGTGGTGTACAACTGGAGCAAAGTTCTCTAGTGCTGATGCGTCGCGCGAAAAGACACCGGGCAGAAACTCGCGCAGCGACAGGCGCAAATCGCAAGGCATAAATCATCGCGGAATAACAGAGTCGGACAAGCAATACGACTAATTGGCGTCCACGTTATGGTCTGTTTCCGCGGAGCTTCGAGTTTGGTGCTATAATTGTACGTAGCTGCTGGCGCCGATAAAAGATAATGAACGATAAAACAGTCGGGAGCATTTGTTTTTTACAGACCAACGTCCTAAACTTTGTTGCAAGATATGATTTTTTCAACTTTTTTTTTTCAAGGTTTATAAGTTATTTTTATTAATTTTCTCTACTTTTTCTCTTTCTTTTACACCATCCCTCTGTACTTTCATTTTTTTCTTGCACTTTTTGTACAGTCTTTAAAGTTTTTTTACCGTTTTCCTATTTGTTTGTCTTGATTGAAATTTAATTTAAATAGTGTTTTTTCTAGAACAGCGTGGAAAATTTGTAGGCAACATTTTGTTTTTCTTTGATTTGGATATGAGTTCTTTTTTAATTATCGGCCAAGGATGCACGTTGGCCGATGTCAAGGTAACTGTATATCCTGATCGAGCGTTCCACATCTTAGTTGAGCTCTGATTATATGATCCTTGTATTAATCGTTTTGTATAAATCCCAAGTCAACGATTAGATACGAGACGGAACGTGTGTGTGAGCCGGCCGGTCTTATTTATGCACACGCATAACTCGGGTATCCGTTTTACATGTCCATGTCCCTGCGAATCGATTAGTCTCGCTATTTATTCGCTGTGTTTCTAAGTCTAAAACGAATGCTCGGATTTGGTCCAGAACAGGCCGTGTCTATCGGCCATGTTTTTGTTTCTTGCAAAAAACCAAACAAGACAGAATTTATTTAAAAAACTCAAAAATTTAAATTAAAAAAATAAATTGATAAACACTTCATTTATATTTTTTTTTATTTTATCGAGTCACGTTGGGTTGTATAAAAATTGGTAATTGCAGCGATTTGTGAGTCTTGAGTTTTAAATGTGGCTTCGTTTTGACGAGAAAGTTGCGATGCCTGATCACGACGGCCTAATCCGACAGGCGATCGCGTTCGCCATGCGACGAGAGGCCGCCGCAAAATGTTCGCGGAATATCGGTAATACAAAATAGATAGGTACAATATCCAAGCAGAAGATATAGTTTAATATAGTACGTGATTGAACTGAATCCAGACCAACGTTGAACATGCACGAGAATTCATTTTTATTATTCTAATGACATATGATTTGAATGAAATAAATTAACTTGCAAGATGTACCATAAAATGTTGGCAGACAAAAGAAAGAGGTATTTTATTCTTGGAAGAAAAAGAATTCACTCACTGGTCCAAATTTAAAGGAAACAGTAGCTTTTGTGACCAACATAGATCTCTCTAGTACACCTCGGTTCCCATTCAATTCAAATAAACTCGCTATGTTTTACAACAAGTTATAACTGTTCATTTCTGCCAGACTAGTTTCAAGGCAGTAGCCTGCAAATATGTTACTCTATATATAGATGGCTAAATGTTTTTCTCTTCTTTTTCAAAAAGGTATAGAAATTTATTGCCATAGCTCTGTTCAAGAGAGGATATAATGAAATGACAAATAGTTTAATTAAGTTTGAGGCGAACAAAAAAAATTTGAAAACAACATTTCGAACACTTTGAATTATTAAAAGTTATAAAAATGCGTTCAAATTAATGTTGTTAGACACCTTTTTTCCAATTGACACGATGATGACGGATAATTACGATATAACACGCGATCGAACATCTGCGCATACAACGGTGACAATATCATATTTCCTCTTTCTTTTGTCAACGTAAAAGAGAATTTCTGATGAGATGCATTGCATTTAAGACAAGTCCTGTGCTGGGTTTTGACATTTATGAAGGTTAAATTGGTACCCGTGAGTTGACTATGCGAACGACATATTAATGATGATAAATTCCACGAAAATTTTGCCTTTTGGCGTTACGCCTCTCTTTCTCTTCACTTGCTGCTGATGAATGTTGATAAATCTCATACAACGAGCTGATTCAAGTATTTTTGAAAATGTTTGTGTTTGCAATTAATGAACAAATATGATCATCGCACGAAAGGCGGAGGTAAAAAAAATTACATTTTATGATGGGTGTTACCTGAGATGATAAATGGATATCGTAAAATAAAGATTGCAGAGTCGACAAACGAACTGCACTGCAAGAAAGGCGGAAAATTCAAAACAAATTCCAACATTCAGATCCAAATCAGTCTATTTCTTTTTTTTTTTTTTTTTTCGTTTTTTCTATTTAATTTCCTTTTTTAATTTCAGAGGGGAGATAAATTGGCATCAGCGACTTCACATGATATATGATCGCACATTCCTGTCATTGTGATTGTTACGGTGTTGCTGATGACTTCTGCTTTTTGTCGCTTACGTGAGAGACATTCGAAGACAACTCTGAAAGAGTGGGCGAAAACACGCGATCGAACAAAAGGAACGGACTGCTTGGCACGCCAACACGCGCCGTTTTTCGAACAGAAGTTCAAAGCCAAGAGAGGTTCTTGGCGTTATCGTCACTTGTTTTCACATAATACAGATATCCATTCAAATTCTGATTGCGGCGGCGATGTCACTGTTGATCGCTGTTGATAATGGAAAAAAGAAACGGCGAGTTACGTGAACAGTTATTTCTTTTGATCCGATAGGAGAAAAAAATTACAACAAAAAAAGGCTGAAGAATTTTTCAAGATGGTATCATTTTTGTCTGGATAATTTATCAAACTAAGAAAAACGGCGAAGAAGAGAGTTTGGAATTCTGTTGATTTGACTATTTGAAAAATTGATCTGTTTTTTGTTTTTGTTTAGGAAAAGTGCCAATCGCGAATCCCAATCATTACACACGTGTGCGTTTTTTTAACGGTCAGAAGTGGAATGAAGGATGTACACGGAAACGCGCGCACCTCGCAGGGAAGAACGTGGCGGGGCCAAACAACAGTAAATTATATCTTTACTTCGTTTCCATGAAAACTTTACGACGTCATTTTCACTCACTAATTTCCCTTGGATCTTAATCCCGAGTTATGTTTTCTTTTTTTTATATAAAAAATGGTTTCGCGAAGTGAAGTTTCCCAAGTAAACGTCGACTTTTCTCCGAATCGGGATTAATTGATTGCGCCATCGAAAATTCAACAAGACGAAATTGAATTTGAGATTTGTCGTGAAAGTTGCGCGAGAGAAGATAATTCATATAATCAAGCGTTGGCTCTTGATTATAATCGTCGCCTGACGTGTTTTCCTCGTTCGATTTCAACAAAAAAGGAAACGGAATGGAACAGACATTGTTTATGAAGTACATAGGATCGCACGGAGTCAATCGATATCGATAAATTATGCCCGACCTTAGGAAACTAGGTTGAACTAGAGCCACCTAGACTGAATCGGGACGCAGCTGTGGAGGTTTTATAATATTTTAAGTGCTCCGATCTCACTTCGCCAACAAGACCATCTTATCACTTATGCAACGTAAATGCAAGATCGTGGTAGCGGATTCACATATTTTTAATATCTGGAACAAATTTCAAAAGTCGTATCCAGGTTATCGTGCCAAACGAAACTTCAATTTTACCTTCACATAAACCCGGAAAAAAATTTTACTTTCCGCTCCATTCTCGACACTCTTAGACTTAAAAAAAATTATGTATTTGCCGCGAGATTTTATGTCTTACACGCATAAATCTTGACTCAAGAATCTAATCTACCTGTCAATGCTTGGCAAAATGTTGTCATGTCAAGATTAAGCCTCCCCTTTTTTCCTATTATTTTTGCAATTCCATTACAAAATATTGTTTAAACAAAAATGGCTAATCTGTACAAATTTTTTCTGTCTGTAGAAAACATTGTGATATGTCTAGATGACCCAAATCATGCAGTTGAAAAATAAAACCCTCTTTTCTGACAGTGTGAGAACAAAAATTGTTGCTATAAATCACTTTCCGACATTTTTTACTGTCGAAACACTAACCTCAAAAGAGAGAAATAATTTTTGTATGTACATTTTTCAAGAACAAACCTTGAAGATGAATCAAAACAGTTATGCAACGGGTAATACAAGGTGCACACGATGGGGTTATAAATAATGCCGAATCGAGCGGAGGTAACTGTTGCGGGTGGCATAGCATCTGTCCA
Organism: Trissolcus japonicus; assembly: GCA_030522925.1. NCBI lineage: Eukaryota > Metazoa > Arthropoda > Insecta > Hymenoptera > Scelionidae > Trissolcus > Trissolcus japonicus. Next base: position 37,633 of record JAPYZS010000004.1, read on the forward strand.
TCGCGAACGTGTAAATATGATGCACATAATGTATGTTTATTCATGATGTTCTCGGGCGCGAGCTCTTATCTACGATCGGAAGGCCTGTTTCTGCAAGGTTCTCTAATCTACGAGAAAACGTCACCAACGGGACCCACTGCCCACGAAGTCAGTGTATCGTTCCACTCGCTGGACGCTCGATAGATCAGCCGGTCTCTCTCACGTACTCCATTACACAAATCTAATAATATATTTTCTGTTTCGGCTTGTCCGCAAAGACTAATCGCGCACAATGTTTTACCGATCACATTCGCAGACAACTCTTTTCCGCCCATTGTTTACGGACAAAATTCTCTAGACACGTGTTTCGTATTTTTGTTTACATTTTCAATTTCAAACGTCGAAGACTAAATTGAAAATGTGCCTCTAAGAAAATCCGGTGTTCTTGTTTACATATCATAATCAAAACAAACTTCTGTTTACATATCATAATCAAAACAAAGTTCTGTTTACATATCATAATTAAAACAAAGTTCTGTTTACATATCATAATCAAAACAAAGTTTTGTTTACATATCATAATCAAAACAAAGTTTTGTTTACATATCATAATCAAAACAAAGTTTTGTTTACATTTTCATTATTGAATGTCAAAGTTCAAGTTGAATGGTTTTTTCAAAAGTTCAGTGTTTTTGTTTACATAAGATAACCATAAAACAGTTTTGTTTATATACATTGCTGCATGTCAATGTCTCTGGTCGAGTGATTTGAGAACGATCAGCGCTTTTGTTTACATTTTCATTGTCGATCGTCGAAGTCAAATTTGTTGTAAACATGCAATGTATTTGTTGACATTATCATAGTTGAGCATTTGAAAAACATTACGGAAGGACTTTGGCTTTTCTCAAGCGATACATCTATATGAGCCCTTGTTCGATAAATTTCAATACCGTTATGATATTTGTTAGTTGAGATAAGCCACGGCAATTTGTACCGTATACGGTAGCGCACAACCCGTGCGCACAATACGTAATAAATATGTCTGGCAATGTCCATGCATTAAGCATGGGCAATAAATGTATGACACACATGTAAATTATAAACAAATTACCGGTACTTGTACGACAGGTAAAAATGTCAGAACATTAGCGTTGTATCAAGTGACTTTTTCTATCCTCGCAATGGAAGAATGAAACGAAAAAAAATCAGGTTCCCGCCATTTGTCGAAAAAAAAGTTGGACGAGGAATGGAGATGATTCGAGAAAATCGCGTTCTGAAATTTTATTGTAGATTTTATTGAGATGATTTTATATGATTTCAGTTCAAAAAAGGGAGACATTAAAGATTGACGTTGATGAGCGAAATGATAAATTATTGAAAAAACATCACAGCTTTTTTTTTACATTTTTTACCCTGACCCTTGTTTTTTAATTTAGAATGAGGAAGTTTTACGATTCCGTCTAATGAAGTTATTCAACTTTAATAACCGGAAATTAGTTGTAATAATTTCAGTTTTATCGGATTAGTATATAGTATATGTCTAACGGATACCACGATTAAACGTAGAATATTCAGTACCATTTGAAGATATTTACATTTTACAATTTTATCCTGCCGGTTCATTTTAAATTGTTCGAAAAAAATGTTCCAAATGAGCTGGCGAAAATTATGATGAGAAAAGTTTGCGCGTCTGACGAATGGGCTTCTTTTTCAGCGACGATCCAGTTGGAGCAAGATGAGTCGCATGTAAAAACAGACCAACAAGATGGCCGACAAGTTGGTACGACGCGCTATTAAGTCTTCAACCCCGTTGTTGCGTGTTGCACACTCTCGCGTTAGAGATTGCTCTCGCTTCGTACATATAATCTACGCCTATCGACGTATTTATAGCACAGATCGTTAAGCTTCGTCATATACGTTACACGCCGGATATCTCGATGAGGCGTAACTGGAGCTTCGATGGATGTACGAGCGTGACGCTGTTTCTTTTTTTTTCGCAATCGCGGCGATTTACATACGGCCAACCTGCCGCAGTGACCAATCCAACACCCCGACGATTTACTCGTTGTCAAATCAAATGCGCGCAAATCAGTCGCGCATATTTATGCGTGTCTGATCTTCGTCGGACACGTTGAATTGTCAGCCAAGGTTATTATAAGCCATTTCAATTACGCGCGAGCGAAAAACAAAAAAAAAGTCATGCAACGGGGCGTTGTGGTTTTTGCTCGGGTTCGATGGGCTCCGCGATAAATGACCGCAGACTGGACTATCGAATTTTTTTTCCTCCTCCTGCCTCGACATTGTGGTTTTTTGTCACGTTTCAACAAGAAACCATGAGGAAATAGTTGCGATCACCCCAAATGAAGCTAGTGAATTTGAATTTCGATATTAAAAAAATCAGGATTAATTGCGATAAATAATAAGAGTGTTGGAGTTTCGAAAATGTTAAAAAGCTTTCATTATTTTTAAGACAGATAAAAAAGATTGGTTTTTAGTTTGCAATTATATATACACTTTAGAATTGTTTTTCATAATTACATTTTCATGCGAAATTAATTGGGACTCATCATAATTCAAGACGAATATGATTGCCTGTCTTTTTTTTTATCAAAGATCTGAATCCATGTCATCTACTTCTGGACAGGCTAATTAGCTTTTATAAAATAGAAAACAAATTTTTTTTTTTTTTAATTCTACGATACACCTAAACTCGTATTCGATTCGTTTCTTATATAGTTTGTTGACCTTTCGTCGGTTCCTTTACCATCCATAAATTTCAAGATTAGAAATTTTTCGTCAATCATTTATTTTAAAAGAGCAATTTCGTTGTGAAGAAGCGACTTCCCGCGCTTCGTTAAATCCAACAACTTTAATCTGATTTTAATTACCGTTACGTCAGGTCGGCGAAAACTTGTTATTTTTAACGCGTAAACTGTTTCGGAAATAAAAGTCAACACCCGGCTTCTAAAGTAATTACACAGAATCGAGGGCGTTACAAGGACGAATCACCTGTGTTACACGTTATAATTAATTCCTGAAATCAACTTTAATTCAAACAAGAATATGAAAACACTTTTGACACATCCAAATGAAAATTAATTCCCTTTTTTTCTCTCTCGCTGTTCCAATTTAATTTCCTATGATTTCATATTAAATTAATCTCAGCTCGCGCAAATTTTAATATTATCTTGAGATTAATAAATTTAATAATAAATTGCGCGCCCTTATCGCGGCTGAAGAAGTAAATTGTAAATTCCCAACCGAGCATAACAATTTCATTTTTTATTCCTCCTGACTGACCGACGTACAACAACACCGGGAGCAAAACGCTCGGCGGGATATGTGTGTCAATATAAAAGTACGCTTGTGCCGAGGTTCGATCTACTTGCAATAACTCAGCTTGAAAAATATCTTTGGAACACTGCTAAAAGTATCTGATATTAAGACATGGCATTCGCGTTTGAGCTACGACCTGATGGCGCACAATGCTTGGCTCGCAAATATCATTAAGGTCACTCGTCGTGGAACCGGTTGCTGGTACGCATTCTGGTAAATCTCATCCTTTAGATAACTACGGCATAAAACATAAATTACGTCCATAAAGTAAGACAATTTTTCCCCGCGAAAGTGAAACGACCTGTCCTCCTCGAATTAACGACAGAATGCAGAGAGGATGTAAATGACGGGGGGAAAAATCGTAATTGATTATACCGCACGGATGCGGCAAAAAAACGGTCCGAATTGCAAACGTCGACACGGTATAAAAATTTGTGCGGCGATTTGTCGGAATGCGATGAAATACACAAAAAAATGACAACAAAACGCGGTTGTATACGATTATGAGGTGTAATCGCACGTGAAAAGTCGTTTGCAAAACCGCGGATTATGATGTAACTAGGAAAATTCCTGCGCAGCGTTCAAGCATAAGCGATAGATTAATTTCCGTTCATTTGCGCGTGGTCTGGCGCGTCTGCCAATGACGATGGATCGCGTCGCCGGAAACAAAAATCAGCCGGGCACAAAAGGTGAAGCTGTAAACAATTCAGATAAATTGTCCCGAGACTCGAAACGAACGTGGCTCCATTAATTTTCACATTTAACACCGGTTTATAATTTTCACACTAACGAGCGTCTACTTATTTCAAATAACCCTAATCAATTTCAAACTTGATAAATAATTCGAAAAAAGATAAAACATTGGATTGAATTCAGTTGTATGTTTTAATTTATTTTATCTTCTTTTAATTTATCTTCGTTCAATAATTCAATTAGTCCTTTTTTAAATCAAACATTTTTTTGCAATTAAAATCTAAGGAGTGCATTTTTATTTTATTTAATTTTGAGTCGCAAAAAGTGGTTCAACGTAATAACAAGTGACTTCTAGTTTCTGCTTCTGAAAAAAATTGTTTTAATGTTCGATTCTCGACATATGGACAATTTTACTCGCGTGCAATTTACGTAATACGATAAAGGTCTTGGTATCATAAGAATAAACACGCAACACCCTCATTTGCTCATTTCTATCGGTCGGATTGGAATAACTGTAGCCTGATACTTTGGCCGTGCGTGATGTTTCTTAGCCAAACGAAATGAGTGTCTTCCTTGTGCATTTCTTTGGGCGATTAGTCACTCAATTACAATGTGATCGAAGGCGCCGCGGGCGCGAGAGAGACGGGGCGCGTTATTAACGGCTAGAAATATTAACAACATAAATTTTCGGCCTTATTTTTGGGAGGTGACGCAGGGATTAAGATACATCTCCGGGGATTAATTTCAAATCGTATCAATTATAATGTTTTGAGGTACGCTGCGGGCGCTGGTCGGTAACAATGATGATGATAATAATTTATAGCCGCGGATCATTTTTATCCCGAAGGAATATAAGATTTAATTAACAATTTTACTCGGCCATAAAATTTTGCACGAGTCATTGTATGATTGTGAAATGATTTCGCCGCGCGGCGTTTTCCTAATGCACGAAACTTGTTATTATATATGTACCCCATGAGGCAATCAGCGAGCAGATAATTCAAGCATGTCCGCATTACGAATTTCTAGCATTTTCGCATGCAACTGATTTTCAAATTGTTCATTATGGTACGGATAAAGTGTAACATTATATGTAAAACAAATTGGCAACGCCAAGTTGAGCCTCCAGTGTTTACATTATTTTAATCGCTATGGACTTTATCATTTTTATATCAAACATAAAAAAACACCTCAGTTTAAATTTATAACAAACACTTTCAATATATTCTATAATACGCTATATTTATTAAAAAAAACTAGTCTCTTAAATGAAGATACATTTGATTATCAAGATGTATGTTTTCTGAATTTTTTTTACTTCTTTTCTGTAAATTTAATTCAAGTGAATCTTGTTTAATTAGATAAAATTAAACACGAGTAATAAATAATGGAAAAAAATGATTGATTGACTAGAGTTTCATAACACGCTGGCTGATTTCTCAGATAATAAATAATTTGCAAGGCGAATTAAATTGCCTGGCATAATTGTATTAAAAAGAGTGCGCGTATTTTGTCAGGGACAAAAAGCGTTGCTCGCGGAAGTTCGATACGTGCGAAAGCAGCGCACTTATATACATATGTTTCTTCCGCGTTGGCAGACAGCAAATAACGTACCGTTCGTTTGCGTCGACATGACGCGTATTACAGATTCCCCACGCATCTCGGACAATTGTTTTAATGGCGTGAATGTACAATGAGACACACGTGATACGCAGAGAACGTTCTCAGAGTGCAACCGCTCGCGGTCGCGCTAATTAGCATGTAATAACTTCGAGTTCATTACCTGCTCTTTGTTCCACGATCTTGCCATTGAACTCCGCAGCTCAGCGTCAATTTATGTGCTGCACGAGGCATATTGATTCGTTGGTAGGGAGGATCTTCGCGTCTTTTATATATTTTGCTCTGCAAGCATCAGACTTACCTAAAAACAAACAAAAATATTTTTATTACATCATTAAAATATTCAATGTCACAAAAAAATTGATAAAATATGAGTTTAAAAAATTGTCTGGGAAGTAAAAAAATAAAGACAAAAGAAATGGAAAGAAAAGTTGTCGAAGGTGATAATCACAATTTAATCTTGTTTGAATCAAATTATTACACATCAGTCTTGAGTGTCAATTTAATTTCGAAGCGTGTCAGCAGACGAAAGAAAAGTTAAACAAAGCACTTATTGTAACAGGCTCTCCGGTGATTCGTAGTAAAATTAATGCAACGTTTTATTACATATGATAAATTGTATGATTTATTGTCGAGGGAGATGAGAACAACCTACGCGGTATTGCAAACTCACTCTGCTTATGTGCTCGAGAAAAAGCTTTTGTTTGAGATGAATAAATGGTCGCGTTTGAAAAATAAAAATAGAGGCAAGATTGAAGCACCTAACGTACAATTATATAGCCACTGTCGGTGAATCGCAAAACAATAATGAATTAAAGATAAATTATAAAACCCGGTAGAGCCAGATTGGATGGAGATACGATCGCTAACGCATCAAATCATATTAAATTCCAACCTTCAAATCAGATATGACATGAGAAAATTTTAACCGTAATCTGATTATCGAGTTTGGCCCGAGAAAATGCAAGGTTTTCATCATTTCCTTGAAGATGAAATCAAAATGATTTCTTCATTGTGATTAATTCACACCTATGAGGAAATGAAACAGAAAGAAAGAAGGTTTTCTCTAATTGAGTGACAAAATCTTTCTATGGATAATAAATTCCTGGAACTGAATACGAGCGACAATGGGGTGGTGAAAAATTGATGCGATTAATTTCGAGTACGTTTTGTTGGCATGTGTACCGTTACCAAACGGAAAATGTGCCCCTTTCTCGTATTACAGGCCCATACAAGTTACATATTAATAGTCATCAAAATGATATTTGATTTGTCATCAATTCTTTTCCACAATAAAATAAATGTAGGTCTCGAGAAATTGAATAGAACAAATAAAGTGTGGTGAAGAATAAAAAGACATGGAATAATGGGAAGCGACAAGAAGTCGAATTTCAAATTTGAATGTGCGATCTAATTTAAATATATAATTATTCTTTAGAAACAGTTTCAGGACTTGAAATTGAACAAATCATGCTTTTTAATCAAACGTCGACCACGAAAATATACTCACGTAGGAAAAAAATTAATTTCAATATAAATAATTCAAACGAATTTTGTTTACAATTCGTACGATTAATTGAATGAATTTTTAATCGCAACGGTTTAACAATACGATGAATGTTAGTCAATTAATTAGTCAGCCACGTTAAAAGCCCGACCGCGAGTGAATAAATTTGATTGTGAAAGAGCGATAAGTTTCTATGTGGCAATCATCAATGGGACTAGACGAGCGTTTTTTGTAGATGCGCGAAAAAGACAATGAAAAGTGTTGAGAGAGGTAAGTTAATTAAATAGAACGGTACCCGGGGGCATAATTAAAACGTTATATGCGACGGAAGCGGTAAAGTTGCGGACACTGGTCACGCTTCATGCCAATTTGACTTGTACGACGACGGTTCCCTTCAAACGTTCACATTTGTCCCTCGCGTTGTTTTCTCGTTCGTGTAGCAAGAAAAAAATAAGAAAAAGAAAAATAAAATGTGTATCCACGAATTTTTTCAAGTGAATCCGAGCACGAGCCCGGATGAGGAAGTGTCCTCTTGGATTGTTTGGTACACGCAGCAAAATTGCTTTGAAGAACTGTTATATTCTCGTTAAGTTGCAGATTCTACGTTCCCCATTCTAATGCGATAATTATGGTTATTTTGATAAGAAATGATTTATAATTTGAACAAACGCAGACAGTACATTTTTATTGTGAAACAAAAGGTGCATCTTCAGATCAAGATTTCCTGACGTCAATTAAATTTGGTTTAAATTAAGATCCAACCTGGAACTGTGAATTCGGATTTGATACAAGTTTGATTCCCTCGGATTAATCTGAATTAAACTGCGACTTGAATCGGAACAAGAGCAGATCTGATCTAATATTCAATTTTTTTCTGTTCGAGTTGAAAATAAGTCACGACTTGAGTTGTAGATGAAAAAACGCAGATTGCATATTTGAACTAACAACGAAAATCAATTTGGAAAATGAGAGAAAAATAGGTTTGAGGAACAAATCTGTTAACGGTGCTGGACGTTCTGAAACGGGTGAGATTATTAATGGAAAAAGGTAGCGCGCGAAGATACCCGTGTACCAATTTGCCCTGGCGCACGAAACGACGCCGCGCGCGCGATTTGCATTTCTCAGGCGCGCGCGTTTTTGCAACGTTTTTGCGTGGCCGCGCTCGGTGAGCGAACTTGCCACGTGACATTGCGGAAAATGAAATGAGAGAGCGCTGCTGCGGTCACGTTTTCGAGGAATTCATCTGGCGAGATTATGGTTAGCTAACTCGGCGCGATTAAATGTTCCACGTCGCGAGTCACGACGTAGAAAGAGCCAGGCCGATTTAAATTTCGCGGGGAGATTGAGCCGGCGCAAAAATCTGTGATTCATTAGCTGGATTCTCCTCGCTGATACGTCTAATGGACGTGTGCCCCCTCGGACCATAACCGGACGCTCGCGCGGACATTTTTCCAATCGCAATCCCTCCTACAATTTTTCTTTTTCATTTTTCATCTAGGTCCCAGAGTGTGTTGCCTTTTGTGATCTGTGACGGTTTTTTTTCCTTATATCTTTTCCAAGGTATATATACAGTTATAGTACAGGTCTCGTCGTTTCAAATAAGTTTGCTAGACAGCGGGATGGAGTTCAAAAGTCGCGCAACAAACATTCGGAAACATTCTGCTCATGTAATTATATACTCCAGTTGCTTTTTACTGCTCCAAATAATTTATGGCATATGCACTTCAGAAAAACTTCCAACAAATAATTTTAGCCTATTTCAAAAATTCTATCCACAACTTTATTCTCAATTGATTTCTTTTTTCTCTCAGAGGCATAAAAAATTTTGATTAACACGACTCTCGATTAACCTTCAACTATAAATCTGATTTAGTATTGTTTTTGCATTTCCCTTTTCTGTGCGAACGGTAATTTTGATCATCAAATAGAAGACTATCTCAAAGTACTAAAAATGCTTGTTATTTTTATGAACTCTCTCCGGTGGCCTTATTTTCCATCTCTCCAGAGCTCGCAAGAGGTAAACTTTACATCACAGAGACTATTTGCCAGGACTAGCCGGGTCATGACCTTGTACATCTAGTTCCAATACATTCTTTGTAACGTTTTATCAACACCGATTAACTCACAACTACAAGTAATCAATAATACATAACAATCCGTTGAATTAAACTATATAAAACTAACGAAAAAAAAAAGAATTTTTTTTATACCACCGATGAATCGAATTTTGATTATAATTGATGAGTGTCCCTTTGCGCTTCGAGCTTGAAAAGCGTAACCAATTGTGCAAACAATTGTGTCGGCGGTGTCTGTTTCGAACAACGAAGAGTTATTTAATCTCCTCTCGTATCGAAGTCTGTCATGATACTGTTGGAAAGCCGAATTCAAATAACGCCACAGATGAAGAGGTTACACGGCTCGTCTATAAAATTGTACCGAGAGAGTCCCGAAAGGCAGATCTTCCAATGGCTTATTCAAATCCAACTTGGCAGAAGTCGCGAACCTAGGTTTTATAACTGTAACCCTCGATCAGATGCGGGTACTGAATTGACAATTGAGTCAGATTAACGCTGACTTAATGGACAAAAACGTCACGTGATTATACCTAACGACCATCGCCAATCTGACAGAGGCCGATTTCGCGTTTAGGCTAAATATCTCCCAGTTGGAGATAAAAAGTTCAGGCCACTAGAAATTGCGCAATTTTGTTCGAGATTCACCAAGTTGATTTTGTCCTTTTCGTTTACAAATTTGAGGTTTACAATGATGTTCGCCGTGGAGAAGATCTATCGGTATTCAAAAAGTGACATTTGATGAGACAAAATAAAAAATACTTTATTACAGTTAGCTAATGAGGGAAAAAAATTATTTTTGATACAAGGGTAGAGATAAAAGTTAATCTTTATGATTTCTCTCAAGGCGGTAATAACTCTTTTCATTAGGTACTTTTACTTGCGAATCAGCAGAGAACCAATCAGGCCCGAGACATTCATCGTAAAGATTGAACAAAAACAATCAAAAGCCATCATTTGAGAACTTATTTTGCGTTAACGAGCCGTTGTTTGCGGAGCATACATATAAAACTCGGCCGGACAACTGGAAGATTAAATCAGTGAAAATGCGTTTTCGGTGGAAAAAAAAATGTGGAACCCTGAAGATAAATGAATTTAAATTTAATAAAGATAGCTTGGGAAGGCATAAACCTTGAAAATATAATTGAGGCTTCTTCGGGACTTGCGGCAAGCAACGAGGCGTTGCTAAATTGCTTATCCACTCAAGTTATTAATCACGCGCGTGTTTTAATTAGTTGTAAACGGTTCGATAAAGTTTACTGGAAGGCTGCAAATAATAAAGAGAAAGGTGACCGGGGAGAGGCTGCGGTAGCGCTACGACAACGACGGGACCAGTTTATTACAAGTGCGACGCTGCGAGGTTGTTGCTCTAACGTTCTGAGCGACGACCTTGAACGACCTTGACGAGCGTGGCTTTTTCTGTCGCTGAGTGGTGCCAAGGACTCGGACGATCATGTGAGAAACAATCAGAAAATACACCTGCCAATATGATTTGCACGTGTCTTACCTCTGAAACCATTTTAGTTCTTTTTTACGACGTCGAGAAACAAAAAAACTTCAAACAAAAATTTCAATCCTCCCTCCATAAGAAGGAAAACTTTTTCCTATGAAAAAACTTAAATGCTTTTCACTTTTCTTATTTTATGAGGAAAAAACTTTTTTACTTTTAGATTTAAGATTTCGGAGAAGAGATGATTTACAGGAACAAAGCGAATCCTATAATACGAAGTTGAACGAACTATATTCCTGGCTGCTTATTACGTCTATGAGAGATTACGGGTAAACGTTACGCAAGCAATTTTTTTTTCTATTTTTTTTCATTTCAAAAAGTTAACGACAGTTTCTGCGGATGCATGGTGGATAAGGCTCAAATGTTTAGCATTACATTAGAGTAAAAGGATAAATAATATTACCCGTGCATTGTAATTAATAAACGGCGCAACCTGTTCTACCTGTTCGATATTTTCCGCGGACGTACTTAATAACGATACGTTGCGGATTGCGAGGTAAAAGAAAAATTAAGAAAAAACAAAAAAAAAGGCAAAAGCTCCCCTGTATATAAAAGTGCGCTAACAGGATTCGCTGCAATTTTATGGCTCTTTAACAGGTTTAGCCGCAAGTGTGATCTGGCTCTCGCAGAAACGAAACGGTAACGCGTAAAATGTCCGCCAGATTGAGATGATTTTTCCCTGAGTTGCACACACACGCGTTAGTAGAATTCCTGTGATGCGAAGCGAGGCGGCGTATTCAGATGAAATGCCATCGCAAAAACTTATGTTGGAAGTTGAGTTTGACTTGATATGTTCCAGTTGATATGTTCCAGATATTATATGTGATGATTAGCGATGAAGATTGCGTGAATTTTTTTAGCACCTAAAAAGTATATATCAAATAAGAAGAGAAAATTTTAGTATCTGGGTGGAACTTTCGTTTCATAATCGGTTAGTTGGACACGACAAATTGATAGCTTAAAAAATGTCATAGAAACCTGCGTTCTGATCTGGTTTTATGTTCTGTTGCAAAGTCTCTTCAATACAAAACTCGTGATGGTCCAATAGTCATTCCAACCGTTGAGATTCCATTAACCTTACTTTGACAAAGACACTTTTATCTCGCGACAGTAAAAGAGATGGATAAAATCGGTTTTCAAGATGCAATAAATTTCGCTTTCACCAGATCAAGGTCATTAGATTAGGATGCAGATATAGATTTGGAATGACGACGATTAACCCTGAAAGGTAAACCTCGATTAAAATTTGGATAAATTAATTTCAGCTGAACGCTGGGAACATTTTCCAAGAGTATATCCTCTGTTGCGAAAAAAAAACTTCTAAACCCTAATCTATACAAAAGCATAGCCAAATATTTTTATCAACTGTGAGGAAAAGAGCGATAAAAATAAATTTTCGCGTGTCAATAAATTTCGCTTTCACCAGATTAGGGTCATTGGATTAGAATGCTGGTTGGGATTTTCAGAATAGAGTTGATACGTTTGCGTATGCCTATAAATTCACGCGTAACCCAAAGGCTATTATCCTAGACCTTGTCCTGAGAGCGATTCCCAACCCAAATAACAATTGCGAACAGTTATGCCGAGTCCAAAGAAGGCCGGGCAAAAATGCCGCGCGGCGGAGGATGACTTTTCTTGTGCGCGATCTACACTCTGGGTCCCGTGGGGCATCGGGGCATAAATATCCGGCACGTCGCGCGGTGAGTTACATTAATTGCTCACGCTTGTTTGTAGCCGGTTAAATATTGAAACATAAATTAGACGCGGTTTGACAATGGCGGAATAATTTTGGGGCATCAATCTCTCGTCGCGATGGCCCGATTAGCGCTGCATCGCATGCTAAATCAAAGAAAAGGGTGAGCGCGAGCGAAATGGTCGCGAGATGCTTGTCGCGCCGCGAAGATTTGAATTCGCCGCCGCGGGCAAAAAAGCATAAATAACCGAGCGAGAGGTAAGTTACAGTAATTGCGGATACTTGTTTATTCCGCTGCTTAATGAATGGTCGCAGTGTTTGTCGTCGCGATTTCCTCGTGGTGGAAGGAAGATAGAAAAAAGTCGTCGTTTGCATCGCTCTGCACACCGAGGACCTTTCGCCTTTGTCCCGTTCACATTCCCCGCTCCGCGAGCAAGCTCTATTACCTTGAACGCAATTACGTTATAGCTTGTACGTGCGCACGACCAGCGATCCCGGTATACCGGGATCGCTGGATTATAATCGCCTATTAGACTGACTAAACAGCCCAGTCTATTTTCCAGCTTCTCACAGAACCCCTAAGCCATCTGGCTGCCGACGCACCACGCAAATTTACGAGCTCTTCTTTCTTTCTCTCTCCGATGTCAGCTAAAAATGCTTAGCTGCCTGTTTGTTGATGGCTATCGATCAGATCGCGCAGAGTCCCTACGCTAATCGCCAGGAAACCATGTCGAGATCGCTTTTCCGGATAATGTTACGCGCTGCCGAAATGTCCGCGGGGGTCTCCGGTGCTAATCTTCCATCGATGCACACAAATTGGATGAGCGGTCTTGGAAATTTACACGTCTCTTCTGCGTCACTCCCCTCTCTCTCTCTCTTTCTTAGAAAAACAAAGACAAAAAAGAATGACTAAAAAAGTATAGATAAAAAAAGCGGTCGAGGAAAAGTATGGTTGGCGACTGGATATATAGAGGAATTGCGAATTCATGCAAAACCTCTCAGGTCGAACAAAAGATGAGTGGCTCTTGGCCGTCAAACAGATGACACAAATACCGGGCCGCCATTGACGTCAAATCAAATCTAACATACAATAAATCGTCATTACACATCGAACAATCGAATTGTTAGATAATCCCCGGCTATATCTTCGCGGCATAATAGTTCAATCGCCTCACTTTTTTTGCGCATTCTCCTCTACTCTGGGGTCTTATCCACCGTCGTAATCGATGATCCATTTCAAGCAACAGTTATCTCCGGATCGACTCTCGTCGATTCATTTCGCCTTGATGCATCGGTAACAAAAACCGGCGGATGAAACAATCATTTCGCCATCTCGCGAACAAAGCTTTTTTCCGGACAGCAATGCGTGGCACTTGAATGTGCCGGCTATCTTGCAACGCCGACTCCGGAAGAAATGTACACGAGTGAATTATGTTGATGCCTAACAAGGTACACCTACTACTCGACCAGTAGCTTTTCTAGTTAAGCGTTAGACACTCGGTAACGTATGAAACTGTTTGTTTCCTGTGACCATTATCTTTTTCTCATTAGGGACGCATCAGAGATAAAAAAAATACATTTTTCGACCTTTCCTTTGAACTCTTCAAACGTCGATTTAACTCGACTTTTTTTTATAGATTCCAGCACAAACTTTTCTAATGGTGCACTATTTTTATTTTAAAAATAAGACGGAATAATACAAAAAGTATAAGAGAGCGAGAGGAATGCCGCATTTTTTTTCTAGAGATTATTATTGGAGCATTTGTTGATCAATTATCGAGCAAAAGGTGTTCGAGTTTTTACGATTGATTAATTGATGGACCGCTGAAGGCGATGGGATTATCATTAGTCGGCGCAACGATTTCGATAGTGCATAATCACGCGCGATGATTATGACCGGCGCGCTCTCTCATGAATGGCCCGGCTGGCGTTATATAGAGACGTATGATCGTGCATGACTTATTTTTAATAACACGACAGCACGATGTGCTCTCAATTTGTTCCACCGCGTCTCCGACCTTGGCAATGCTTTTGATCGTTAATTTATGATCGCTGCTCGGCTGTCACGCTTCGATTCCGAATTTATGATGGACTTCGGTCTCTAATGGCGCACTATCCGATTATAGTCGATTTTGGCTCGCTAATTAAGTTTCATTTTTTTCTGAAACGACAACAAATTTCATTTTAATTAAACATTCAAAATCAAATTCAAATAAAAAGGTATATGAAAAATTAAATAAAATAAATTAAGCAAAAATATATGTACTGCTATAAGACGATTATCATATAATTTTGAGAAAAATATGTTATGATGTTATGATTTATCCTTCTCTAGACAATAGTACCCGTTGAACAAACTGTAACTGTCATTAATTTCGTAATGCAAACATCTTCCGACCGTTAAATAATAATGTTCTCTCCTCCGTTTTGAAATCGAAAACCAGTGAAATCTTTTGTTGCAACCCGTTTGCAAATCGAAACTTTTGATAATCAGTCGAAACAATTATTAGCGAAAACAGTTTGGTTACGGTTTTTCCGCGCACCATAATCATTATCTTAACGACGGCTATCAAATTTCACGCTGTAATAAGATGCACCGATGGTAACCGGTGATTAAATCCCATCATTGTAATGAGTAAACATATAAAGTGGGTCATGCAACGACCGTACCTCACTGTTCGCATCTGACGCTCCATCTCCGCCTTATAATTAAGCTTTATTATTTCTGATCAGCAATTACAGCTGACTATTTCGAATCCGGGCGGAATTATCATAACACTTTGCACACTTTTTGTCCGAATCAGAAAACAAAAAACATTCATGGATATTTTCTCATTATGCTCCAGCCCTCCGACACCACAAAAGATACATTTTTTCCAAACTTCGCTCTCTCTACCTCTTAATTAAAAATAAAATTACGATCATTTTTGTTTCCATTGTGTATGATTTGCGATAGGAATTTATAATTTGCGCGTACTTTCCGCAAAATAATCCAAAACGTGATGGTCTTTATCTTGGAGTCCTAATTACAAATATATCTCAGGAAATAATAGGAGGATAATGCCAGCGCTAGGCATAATGTATTAAGGGTTAACGGTATTGGTTCTGAGATGGGACCCTCGCAAGAGCCATTATCAGGTTACGGAGTGCACTTTGGTCTGTAATTAGGGACGCCCTCGGTTAATTTATTGTCCTTTAATAAAATATCTGACCATTATATGGTGGCAAACTTTTATTAGTGCGCTCGTAACAATCTCGCATCATTTTTATATTAATGTCGACAAAAATGCAAACGAGTCAATTTGTCCGGTGATCCGGCTCGTGAGATTTTTCTCCTTGCAAAAAAGGTATCTCGCAATTTTCAAAAAAAGAAATCTCGTTTCGACGGAGAGTTTCAAATTAAGGAATTCCCATGACTCTAAATCAATATTCAATTAATTCAAAGCATTCAAAACTTTACGATGCATTGAAATTAATCGACTAATAGCTTTTCCTCTACTGTGTTTAAATAGCCTTAGAAATTTTAATTGAAAAAAATAATGAAAGAGCCAACCGTTTAAAAGTTCACGGAACAATCATAATAAATATTGCTCAAATAATTATTTAAAAGCTTTTAATTGAAAATTTCAGTCAATACCTCAACTTGTATTTGGAATTGTTTATTGTTAATTATGTAATTTAATTGACCGTTTAAATTTGAATACAAAAAATAGCAATTGAAAAAGATGTTTGACAATTCATCAGATGAATTCCCGCCCAAGCTTGGTCCATTATCCGGGCACTTTTTCTCGTCCGGGGTCAATTTTTCATTCAATTTCAAAAACATTGTACAGCGTGTGGGCTCTCCATTACTTAGCCGTTAGTTCGCAAACAGCATCAAAACACAATTGGCGAACGCGCGTGTACAGCGCCATAAATCATCTTGCGCAAATTGTGTGCCCCTGATCGCGCGCGCAGCGAGCCTGTCATTGGCCACGCCAAGTGATGTTGACGTGCGCGCGCGATATGGATCGCGCGAACCCACCATCGCCTAGACATCCTTTTGTGCTGCGGACATGCGCGCACCCCGGTGCGATACTCCGCGAATCGCCGACCTCGGCGCTTTGCGACGCCGCACTTTCTGCTCCAACTATTACCGCTCGATCAAAAAAGGCGACCACCCACCGAGCAGCAATCGCTCTTAAATCAATCTCTACTCTGACTTGTCCTTCACTCGGAGGCACGAAAAATGATGCAAAATTTCAAGCCAAAGGGGGACAATTTATTTCTTAATTTCAATCCCAAGTCGTAAAGAGATTTTATTCTTTCTTATCAAAAGTTTTTTTTCATAAAAATTTTGATTGATGAGATAAATTTTCAAGATTTACTGGTGGGATAAAAAGCAAGTGGAGATAAAAAAAGGTGGGATTATATTAATGAAGGGTTATATTGCAATAATAGTCGAATAAAACGTTATTGAAACGATCCGGATTACGTCATTAACTTTCAATTGATAAAATCTTCATTCTGCAAAGAGTGTTTTAATAACTTTTAAGAACGGTATCAATATCACGAGGCGTCTTGATCGTCCTGGTATCTGTTGCACTTGCTGAATTTACATACGCGACTATTTCGAGATGCATAACGAGTTACGGATTATCAGTTTCTGAGTTGCAATGATGTTCAGTAGTTAATTATACATCCACTAAAAGTCAAGATGGCATTACAATTTGCACTTTATCGAGAACTGAAAACTTCCAAGTTGCTATTACTTCAGATAATAACAAATGATCACGACAACTTTTTTGTTGCTTAAAAAAAGGTTCAATATAAAATTACATAATGCAAAAAGTACAGAACCAATTTTGATTTGAAATTATTATCAATATTTGATTCCAAATTGATTGCAAATGCAAAAATCTAAATTTCAAATATGAATTCGTGATGCGGTTTTGCATTACACCGACGTGATGAAAAAAATTTGAAAAAAAAAAAAATGTGTTCGCGATCTGAGAAGGTATTTGCATTGCGTGGTGATGAAAACGGATCGTCCGAAACTGGTCTGCACGGATTTCCATCTCAGAGCAACAACAAAACAAGCGACAGAAAGTTCAATAGCGCGTGGTGCGTTATCTTGTCTGTTTGATTTACATGCGAAAACATCGCAGCGTTTGGTGCTCGCACTTTTTTCCCATCGAGCGATTACAGGGAACGCCTAACTGAAATGTAAATCATTGTTATTTTATACACAGCTAACTTCTTCATTAGCGAATTGCTTCCCAGTCTAAACCAGTGCTTGTAAATAAATCTTGTTGTATTAAGAATGAAAACGAACGTCCCGCGGGATGAACTTCGGATGAGGTTTATTATGTTACTGCAGTAACTCAGTTCCACCTCGTTTTTTTAACTTCGTAATAAATACGTCTCTACTTTTTTTTCGGTCTGTCCGTTATGCAAGGGCCTGGTAATTGGAAGGTGCTTTTGCACTCGCAACTTTATCAATTTCATATGCCGTCTCTAATAATGTGTCGCTGTGTTAGATACAGGTGTTTTTACCTCTCTATTACATTATTTATTGTTTCTATATTGCAATCGACAATGCCGTCTATGGCATCAAATCAATTTTTCGTAGAACATATTAACACTTGACAAAAAGTGTCTACAGAAAATGTCTTCTGAATGCCCTAGAAAAAAAAAAGTGACATTAATTTTAAATTGTAATATAAAAAACGTGTTCTTTTGTAGGTAACATAAATTCTTCTGTAATGATGAATATAATTATCGTGCTTTTGCATCTGGATCAAAAGTTAGGTGATTAACAAAGTGGCAGAGATCTTATGAATATAATTTTTCGCTCAATGTCATTTGTGCAATTGTACGATATAATCATACCAATCAATCATTGATGGCAACGCGAATGAATGAGACGTATACTTCTGAGTTCCACTTTGTATGCGAGAGAGTAACACACAAATTCCATTAATTTTGCCGGACTCACATTCACCATCTATATATATAATTCCTCTCCTAAATGATTACACACATTTGTTAACAAAGTAAACCATAATTTTTCTGCGTCTCGAATTCGTCTAATTTCATATTGACAGCCATAACAGTACAAATAAATTGAGCGTACCGGTGTGTATAACTGTTTGCAAAGTAATCATATTATTTAGGTATAACACATCGCCAACAAACATGGCCGGAATTTCGATCGGCGCGACATGCTTCGAAGTGGGCTGCAATTTTTGTTCCCTTCTCTGTTTCTCTCTCTCTTTCTTCCTTTATCATATTCAAATAAAATTGCAAAATCAAATCGGATAGGGTTAATGAACATTTCCCATCAGTTTTGTAATTTCGTTCGAAAATTGCCGAGATGAAACTCCCTAACAGTAAATTTCGCGTGACCTTGATTTCGGTCGATTTTAAAACCGGTAAACAAATAAGTTATGCAACATGCGAACGCAAAAAAATAGTCACTGTTGCCGCGCACCGGCAGAGTCACGCTCCGCGAGTGTTTGTAAACGCAGCCGGCTGAGCGCACGATTACAGTACTTTCGATCGAATTACAATCATTCGGCGAGCATAATCACTGCGATTAGAGATAGGGTTCATTTTCATTGCCCGGATGTTTTGATAACATGCGAATGTATTACGGATAGTTGATCGCTCGCCAATTCGGCTGACTCGTCAGGTCTTGTTATCACGTTCAACACGAAAATCATACGGTGTTTGAATTGACGAATTAGTATCAAATACCGTTTTGTATCTAATAAAATGGCTCCTGGGTTGTTATTATTCTAACAGCGTTTATCTTTTTTCCTAATTTCATCAAGAAAACGTTCGAACAATTTTAAACCACTGAATGTATCGGAGCAGACATTCGACCTCAGGAAAAGTTATTTTTCTGAGTTCAAAGTACACCGTTTTTTCCTCCAAAATACATGAATATTAAATTTTGAAACAAATGTTAATTAGTGAACTTTAACTCTAATTTCACATTTTTAAAAATTATGATATTACTTTAGTTTTATTAGATGGTGCCGATTGAAAAAAAAAAACTTAACTTTTCATCTCGAAACAAGATTTTGACATAAAGATTGACATTTAAATTTTCAGACAAGATCGTTCATCTCAGTTTGAATGGAATCATCTCCGCTGTCAAGAGATTATTTTTCGACGACGTGCATTCATCATAACAAATGAATGATTTTTGCCCTTTTATCCATGCAAACATTACGCCCCATAACTGTAACTGTTTTCAACCTTTTGGACTGAATAAACGCATTGACTGCGTCGCACAAGGGCTCAGTTGTCGAGCGAAGGTAAAAACGAAGTGACTGTCGTCATGGACTCGGGGGTGCGCGACCCGACGACCTCAGCGAAAATACGACGCCTCGTCGCATCAACTGCGATTCGTTCGAGAGCCCGGAGATAACCCTGAGAGTCAATTATTTCGCAGATGCATTCCCGAACGTCCTGTTAGCTTCGCCGTGTTATTGCCGCTGGCTGACTATTTCAAAGGCACGCTCCCCGGCCGCAATGTCAATTACGCCTCGATCCCGGAGAATCCACTCGGAATTAATGGTTCAAACCATTTTGCGTCGCGCCGCGGCTTTAGTGCATCCAATACTCATTTAAATGCGTCAAGCCACAAACAGAAGTCTTGCCTAATTGCGCGACAATTCGTACGTTGTCCAATTAATTCCTAATGCTACGATAAGTCCGACCATAACTCTTGCCAATTCGAACTTAATTCAAATATTATCCATCCTTAACATTTTATTCAGATCTTTATTTCATCTCAATTCTATTTTATTAATCCTTCAAGCTCACTTTGATTGATATTATAGTTAAACGCATTTCACGGTGCGATAAGAGCGAGATTGAGGTGCATATTATTTTGACGCCTTGCTATCTTCGACCAATATAAGATCAGACAAGTGATTAAGACATAATCTATATAGAATCTGGACGAGTGCTGATAAACAAATCGATCTCAAACACGTCAAGATAAAGTTGAGCCCAATCAGCTGTATAAATAACGTGCAACGCTTTCGTAATATAGTGATGGACATTACGACCTGAAGTCGGATTTTTTTATTCGTAGTTTTTTGTTCATTTTAAAACGCAACCAGGAAAAACATTTTCAGTGAAACTTTTATTATTTTCAACCGATCGAAATCGAAGTGATTAGCGTTTTCTCAGACAACCGAAGGAATGCCCATTAGAGGCACAGCAATTAGTTGGCGATTATCGGAAGAGGGAAACGGAGGGAGGAGGGGGGGTGGGGTTTCGCACGCGGAGAAAATCCCAAGAAAGGGCAGAGTGTCACCGGACTAATCATTATTTATCGGCGATGTAACGAGCAGGTGTAACGCGACGGGCTGTTTTGTGTGGCTGAGAGACGGCTTATCTTGTGCGGAGCGTGAGATCGACCGGTGCCCCCGCGTAATCTTCGTGCTCGCATTCATGATCTGCGGCCGATTTGTATAAGAGTCGCGTGTCGGTTATCGCGCCTGCATACTCCCCCAACGAGATCCTATTCTTCAGCGTGAAACCCTCCCACTTGGCGCCTAACTTTATTTATTTCACCGCTGTTTCAGTTCAAGGCTAATCCCTATGATTTTTATGAAAACAGAAACAAAGGATGAGAAATCAGATCTTCTTGGATCAAATAACTTTTATTATCTCACGAAAGTTATTTTACCTTTCAAACAATTTAATACATTTTAAACGATTTATTTCTATGTCTCTAGTTTTCTATGCCTCTACAATCTAGTACAATTGTAATAAGTTTTACAAACTAAATAAATAACAAAATTCCCAACTTTTGAAATTAAATTTATAAATTTCCAAAAAAAAAAAAAAAAAAATCTGAATGTGAACTAATGTTCAGAAGATATCGAATTTTTGAGGTATTACAAAAGTTAATTTTTATTTCAAATATAAAAATTTCTGTTGAAGAAGTGGGTATTTATTCGCGGATAGTTTGCGTCGACCCCTGCGTACGATCTCGTATGCAAAAATGCTGTTCCGGATTGCGTATTGTAATTTGAGAAAGCAGCGATGCGCGTGAGCGATAGCGAGAGCCTTCACCGGGACGTTGCAATCTTCGGATCGCTCGCGAGACAAGAAAACCAAACAGCGCGCGAACTCGGCGCAATTTTGCGAGAGCGCGACAATTATAGCACGGTTTATCGTATTGTTCGATCGTGTGTATGAAATTCTCACAGGAGCAACAAGAAACGGTCGGTCCTTCCGGCCATCGACGCTCTCGCATCTCGTGGGCTGTGTTCTCGTTCGATACGCATGCCACGGCGCAAATAGCGGGCAACGGCGGATATGCCCCATAGCGATACGCGCCTCCTATAAATAGAATCGTGATATCTTTCGCACCAAGACACACGTGACCTTGAATGCACAATTTTACAACTGGACAAAGATTTAATATATTCAATCATATATAAACCAAAGTCTCAGATTTATAATAAATGATAAAAAGATTTTTACAAAAATTGCAATTCAAAACAACTCCCTGGAAATAAACTTTCAATTAGAGGATGAAGAGGATTTTGAATAATGTTATCTATTTCTACAGTTGGTTGCTCGCAAGCTCTCGTATCCCAATTAAATATTGGCGAGGAGAAATGAGGATTCCTTCGACACCGTATACTTTCCAAGTCGCAACCTCCGGAGCGTAACGTCGAAATTTTTCTAGATTACTATGCCTCCGACGCAGAACAAACTGGCGCGTCGGTTTATTATGTACTTTTTCATAATTCTTCAATAAGAATTGAAACGACGCTGCGCTTGTTAAATTATTTCTAACTCATTAAATAAGAAAGGGATGCAATTAGTCTGACAACGAACAAAAAACAAATCCTTCAATCTAGTTTTGAATGAAAAAAGCAACTAGACTGAGCACTTCCAAGATTTTGTAATTTCAACTTACAGGATAGAAAAAAATCCTAGTATCAAAATCCCTGTCAAGAGTTGAACCATCCGGAGACACTCGGAACGATTATCTTGACGTTAATTATCGTCCAAACTGATTTCATTCCTGAAAATGTTAACATTCCCAATCTCACCGACAATCGTGCGACTTTTTTTTGCAATAACCAAGATCGATTGCAAACAAAAATGCAAATATCTCGACGGCGTTCTTATTCCTGCATAATTCCAACATCAAACAAATTCGAGTCCGCGTCCATTATAAAATCCGCCGAGCATGACCATACGCGTAGCTTGGAATCCGATTGATCAAGGCAAAATCCCCGGAGCTGATCGCCTAACGAAAACAGATTCGATACAATAGTTTACGATTAGCCGATCGACGACGTTAATAAAGATCTGCGTCGATCTGCCATTTATAATGGTTAATGAGACGTACATAAATCCGCAAAAGTGATAGCAAACAATCCGCAACATGAAGAGCAAATTAAAATTTAATCTTCATAAGAGAAAAAAATTAATACAAAATTGAAAAAAAAAACTAAATGAATAAATGAATAAATGAAAAAGTTTTAAAAACAAGTTATTCAACAACTGTATCGGTTGTGCATTATCACCGACTTAAATGAAAAGTTGGACTTTTTCTCTCAAGCATCCTTTCTCGAGCATCTTATTAACAATAACTAAATAAGTATTCGTTATCCGGCGTGGAAATGGAATACTCGATTGAATGGCTTAGTTAAGTATAAATCACTGTCTTTCTACATGAACGACACTCGATTCTAACATTGAAAACGGATGTTGCTGACGAGACGTTTCCTATAGAGCATTTTTGCCAGGCACAACTTTTTTTGCAACCGCCGTGATTGTCTGCACCAGGTTGAAGCCTCTCAGACTAATCAGGCTGCAATATAGTTATTGAACGGATGGAAAAGGCGACCAGGAGAAATGCAACTGGGACGCGTTCGCTGGGCGACAGGGAGATTCGCCACGGACCGCCAGATTCGGGGCATAAATACATCAATGTCGCTTAGGCGAGGTAATTTATAATCTAATAAGTAACAGGCGTAATTATCGCGGTGGCAATCTCGCTGCGGTCGTCCGTCCTTCGTTTTCTCATTACAGGCTGCTCGACTAGATCGATGCTCAGTTTCACGCTGTTCAAAGGGAAGAGACTAGCGAGTCCTTGACCGACCCTGAACCCTTCACCGGCGGACACGATTGGCTGACGCACGCGAGAGTCGATTGCTCCGACGAACGACTAAAATATAGTGATTACGTGCGCTCGCATCAGAGGGACGCGAAAAAATTGACGCAAAAATTAAAATCAGATGAAAAATCGGGAGGGGAGGCGGAGGGATGAAAGACAAATTGAATCCCTCGAGTAGTTCTCGACTTTTCGGACCTTTGGCGTTTTAGGACCGCGCCAATGATTATTGTAATTGAACGCGGAGGTTGGCCAAGGGATCTTGGTATCAAAGGTCTTTCTCTTGACTCACGGTACTTTAGTTTTTTGCAGCTCTCGTAACAAATGAGGGCCTTTGCACGGTGTAAGTAGGGCCCTCGATCTGCTATTATTTAGAGCTTTCATTAGACTCGTTGCCCCCTGATAGTTTGTTTGAATTAAGTTATTAAGATGTAACACCTTGTTCTGCTGGGGTCCCAATTTGTTCCTCCAGAGATGTCTCTCTGCTCAGCATTGTCTCCAATTAGTGATGATGCGAAACCCACGGTAGAAGATCTGCAACAAAAAGAAAAATGTAAGAAAAGTATGAAAGTTACATGGACAAGCATAAAAATTTATAACCAACAGTTAGAAGTGGCATCGTGTCTAGTCTACGCCAGCAAAAAGCTATATGATTAATTTATATCTTCCCCTACAGAAAACTCCTTTCGCCTTCTAAATTGCACACCTTCGAATTCAAAACCACTGCTGATTAACAACAAGTCGCATCAGCATGCAAAACCATTTACCATATATAATTAGGATTTCTTTTTTTGTTCTTCACCCTGGTCATAAGCAGTCGGTGTTATTATACAACTGCGGAACTTTGTATGTGCGTTTCCTGTAATTTCCAAGCCAGCAACTGGTAATTGCGAGGATCGCATCGCAGTCTCAGTTGCATATCTTGCGCAATATGTAGGAGGAAGCGAAGCCCAAGAGGGTACGGAAACAAAAAGCTTTGGATTCGACGCGGGTGCAAAAAAGCAACCTCTGACGTGATTGTGTAGTTTTATCGAGTTCCACCAAAGGCGAAGTTTCGGTTGCTCTTAGAAAATGACGTGGCAGGCTAGATAATTGGCAAGAATCCATTTCTCGGTGGTTGAAAAAGATTGCAGGTAGCCGATTTTTTTTTCGTGCGGTTCTGCGTAGCAATAACCGATGCGGCCTCTTCCCTTTTTACATCTCAAGCCTGCTTTACCTCAAATTTGCAGTCTTCCACAATGTTTCAGACCGAGAGATGAACGCTGGACAAATTATGGATATTAAAATTTTCATCGCCGATTGGAATGTCGGGACATTAATCAAGGACGTTAAGCCCAACGACCTTTAAAAACGTCGCCGCACGGAGTTGCCTGTCATAAAATTCCTGACCAGCCTCACCAACGGGGGAAAAAAGAGATGCAAGTTTGCTCGTGCCAGCTTCTTTTTGCACGGAAATCGTCCCTTTTCAAATCATCCAGAACGAATTGCGAAAAGCGATACCACGAAGCCAAAAAGGTCCGCGCGTTTCCCGTGTCAGACTTGTCAGCTCTCTGGACATTGGTCACGCGCTACTTTTACGACTGCATTTGCGGTTAAGTATAACTGGCCATGTATATTCAACAGTGCGATAAAACTTGATAAAACTGGCCGAATTTTTTGCACCAAATATGTAAGAAATTTGACGGTGATGTAAGATGATTCAAGAGATATCCGGTATCAACGAATTTTTTGTTTAAGGAGTGTGAGCTGTCGGTTAAAATATACTGCAACTATACGGAAGATTATATAGAAGATTGAAGTGTACGATAGTGGGATGTTGATTGATTTGATTGCCCGCGCTAATCAAATTAGTTATTAATAAAAGATGAGACGTTTCGCTCTTGCATAAAATAACGGTAAGATGATTTTGCAGTCAACTAAGTAATCACTAAACACGTCAATAGGTTTAATTAAGTTTTTATCAAACAGCTCTTTTCTTGCGTTTATCAGCCGATTAATCTGTTAAATTTTTTATCAGTTTACATTCTTTTAAAATGGTCTAATCTATAATGTTTACAATGAAAAAAATATAAAATTAAAATAATTCAAGTGAAATAATAAATGAAATCGGTCGAATTTATATGAAGAATTTTTTATATTTTATTTTTTGTACGTCTGAACTATATTTCGCACCACATTCTTGAAGAGTTTGAAACTATCCGGTTCGACCTAGAAAGATTAAACTTCACACGCCCAATTTGGTAAAACAAATGGAAATATTTGGGTCGATGAAAACATGGTATGATTTACGACAGGAGCCCAAAATATTAAGCTGTCAGATTTGATCGCGAATTCGCACTGATAACACGTTTCGCGTGAAATTGCGCGGGAAAGCTTGCACTCCACATTCCAAGGGCGATTTAGTCGCTGGTCGTAAAAGACGCACATGCCAAATGCGGCGCCAACGCACGTGCCCACCCAGACCGCCTGTGTTTCAGCACCCAAGTGCCCTTCAGAGACAACTCGCATAACAATTACACATTTTTCACGTTTCTCAACGCCGGAATATTGTTATTGACCGGCATTCTGCCTTACCAACAAATATTTGTAGTACATTACTCAACTATGTTTCCCCCTTTTTTAAAATTCCAATGTTTTCTTTATTTTTATTTTATTTTGTTTAATAAATATTTTATCCTTTAAAAATTTTTTATTACTTGAAACTTCTTTTTTTTTTCATTTTATGATTCACACATTAGATGCCAATTTTCACCTCACGGGCTCTTTTATAAGTTTCGTCCATTACACGATAATAAAATTCGTCTCGATCATGAAAATCACGTGTCTGATAGGTATTTTTTTTTATCTTGATTTTGACGCGAATTAACTGTTCTTTTCTGAGATTTACGACTGCGTGCCGAGTCGCCATCGGTAAGTTTACGTGCACGCGCGTACGTGAAAGTGCGTGGTTACGTAAACGCCCGGGGCAGGTGCAGTTTTCCGCGCCGAGGTCCTGCCCGTGATATTGACCGAGAGAGATATACGTGTCAATGTTCTTTGCCCGATGTCGAAACACAATAAAAAAACAACAAACAATTTTTTATGAATTATTTTTTTAGATCATTTTTGTTTTTCATTTTTATTATGAATGCATTCTAAAAACTTGCTGGATCAAAAGTATTAGTTGGGCGAAGCGTTTCCTTTTTATCTTAGTGAATAACTTTTTGTAAATATTTAGATCACATTTGTCCGTCGCGATTTCGATCCAACGATCTGGATCATGAATGGTGGCCGACCTATCTTTCAAACAGTTCTCTCTGTTGCAGCAAATCTTTTTTATCGCTCGTTTATTATGACTAAGATCGCGAGATACTTCCAAGTCCCGTTTCGAGTATACAATACGCGTTTGATTTCAAAAGAAAAATATATGCCTTGTGACAAGATCACTTTTTTAAATAGAAAAGGACTGCATTTTGTGTCATCTCTGTTGAATAAATGTTTCAAACAAATAGACTTTCTTGCAAAAAACAAACAAATGCCTTACACGCCTCAGAGTTTAAATTCGTTTAGTTTTGGGTCTTTCAGTTAATGTTAGCCGAATGATTATGAAATTTTTGTAATCCCCTGTCGTCTCTTCTTTACGGAAGTCCGGTCTTTTTGTGAATTTCACGGTTAGATTACGTAAGCAGTTTTCAGCTACTTGAAAAAATTGTCCAGTCACGGAGCTTAGAAAAATGTAGATGTTCGAAAACGGAAGAACTAGCCTCAAGATTATAAAATTCAAAACATTATTGACGCGGTAACTATTTAATAAAAACAAAGAAGGGCAAAAACAGCCCGCGCGCCTATAGGAGCGCTAACTAAAAGGCGTCGTGATAAATAAGATTTGAAATAAATGTATACATTTACATTTACGTGGTACCAAGCATAGACAGAATGAAAGAGGAAAAGAATAATGCACTATAAATTCTGTGAGGATTACACTGAAGTGCAGTATATTATATTTCCGAGGGATATATGATACATATGTCTCAACGATGTAAAGAACAACGATAACAAATCTACACCAGGGCAAAAATCTCATAGTTCCATTGGTAGATGATAAATCAATTGATTTGAAATTTATTACATCAACGCTGTCCTTTATACCCATTCAGAGATTTTTTTCGTTCTTGAATTGGAGCATTTTGAGAAGTCAAAAAAGAGCACCAAGAGTCTTATAGGTGAGAGAAAAATTGAGTTTGTAGGATATGGTAAGGGCGATAAGGATCGGTTAGAAATATATTTTTGCTCTCTGGCCACGAGTGAAAGATTGACTTTTTCGAAGGGCGACTTTGAAGACGGAGAGCCGGCAATTATTGGTTGCTTTGAACTTTGCAATGAAACCATCGTGAGCTTCGACTGCGCGGAATCCACCAAGACAGAGCGTTGCGCCGCCATCAGCATAATCCCAGCCGTCGTCAAAGGTAGCGTCGATGATTGTACAACGGATCTCTCGGACTCGTGCGGGGCCATTAAGGGCCTTGCGTCTTTGTGCCCCCCGTTGCCCCGGCTCGTTGCCCTTCATCATTTTCTCCTTATTATTACGCCCCTTATTCCTGTTGCGCCGTCTGTAATGCTACCATTCGAAGCCGCTATTAGGAACCTTTTTCAACCAGTTCCAATTTTTATCACTTTGAATGGTTCAGGTGCCAACCAATCAATTACTTCAACATGGAAATTTATGGAAATTTAATCATTCGATACATTTTTCCCCGTGTTCTTAATCACCATTTTTTATTTATTATTAAGAAATTAATTTAATTATCATTATTTTATCATTAAATAAATTAATGGATTTGGTTTTGTAATAAACTATTAGATGTTTCTCAAAACGGGATCAATTGAGAAAAAAAGGTTAAATTTACAATCTAATTAATATTCCCACATTTTTGTTGTCTGGGATCTTGGTGTGGAGTCTCGTGAGGGAGGTTCAAATAATTCTCACTAGCAATTTCTCGTTAATGACGATGAACCACGGGAGGTGATCTCGATCAGGATCGAGCGTGGGTGAAATCACGACGATGTGCCGGGTTTCCCTCTTTTTAGTTCGTTTGTATCCCCGCGTCGATCTCGACGCATCCACAGGATAACGATCCTCGCGTGTGTTTAACAACTGACGCGATTATTGTGATGAAAAAACAATGCTCCTTACAACTGTACCGACATCTATATATAAAATTGCAAAAGAAACGTGTTTTTCATACAAAAGCTCGCTTCTCTTGGCAAACAAATAGCGGGATCATTTTTCACCGCACATTGTGTTTTCTTTTTAATAATCTACGATCGCAGGAGATAAGCCGTGCTTATTTTTGCCGATACATTATTAATGAGGCGATATTAATTTTGATTAATTGCGTTGGTGATCAATGAAAAGTTTATTGAAAAATAAATCAAGAGTGATTAATCGATTTGGATGGGTGTATTAAATGTTGTAAATTAATTGAGCGTTATTAATCTGAGAAAACATTTGCACAAGTTAAACAACTTTTATGATAAAAAAAAATTAGTGAAAAAAATTTAACTAAACAATAAAAATTTCAATTTGAAACGGTGCTTTTCAATTTAGAATTTCATTAAAATGACTAAGATTCCCCGGCCTTATTCAAAGTCCAAAAATATTTCAACTTTCTGGGCTTCGCGCAATTTCCCTGATCATTAACTTGCGAATAGTTTCGTGGACGCGCCACTCTCGGTGGCACAAAACTATTCTTGCAACGCGGAATTTTCAATCCCGTGGAGGCCTCATTAAGATTTTATGAACCGAATATCGTATGACTATGGCCTACAGTGATTCGTCAGTTTGATTCAAGATCGTGACCAGGATAATGCCTCATCTCGCAACGATTATAGCTTCGCAGCCCGAGCAGTTATTCGGAGAGGCGACTTGGGATCGACATTCGAGGTTGATTGTCGACAAGCATTTGATGGCTCACGATTTACAAGGCATCAGCGTCATGTTGTAAAACTCGACGGAATCTAAGTCACGGTAACGTTACGTAATCAAGTCGATCGTAAAGTCATTAACAGTGCACGTCTAATCAAACGTCCATCCTATATCAAAATAAACAAAAGTTTAATTTAATTAAAACTATATTTGAAAGTGTTGACAAACGAATGAAACTCATATTACAATATTAATTAAAGAGAAGTTTGTCAAGAATTCGAAGAGAAAAAGAAGAAGTCCTAACCTCAAAGCCACATTTTATGTTATAACTAAATTTTTTTTCTATCAAGAAAGCAATTTGCATGTAATGAAATTATAATTGGACGAATTATGTGAGAAAAAGTTATGAAACGGAAGCAGGAAAGCTTGAAAATTGAATTAATAGTTTTATAATCCCCACGCCCAATGATGCAATCAAGTTCGTTTTTCATTAATTACGACTAGTTAGAAAAGAAGGAAGTTCACTGTCAATGAGATACGGAAATTATGATGCAAAAGAAAACGTTATTTTCAATTAATTTGTTATCTGAACATAACATAACTCCCATGTATAAGGCGCGTTCTCCTGTGATGAATAAATAAATTTATATACGTTGAAAATATAACGTCGCATTGATTTTTGTAACCCCCCTCCCCCATCTTCCATTTTCCTCGAATCAAGTTTCATAAAATTGTTGAACCATTCGTCACTGTCACCTGGCTGATAATTAAGTTAAATAAAAAATTAAAAAAGCGTGTAATTAAAGTTGTGAAGTTGTCATGTAACTTCAGCTGGAAATAATTGTTACTTTGATAGAAGAATAGAAACCGTGATGTTGAAAGTATTTCTTTAGTATCAACACCCGAATCTGTACAAGTACCGAGAGCGTTCAGGTCTCCGACGCATTTGAATAACATAATGACCGATCTCTGGAACGTAGTTAATCAATGTACGTCTCTCCAACCTTAAGAAGATGTATGTTCCGAGCTTAAATGCAGACTAAACGGGGATGATCATTAATATTTATGAGAATGGACAATTATCTTTGTAATTATTCTTTGTAAATTCCCTTTTTGAACAATGATCCATTCCATCAAAAAAAAAGTCGTGGTCGCCTAAAATTAGTACTTTGTCCTCGGTTTATTCATTTTTTGATTGGTTTTCGGGTAAAATTTGAAATTTTTGGAATTAGTTTGACTGTTTGTTTATTTAAGCGCGAAGCGCGCGTCTGAAGCCTATTTTATACAAAGAACAGTTTTTAAAAGAAAAGACTATAAAAAATGTTAAACAAAATGAGTCGTGTGAAAAATTTGAAAGAAAGAGTTGAATTTCATCAAGACGAGCTTGAAAAGTTTCAAAATTCTTTAGAAAAAGAGAAGTTATTGATAAATGAGAAAGGGAAACCAACTTATAAAAATGTGTTTAACTTTGTCAAATCCGGCGCACTTGGATAAATGACACGAATTTTCATCTCTACATGCGATTCAATCTCATCAATTCACTCAGCAGCATTTCCTGAAAAAAAAAAAAATTCAAAGGGATTCTAAATTGTGGATAAGTGGAAAAACGATTTCTCCGCGCCCTACATTTTTAATACTTTAATCTTCCGAATTCCTTCATCTTTTGAATCCTGCAACAAAACACACCCCGGTAGTGAAAACCATTTTTCCAAACCATTTCAAAAAAAAAATAATAATAATATAATAACATAAAACTTCCAACAAAAAAGAAATTTCACTTCTTTTTTTTAAATAAAAAAGTCGTTCAACCCGTGCAAATCAATTTGAATTGAGAAGAATTGTTATCCCTCATAAAAATCATAAACTCGATGAAAAATTTGAAAAGAAAAGAAAAGGATGGAAAAATAGATTGAAATTGGAAAATTGAGGGAGGGAAAACGAAAAGTGTGTACCGATCGTTGGGACGGCATAACGAGCGATCGCCGAATGCAGTTAATCAGCGTAGAATCTTGGTCTTCCACGAAGACGTTCGCCGAGGACGAAGCAGCGATGTTGGCGGAGCGGCTCGGTACCGCTAATCCTAGGCCGAATGACGCGGCTGGGATGAACGGAAGGGGCCAATGGGAAGACGGCTTTGAGGCCCGCTGGCAGGATGCCGCTAGTGCCGAGCGTTTATATAAAGTCTGACCGAGGCTCGGCCTCGAAGACAGAGCCGTGCCGTCAGCCCAGCCATCAGGACGTTGCTTTTCGAGGCAAAGAGTAGCGCGCGCGGTCGGGTCCGCGGTGAGACCACTTGTTTTTTTTTCCCGCCAAAATTTGAGTCCGAACTGAGTGTGTGAACGAATTTGTTTGAACAACAACAGAAGAAAAATAAAAAAAAGGAGCCTGATCGCACCCGAGGGATTTTTACGATTGTTGGTACCTGTGATTCGGCAAAGGTACGTGTGATTTTTGGTGCCCATCGTTTTTGTGACCCTCTTCCAGCCAAGTGTCAGAGTTCACAAGTGCACATGTGGATGGGATAGGAAAGTGGATTTGTGGGGTGCAAAAATTGTACTCATATTGTCTCGCCGAACAATGTCTCTCTCGGTCTTGCCATTGTTCCTGCGTCAATTGATCGGTCTCGCTCCACTATTTTGTACCGCTCATTTTTGTTATACACAATTTTTTTGTTTCCAAGTGAAGATAATCAGGAAATAACAAATTCCTGAGATATCTTTTATGGGCCCTCGTATATGAGATAATGCAAATGAATTGTGTAGGAGATGTAGCTTATACCGCGTTCTGTGAATAATGGTGGTGCATTTTCCGGAAACGAGAATCGGAATGGGAATAATATTCGTAGGACGTGATAAGAATCATCGTAACGCGCTGAGATTCCTGTTTGTTTGCTTGCCTGGCTGCGGTTGTTTCGGTGTCGCTATCAGATTTAATGGTTTTTCATCAGATACTTTTGTCGACACAACGAAACGTCGAGACAGAGGAAACTATCTGCAGGCACTTTGAGAAAAAAATGAACGTACCAAAGTGCAAGTGTAATAATTCAACCGACGAACCAATCGTGATAAATTTGTAAACAAATTCAACTCGTAGGTGAAATTTTTCAGACAAGAATTTTCCCATGACGAAAAAATCAAGTTCTACCTTGTCGTACAACTAATAGTCATAAATCCTTTGGAAGGAAGACGAAAAAATGGTTCTGCCAAGTGACAAAACTTCAATTTAGTTTTATAATTTTGGTTTCTTTTGTGGGGTGGTAAAAATGGTCTTAGAGTTAATGACGAAGGTTTCCATTTCTTTACGAGCTGGTTGACAAAAAGTGTGTCGCTTCGGAAGTGACCATTCGAGGCTGCGGAGACGTAATAAAATCATAAACCCAGCCTTTAATAACCCTGCCGCGTTCGATTTCCTCTTTGGCTTTTTAAATTGTTCTCGCACGACTTTTTTCTCGTCGGTGTCATTCAACATCCAATTTC
The DNA here is from genome assembly GCA_030522925.1 of Trissolcus japonicus. Classification (NCBI taxonomy): domain Eukaryota; kingdom Metazoa; phylum Arthropoda; class Insecta; order Hymenoptera; family Scelionidae; genus Trissolcus; species Trissolcus japonicus. The sequence goes on from JAPYZS010000004.1 coordinate 70,564, forward strand.
CTCGAGAGGTTTTGTCAACGCATTTTGCGGTGCGGTCTTTCATTCCGCGAAGGGACGAAAAGTTGAGTCCATATCATTCCCACGCCGAGATTAACGCGCGACGAGTGGATTGTGCGCTGAGGACGCAAGAAAGTTTTCCACGTTAAACGTCGCGGTGGAGGCACACACGCGTTCCGCTATCATTTTCCTCGGCGACGCTCTTTTGCCATTGAACGCGCCGGACGAATCAATTCAGCCTGCAACTATACACGAAGGATAAAAAATTGTACGTGTCTCGATAGCATGACAAGTGTGTCTTAGAGCCTGAGATTCCGATCTGCGATCGTAGCCTAGGGTAGGGTTCGCAAAATTGCAATGGGAATATTGAAAACGGTTGCATTGAGGAATTGAAAATAATGATATGATGATGGCTAATGATGATAATCACCGCAGCACAGGAGTAAGATGTAGAAATGTAGAAAATTGATATTGAACAGATGCTTTTTTTTTCTTTCGAGGGAGCACAGTTGTAGAGATAGTTGAATTGAAATCAGCTTTGCCAATTTTTTGTCCCTCATTTTTCTCAGATTGGCTATTGGTGATTAAAATTATCTGATTGATTAATTTATCATTTCCCTCCTTTTGATATCGATTTATTGGTGCCGATGCAAAATCCCACGGAGATGCATATCTTTTTAATACAGTTGGAACACCAATTAGAACAGTTTTAAGTCAATCCAATCGACTGAAAATCAAGCCAACTCTGATAACAACGAATGGAGGGGAAAAAATGAGAAAACTGCATATATTGAACTTGTAATTTTGCTCACGCACTTACTTGTATTAATTGTCCGAGATAATTTTGCATAAAACTCATCGTCTGGCGCTCGAAAACCCGCCTTATCAGCGCAAGGCAAACTGGTGACGCTCGTCGAGCAAATTTGTCCGTAAACATTGTCGAGCAAAAACGTTACATAACTTTCTTCTTCAGTTACGTTCGCTTATGAATCAATTCTCCAAGCCTGTTCAATGACAACAGTCAAGTTCAGTGGTCTCGCTGTTATTTTCCAGTGGATGACTTCGGTATTTCGAATGAAATTTCAGGGCGGCAGTTTGTTCTGAGCTGAAGTAATATGGCAAAGAATTTTTTTCTCCCTTGCAACCTGCAAAAAAATGTCCAATTTCATAAAGTTGAAATGAGTTTTAAAAAGTTACAAAAGGCAAAACAAGACAAAAAAGCAAGACAGAAATAAGCAAATTAAAAATACATTGTAATAATTGGATAGTGAAAGAATGAAAAAAAAAAATAAGCAGACTTTAAAGATTTAAGCGATTTTTGAATACGAAACGCGGGTTTGCGACTATTATGTATTTACACTTGGCAAGGAGCGTACAACCGACTGAGATATCGCCTTTCTCTCGTAACGCAAGTTCTCGGCCGCGGGACGATTTGTATTCACGCGGAATACCAACGTCTTGTGTATTCGTACGTCGGAGGAACAACGCTCGACAATTTCAAAAGGAGAAAAAATATTTCACACTGTCAATTTACAAATGAAAAAAATAGGGACTCAAAATAAACATGTTCTTTGAATAAAATGTGGTTTAGTGTTCATAGAGCACCGGAGAGTTCAACGCCGGATGAATTTTTCATTGGTCGCTTGGTGATTTCAATGGTTGCATCAGAACGAACCTCGGCTTATCTTTCTCGGTTCAAATGGAATGACGTCCTACACGTTTCCATAGAATTTGATATTAAAGAGATGTCAATACCAAATTCAATTACAAGCGCGATAAAAATGTCCGCGAGTGCTAACGGATTTTGACAAGAATAATAAAATACGAATGGTTATGTGTAACAATAATAAAATTATGAAACATAATAAAATTGATATTTCATTTCAGACAGCTGAATAAAATTCTTTTCTGATAAATTAATTTTGAAATGATAAAGTAAAAATAAAAGTAACAAAAAAATAATTAATTAACAAAAATTATACTTTTTATATTCCATTAGGTCATAAATCTTGAATAGTCATGATATCTAAAGGCTGCAGTACGAATCAGAAGCAATTAGTAAAAAATGGAGGGCGGACGGCAAGCGAATTGGCAGTGCTAAAAAGTGATCAATTGAATAATTTGGTAACGAGGCACGAATTAATTAGAAAACAAGCGGCTTATCTGAGGCGCTCGGTATATAACGAACGTTTACGCTAACTGATGGCTCACGGTGTATTTCATTATCCCGGGCCCTTTCGCATTCTCCTCCATCCGTCTCATTTTCGTATCTCGCATCTCCGCTGTGCGCCGCGATACATACGACGTGCGAACAATAAAAAATGCCCCAGACGCGAACTAGAAGGCGATCCATTAAATTAAAAACACTTTTTTTGTTCGCGTTGGCACGACCTGCCCCACTATGCGCCGCTGCTGCCAAGGGGCCTAGGCGCCGCTTGGCCATTGACCCCTCCACTCCGGCACACAGCAGGCTCGTAACGCATCTACACGCCGCCTCGAACCCTGTCACAGTTCAACGAGGAACGCGACTTTTGGCGTCGGTCCCTTTGTCCCCTGTCGCTCGTGTACATTTCACTAAATAAACGTTTCCCTTTTTCACTGATCCATCAAGTCCACCTGCATTGTTCCCTTAGGTACCCGGCCTGACACTTTTGACGAATTGAAGAACCACTTTTGAAATACTTTTGAAAAATTGGGACAGGTTAAATATTATCAACTGATCAGATCCAAAGATAAAGTCCTGAGACAAATATTTTAAATTTCTAAGAGAAAACCCAGTTGGGAAAAGCAAACATCCTTTGTATAACTACTTTTTTGGATGACGGTGAAATGTAAACCTCGGATAGACGTCCTTGTTAGTTTTTCGATTTCGGGGCGCACGAAGCGCGAGAGGGGGAAATATAATTGGAGTTTTTCGGTGATAACTCATTCGAATCGCGTGCTTTAAACGTGCGAATTTTTTCAGACAGAGTTGTACATCAACAGCGCATGTTGGACAAGTGGAAACACAACTTGAAGAGAGTTGTCCGTAATATGAGAGGGCGGTGCTATAAATTAAATTGATCTCATTGATAGTAGAGTTCGCCTCCGCTCGTCCGCGTGCTTGCACGTATACACAACTCGAAGTCCCTTTTTTATCTGCATGTCAATGAGACCCCTCGTGATGTCTGCATACAAATTCATAAACATTTGATGAGCATTGGCCAATCGGCTATAATTGCCTAGTACGTTTCACAAGCCACGTGTTGATTTAACGGCGCTCAGCACGCAGCTTGTAATTCTCGTCCATTTGCATACTCGCAAGTGGCGAACGAGAACTCGCGCCGAGATCTCTCTCAAGCAATTTTATATGTTGTCAAAGCGAGGTCTAAGTGGACCGCAATCGAATCTGGATCGGCCAGTGACCTTAACCGGGAGCACTCCAGATACTCGGACGGATTCTAATCTTTTTCGTAATTCTATATGCGTATTAAAGGAGCACAGCCGGTGGTTCCGGTTGGCTCTATCAAGCGAAGCAATTTACTACACTTGAACGCACTTCTGAACACACCAGACGAATGTTTCTCACTGTACCGGATACATGTATAAATTATACTATAGCAAACAAAAAAGCAACAAGAAACAATAAAAAAAATAGTTTCAAATTAAATGCAAGAAAAAATTGCCCAAACAGAATCGATTAGTTGAAACCAGTTATTGGGACTGAGGTTTGTGAAATGTAAATCTGAGTGAGACCAATCTTATAAATGGTTCTCTAATGAGTGAAGAAAACAATTAAAACCGCTCAACATCGGAATACCATCAAAAGAGGGTGGAGAAAAAAAAAGCCAAAAAAAAAAGGACCCGTAATGAAGGTAGTAGATTTAATAGAGGCGCTATCGCAACTTTGAAGCTGGTTTCGTGCAAATTCTCTAATGCCCGTCATTACTTGCGCTGCATCCGGAGGCGACCCAGATAAGACAAAGACTCGTATAAACATGACTTTAAAATATCTTGACGTTAATGGCAAGCGTACCCTAGGCTGACCTACAGGAAGACCAAAACGGCCCTAGACCATTATCTTCCTTACCATTTTTAGTCCGTCGGAAGCGCTCTGATGCGCGTCTCGAGGAATCATCGGAATATCAATCAAGCCTCTAGAAACAATACCGGTGAATCATATTAAATTTATCGAGTCCAATTAAGAGAAATTTATAATATTCTTTTCTAATTTTGTTAACTATAAATTTTTTTTTATAATTCAATATTTTGATTTTTTTTATTTTTGTACTAAAGTTAAAAATGTTTAATTAAAAAGGTTTAGTTAAAAAGGGTTAGTTGAAAAGAACATTTTCGATTGAGAGGGTGGATGTTTATCAGCAGAGAGTTTAACCGCCCACAAAAGTTGAGTGACATAAGCCAACACTTGTAACGCTTTTGTCGCAAAGAAATGCGGAACTCGAGAATTGAGAGAATGCAGCGGGAAATATAGCGGAAGGCAGACAGAGCGAGAGAGAAAGAGATCAAGGCACATGCGAAAACGAGACGGAAACACGGTTCGGCTTACTGGGAGCGTATCTCCTTTCGGAGTTTGTGGACCGCACAACGGTAACCGACTCGACCACTGCGTCCATACACCGTTACACTTATGGGCACCCATGGCGGGGCCCGTAAAACGCGCAACGTTACCGTATTAATGAGATCCATCTCGCAATATCCGAGCATAATGATTATATAATCCCGATAAATTTGGACATTGCACCACACGTGCCGAGAGTCGTTTCCACTTCGACCCGAGAGGCGCTATATTTTTTGACCTGACACTTTTATGGTTGCAGGGCTCGTAAACTAACGGCCGTTAATGATTAATGAAACGAGATTCGGCACGTCACGCAGCTCATTACAATAACTGTGTCAATTCCCTTGAATACATTGAGTAATAGAATTGTTTACAATGAAAAAGCCCGGAAAAATTAAAAAGTTGTTAATATTCGTTTCATACAAAATTTTTTTCTGACAGATGAAGAAAAATTGCTTCTTTTTCTCTTTCTCTCTTTTTCTCATACAAGACAAAACTTCCGGCACGAGCAACCAAGTTTGATTGCGACTTATCTCTTATTGAATTCTTCAATTAGATTTTTAATTGACGAACAGAAATTGCAAATCCTAAATTACACATTGTTCTGTCATAAAATGAAAATTTTCTTGTGCATACACTTGCGACTAAATTTCCTGTCTGCATTGTTTCATCCCCGGAGTAATGTTTTGCGTTAAAATATGAACTGCCCATTGGGACGTGGCGTGTACGCGAACGTTTATTGCTATTTATGGTAGCTATAATTAATTTTATCGACAATTCAAGACAATGACAATGGGTGACTCGCGGTGCCCATTTGGGTATTAATTTCTCATTCAATTTATGACGTTACATTTGCCGAGTATGAAAGTCTAGCGGTACCCGCGAGCTGAATGGAAACGCCGCGTGCGCGACGATGGATTTCGTCCATTCTTCCACGTAAACACCGGTGTATATAGCAGAACACATTTTACAAACAGCCACTCATAAATGCCGGTCCCACATAAGTATTCGCTCTTCGCCTGCAGTTTTCGAGCGCCGGACACACTCTCTCGTTTCTATTTTTGATCCGTCTACCGGCATCTTAAATCGCATTCCCTGCATGCGTTGAACAAAACAGAACAGAAAAAAAATTATAAATTATTCCCAATTCGACGAATAGCAGTTGACAGAACGAAAAATAAAAAATCAACGAAATTACTATTATTTTCATCTAAATAATTCATCTCGGTGGAACGGAATTGTTCAATTTCAAATGTTGCTCGCTTCCGATAAGGCAACTCGTGATTTACATTTCAAGGATAATTGGATTGCACCGGTTGATGTGCGGGCGCTTAGCGAAACGGCCGATATTGAATTGGGCAAAAGGATTTGCGGCTTACTTTTTTATATATTTGATCGTGGATAAGCTTGTTGATGTTATCGCAGGGGCCCAATATTTTGATTGAATTAGACGAAACATAATATTAGTCTGAACCCTGCTCGATTGGTCGACTATATTGATCAAGATCAACGATTCGTGATGGTCTCGAACCAACAAGTATGTGGGTTACGCTTGCCTGATAAAAGTACCGGTTCTTCTCGCGCGCAAAAATTCTTCCGAACCAAAATTCGATTGCGATCGTTTCGATGATAATTGACAGTTGGTGCGTTCCGCTCTCAATAAAATGAATGAGCCAGTTCATCCGACCCTGCTCCTCAAAATTCAAATTCAGTCTATCAAAAAAAAAATCAACCTATTGCAAATGGTCATTTGCCAAAAAAAATTTAAAATCGATTCACAAAATTTTGAAAGATTATAATTACAAATGAATTGTTTAATTTATGATATCTCAAACCGAGGGAGGGATCGCAATTCCCTTTTATCCAACCACGCATTGTTGAGTGATTAGCAGTCGCTAGACAAATAACAATTATCTTTTGTGGATGAGTTGCACGTCATGATTAACTGTTACGTCACACAAGCAATGAGCATTTCATCAACGAACCCTCGTTACAGGAGGTTTAGTCGGCTCATGCATTATGCATAATCAATAATCGCACGGACAAAAATCAGCTGTTGAAATAACACATCAACGCGGAGTTGGGATTACACTCTCGACCCGGCGAGTCACCTCGGCTGTTCGCTGCTTAGAAGCGCATTTTCATCCCTGCCTCTATTTTCCATCGCAACTACTAATTAAATCAAAGACGGCTTGATTAGAATGTTAATGATCCTTTGACATTGATGTGTTCATTCGAGCTACTTTGACGGGCAATTAATCCTGCTTTGAATCCTTTCTAACCCCGATGCCAATAAAAAATCATATAAACGTGATGCGTGAGCTATATGAGCTGGATGAAAATTGTACATTTTTCGCACACCAACGTCGCAACGATTAGATCTTACAAAATAAATCAACCGCGAGGCCCCTGCCCATGCGTTTTGCTTGTCATTCGAAGATGAATCTCCGGAAACGTGGAATAAATAAGGAAATCGCACGAAGAAATTCATTCGTAAATATTTGCACGAGCATGCCGACGACGATAACGTGCAATGACTTTTTCTCAGTGTCGTTACACTTGGTCGTTCGCCCCTTTTGACTAGTTCCTTTTTTTCCTATTTCGTTATTTCTTTTTATCATCGCAACTCTCGCGGACACGAAGACATGTCGCTCTCCGTAACTTACTTAATATTACAAGATCGTTTTTTCCGGCTCATCTGATCGAGTGTGCGAGAACGCACCTTCGACTTCTTTTACACGTCCAGGCATTTATTACGCCATCGTGTATACAAGCTATACTCCGACCAAGTATAAATGGCCGGTCGGGTTCGTAATAATCACTCGTTGAATATCGCTCGGCTCATTGTTGCACCGGGAATGTGAATCACTTCAATTTTCCAATTAAATTGCCACGCAAGCGTTTTGTTTGTCTTAATGTGCGTAACTCGCGGCACCCAACTGCAAAACCTGAAACAAAAAAGGGGACAAAACTTTTGTTATTCAACAATGTATAAGGAAGCTAAAAAAAGGGATACAGAGAAAAAGGGTTAAAACTTCGGTCCACCAAGAGGGAGACTAGCAAAAACCAGTCGAGCGACAAAAGCATGCGGACCAAATTGCATAACACGTTACATAATGCCGCAGAGCCGTGTAACCCTAAACCATGGAGCGTCTCGATATCTCCGCAGCGAATCTGTCATGCGAAGTTTACGGCGTTCGAAAACGCTCCGTGTCGGGCGAATAAACACCATCATTGTCTCGCGAGCGTTTCGCGCGAATTATCGTAATTTGCGAAATTGAATCGTGAAAAAGCTGACAGGCAGTTTCCGATAATAACAGAGGCCCATCGGTGCTCGCGTTGCATACATTGTAATTTCAACCCGATGCGTTTTGTTTCGTATTGCACGCGTGTTCAAACATTCCATTTGTTTGCACACGCGAAGAAAAGAAGGAAGAAAAATATGAGACGCGCCTTATTTTTGGTTTACGAGCTGTTCCTTTGTTTTGTTTGGCTAGAGCATACAATTTTCAATGTTTTATGTTCATATATTTACAAAAGTCAGATTTGACGTGTGGCCATAATATTTACATTTGCCGGGAGAATTTTGATATTAGCATGGAGCGGCTAAAAAATTATATTGCAATTTCATACTTGAAGACAGTACGAAGTAAATGTTTACGTTCATATTGATATACGGACATGTTTATTATGGCGCGCGTTTCATTTAACGCCGATGAAAAAGGAACAGGATGGAAGCTGGCGTTTCACCATGTTTGTTTATCTGTTTACTTTTGTGCTCTGACAAAAATGAAAACGCCGGCCATGCCTGTTTATATTCCATACCGCGGTTTCGCGTTATAAAGAAACTGAGAAGATATACAATCGCACGCTTACATGACGCAAGTTTTTTGAATCTCATTAATACAATCACGCGGCCCTTTTATTTCTACGTATCCCGCGTGAATATATGCACTCGTCGAGCGCAGCCGTGTCGCTTCCAGGAAAGCGAAGGAAAAGTGTCGGGAGTGTTGGAAATAAGTATCGCCGGTTTGCCTTCTGAGAAAATCCACGGGAAGTCGCTTGCAAAACTGGGCGCTTATCTTTTCTAAGTTAAGCTCGCTTTTTTCCGCGTTCAACCGCGCGCGCTATTCAATACGGGGCACAAAATAAAAGTCATTCGGCATTTTTATCGCTTTGCAGTTCAGTTCATTTAATTCCGAGAAACACATAAATCTTGAACGTTGAAATGCTGCACAACAATTTGAGAGTAAATCCTACGTGAAATGTAGCAGAAATGAATGATTTTGAAATTTAAATTCAAACTTATTTGTTCACGTTCGACTAATTTATTTCGCACAACTTTTATCATTCTCAAGTTATGGTGTGATTTGGTTAGTTGATCATCATGAAAACCGTTATAGTATATTCATCGGGCCGAAGTTTGGGCCTCGATGAATAACCGTGCTCCTTTCCCAAAAAACAGTTATTTGTGTTATTGACACAGCATTCCCTTTAAGTGACGAAATCAGAGAGTTCATCTTTTGAAAGTTGCGTAACCCGCAAACGGTCGTGTTTCTCATTCCAAAACCTGGAGGCGCCGGCTTGCCACAAAGAAGAGCCCAAAAAGCAGACCGTTAAATTCGCATCAAAAAAAGGGGGTTATTTCGCAAAGTCTATTACACGCACGCCCACCAATTTGCTCGTCGTAAGATGAAAATTCGGACACATCATATGTTTTAGCAGTTAAAGTGATTTTCGCCAGATAGATATGAGATCTTCCATGAAAGGTTTATCGATCATTCAAAGAGGTTATACGTGACGAACCACTTTCGAAGCTACTTTAATGGGAGTTTCCCAGGATCTTAAACTGTCCATATAAAATGCGAATGAGACTCTCGTCCATGGAATGATTACCTATATTAACTGGAAATTGAGTAGACTCCAATATCATCAGAAGCCGACTGTAATATAAAATAAGAAAGGGCTTGGTATAACGAGTAGCCATGCTCGATCTTCTTATTCGCAAACCAACTTTTATATTCCGCTCTGTTCGCAGCACAGGCTGCCGCACTCTCCCGGTGAGATTTTTTTTTGTTCATCTTCCTTTGCGTTGTTTCCATGTCCTGTGGCAGCGAGAAACAGAGTGGAGTAAACAAATTGAGATGCTAAATCCAGTTGAGAGCATAGGATGATTTATGAAGATCCATTGAATTTGCATGAATTTTTGCAAAAGGGCGGTAGCGTCACGGTGACGCGAGCATGACCAACAATGCATAAAAAGATGTGGGTTCGAGAGATCGATCGACGCTGTTCTTGGGATTCATATCGTTAGCTATGGGAAAAAACTTTAAAGAAGAAAAGGACGTACGCATCAAGCAGTTTGGAAAATCGCTGCTATAGGAAAACACGATGAGATTCGTATAATAAAATGAGCTACCGTCGGGCGCGCGAAGCGATAACCTTGCGAGCCATCCTGTTGTGCGAAATCACGTTCCCCCGAGTGTGAAATCGCCTAATTATCTCGGCTGGAAGCACCTCATCAACACTTGGCGCGCAGCCGCTGGGAGTCAAGTTTTATGTCCAACTGGTTGCGATCTATAATGAATCCCCCGATAAAAGGCCGCGCATCAAACACTTTTGATAGTGTCTTAAACGCACAAGCTAATGAGTTTAATAATCTGCCACTAATGACCTGTTAACTCACACGTCGGCCGAAAATGAGTTTACAGACAATACATCAACTGGCCGGGATATAAGCCGAGTGATGTTTTCAATTGGCGATTCGTTCATCCTGATGCTGATCCAAAAATGAAGTTATATGACCTGGACCCGGAGGATCGCGGGAAAAAGCCGCGCGATCGGCTGATTTTTCACGTCTCATGCCGGGACAAAGGCATTTCTTCGCAGCAACCGCAAGGAATTGATTCGAGTTGTAAAAACAAGCCGGAAGGTGGAGAGCCGGGATGGAAAGGTGTTGGCTTTTTCCTCCTACTCTTTGCCGATGATCCTAACGGGACTGACGTGCGGAAAGACGTTCGGCAAGTTCGGTCATCTGGTTGCGCAACGGCGTGATTCATTGTTTTATATGCTGCGAGAGTCCAGGTGGCGGCGCTCGTTTCATCCTGGACCGTTAGTTTACCCGATTACCTTTGCCTCATCCTTGGCCCCTGTCAGTGTGTCACGCGTGACGCATCAGCAAATGGCGGCCAAACACACGCAAGACACACGTTACATCACTTATATTATTGTCGTTTTGTGTGCAGACGCACAGCCGAGAAAGTCGAGTACGATCAACCTGGTTTCAAACGCGGCGCGCGCCATCATGCAAGTGTCCTGATAAGGTTGCCTAAGTTATACAATCGATTTACCGCATCGTCACGAGATCTATCTGGATCAGATAACTGCGTTCGGGTAACCTTACCAGGAACTTGTGTGTCAAGTCACTATCAACACTCTCAGGACAGACAGAAACCGGCTGGGAATAAGAATTTGGCAGCGACAAGTTTGGTCGTGTGTTGAACTCTGTTGGAGTTAGTTATTGGAGCGATTAACTAAGGTCAGAGACGGCGAGGGAGAAAACCTGCCTCGAGGCTTGCATTTGTAGGTGTTGCGAGTTGTCTTCCACGCGGTGCTAATCGTTGTATTAATCTAGATCATTAGATAAGAACTTGCGGTGTACAAAGTCTTGCTCTCCAAGTGGACCGTCGTCGCTCGAGGGGTTTACCTCGAAAGACTTTTGTACATGGTAGAAGTAAATTCGTGCCTCTTAGGAGTTGTTTAAAAATTGAATGGAGTACAAATACTACTTTTGTACATCTAGCCTGATGACCCTACGTGCACCCTACTTTCCAACAAGAAATTCTTCCGCTGCCATAGTAGGTGTGGATTATTTCAACTTGTGTATCATATGAATGAGGAATTCATAATTTTTTCACCCACGGGGGTCAGTGTTGTTGTGTTCCACAATTATTCCGTCGAGTTAACATCAATAGAACCAGCAGTAGTGGAACAATGGCAATTTTTTGTCGGTAGCTCTCGCACGACCCTCCAGCTCCCCGGATTACCAAGAATCTATGACCCAAAGAAGCGATGCAAAAATGTAGATTAAGCCTGCTGAGCCAGCAGGCATTTCCGACGTGCTTGCCAAGCGCAATTACTCGACAGCGAAAAGCCGAGTGATTTCGCTACTTTATTCGCTGTGCAAATGCTTGCACGTGATCGGCACACCTGCACACCCGGAAGATGCGACTAAAAAATTGCTCAGGTTCATGCCTCTGTGCGCCTCGAGTCCAAATAAACAATCACAGATAAGCTCGCCCCCGACTGATCGTCCATTAAATCGTCGACTTTTTAATCATCCAACGTCCAGAGTGTGTAAGTGTTTTCAACATTTCGTCCTGTCTGCGTGCTGACTTTGAATTCTAAGATCATTTTTAGCTTTGTTTTGTTTTTTTTATCGTTTTTTCGTTTCCTATCCTCATATGTGACGTACGATGGTGCGAGCATCTGCAGATGTTGTCTTATTGTTGCATATGACTTGGCGATTTATGATTGGTGCTACATATCAATGGTAATCATCTGGTTGCTTTACGGCGACTGTACGGTTGATGCTAAATGGAAGTTCCAAGGAATCACTTCCGAGTAATCGCCGAGTTGGCTTAATTGCTTCGGACGAATCGGCTATCCGTCATCCAGAAATTGATAACCATGACCGGATGGATAGATCGCACACCTGCAATTAATTGTAATTAAAATTTCGTAAAGAACTGGATACTCGCACATACAGGAACTCGCAAAACAAGCCCGGAACAGTTATCTTATTACAATTTTCAATTTTGTATGTTAATCAAATTTAACAACATCCCGAGCGTGTCGTGGTCATAAAAATTCTAATTAAGCCAATAAAGTGTTCGTTCACGTGTCCGTTCAAACTAATTGAAACCAATTATGAAATCACCGTTCCAGTCATAACCGTTACCGAGTGAGTTACTATCGAATAATGATAACCGGAAAATTAGTGCGCCTCTATCTCTATCTCTCTTTCCCTCCCTTGTTTTCTCCTCGTGTTTACAACACTTTTCTCGTCGGCTTCACGAGCCCATGCATTTTACATAGACCCGCTCGAGAAGGACACGAACGGACGATGTCGTTTGTTCCATCGGCTAGAACAAATTGTTCACTCTGAAAAGCGACCTCTTTAGGCTAGAAATGACTCACTGAAGACACACCACCGCACCTTTTTGCAAAAACTAATCAACTTCCGTAAAAGTAGCCGCCGTGGTAATTTGCCTCCCATGTGTTCCAGTAGCCAATCAATCTTTCTAGGACGAACTGTTACGAGGTTGCTCAATCAAGTTTTAGGATATACCGTTGGCATGCACCACGTGCAGCGTGTACACGAAAACGCACAAGAATTTGTGCTCGTCGAGTTCACGCGAGGTCATCAGTTTCTAAAAGGGAAATGCATTTTCCCAGATAGTGTCCGATTAGGTCTGTGCATATGGGAAACCATTGTAGGTTTCAGTTTTTACTCCAACAGAAAGAACGCTTTGGCCGCGTGAGATCAAGGCAAACAATCCGTGAGACTTGCAGAACCGACACAAACAAATCGCTGAAACCGACCGTCTGTTGCACTTCAACTCGCTGGTTCCAGTTATTTAATTATTACCCGACTCGAGTTCACGACACGACCAACTAAACAGATAAAGTAAACAAACCGTTTCGTTCACGATGTCCTCGTTTCGTTTGCCAAACAATAACACAAAGACCACCAAGGGCTTTCCAGACGACTTATTCCTGTTTGCCTTTGCATAAGGACCTTCTCTAAGCTGATCTCATCACAAACATTTTTTTTCAAAACAATGAAATTTTTTCCAATCAAAAATAAATAAAGAAATAGAAACAAGAATAGATAAAAAAAACCACAGTGCACTTGGAATTTTTTTTTTTTTTTTGATTGAATCTTTTTCCCCTCATATATGATTTATAATCGTGAAAAAATTTTGCTAATACTTTCTTTTTGTGTTGCAGGTAAATATAGTACTAGAACGCACCTGTCTACACACATCACGGCAAAAGGGTACGATAATTACGATAATCACGCCCGCAGGTTTAAGAGCTATCGTTCGACAAACTTTGAAAATGTAACCCGGAAGCGTATGCTTGATAACTATAGTGCCTTTTGGCCGAACCCTCCGAGTGAGTTTGACTTTGACATTGCGCGCGCGAAATCCCAAAGGATCTCGGCGAACGAGTTTAATTATAATAGACGCTTGCCACCCCGCTTGGCCTCGTTGGCCCACCGTAACATTTCTCTCACACCCACCGCGCGCGAGTTCTACCGCTATACGCGGGGTTACCAATTGCAGCCTTTGCGTCACGATTATCCCGTGTGAGCGATACGTGTTTAAACTCTAAAAGTACATACATTCGCGATCACATTAAAGTGCAATAAACCGTGAGATCGCCGAGGGCATTCCTCAATTGTGTGATCTGATTTCAGAAAAATGGCAAGGTCTTTGGGAAAAGTGCCGGTGTCAAGTTACACACGCACGTTTTATTGTAACCAATATTGGATCGTGTAAAAGTTCCAGCTCGTCACGCGGGATTATAAAACATAAGAATTTATGCGAGAAACACGTCAAATTAAATGTTATTTGTTTATAAATATGCATTGGCTTTTTGTTGGCTGGGAAAAGTAGTTTACGGTTGTTGTAAAAAAAAAAGATCGTCGTATTATTGAAGGGGGAACAAAAACTTGATCTTGCACGTATGTAAAAGCAAAAGGGCGCAATCTGGCCTTACCATCAGGACGTAAAGTGTTCATAAAACAATGCAAAAAGGTTGCGCTTAATTTCCTCAGCAAATTATTAATTCTCATCATCTTGCGGACTTTGAGAGTGCCCTTAAATCTGCAGAATACTGGCAATTTCCGGAGCGTTCATGCAGTCACAATATAAACGTTCGGAAGAAACAATTGGGTCCCGGGTAATGGGCAGTCGGCGGATCTCCGCAATGTCAGAAAACTGATACCAAATCATAATAAACCATTTTTTTCTTCAGCTCCGAAACGAAACGCTACCAGGCTCAATGTTAAAATGCAATCTGATACGGGCATAAAAACTTTGTAGCAATTTCCAAAAAAAAAAGTTTTTTTGTTTCCAAGCTCTTTAATGTGCGCGCGCGCGGATGAAGCGAAAAGCGCCGTGTATTAAAGCGAAGGTCGTGGACCACCCCGGCCATTGTCACGATCTTGTCATTGACACGGTACGACGTAATCTCGCGAGGCAACGCACGAGATCACAATCACCGTCGAGCCATTAGAAACGGCATACCCGACACCGGCCCTAAGTGATCCGACGAGAGCGCGCCTGCGAGATGATTATAGAGCGTACAGTCGTGCCGGGGAAGAACACTTGAGATCGCGCTACGCTGATCGCCCGAGCGCAGTGCCGGCTAGCAAAAATATGCGGTCTATCTCGCGGAGCAAAATATCGTACGCTATACATTGAACGCGCTCTCTTTTTACTTGAATATAAAACCGGAGCCTGTACGACCGGTCGGAGTATAATTTTTGAATGGATAAATGAAATGAAAAACTTAAAAACAAAATAAATTGAGGAACTATAAGAAGACGTAATTATCACTTGGCGTGCACACGCGGAAGTGACGTGGAATTTCGCGCATTGTTCGCAGGTATACCGGTTTTCTGTTCGGAACAAAGGCCAATGTGTAAACAAAACGCCGAGGCGTTGGTTTTCTCTCGATCGAATAATGTAAACAAATGGTGATCACCTGGAATGCTTTCGTCTAATGTTTACAAACAAAGGGAGAGCGATATTGGCGCAACGATTTGTTGTATCTGTCGCGGCTTCGGGCGGTATACAAAACGCTCGTGTGCAATCTATACATCGGATGAATGCTCTCGCAGAGAAGAGAGAGAGAGAGAGAGAGAGAGAGAGAGAGAGAGAAAGAAAGAGTCTCGAATGTAAACACGCCGGATGCTCCGCGTCGATAGCTCTTCTCGCATCGAAGGTCACGGCTGCGAGGGCGTGATGAAAAAGGCACGAAAAATGCGCGACTAATTTCGTCACGCTAATTGGTTGGGCTTCGTTTGCCCGGCTGGGTTACATCGCTTCTAACGTTGGCTAAGCGTTCGAATCAGCCCGGCGAATCACCGGTATTAATTGAGATTACACAGGGCCAGAGGTTGCAATTTAACCCTCCAAGGACTCGATTCAATTACCGTCACGGTGATTTTTGCCTCCTTGCCTCCATGCTGTCCGTTAATGAGTATCTTGCGCGGGATTAACAAGTTAATCATCAGAACAAAAGTGCGTGCATGCGTCTGTTAGATGCAACGAGCATACACAGATATAGGTCATAAATTTCGTGAGCCAAAGTATACACCGTTCGGCTGCTCCGTTCAGCTGTCACCGGGGCACTGTAATTGTTGCTTTACGAGCTCCGCGGAACCATAGGTTGTACGATGTATGACAGATATGATATAGTTAAAAACCCGACGTTACACGACTTTTGCGAAACAAAAAATTACTTGATTAACAAGATTGTGCGATGGCTCTTGCGGCCGGCCGAGAAAGACGGAGGGGATTTGCTTTTGTTTTGCTCCCGTACAAGGCCGACATTATTCAACTCGGCAATAAAAGTTCTGACAACCTAATCCAGTCACGAATTTTGAGCTCTCGGGTTGAATTTGAAAAATTGACTTTTGTTTAATTCAATATAAAAGTACACCAACAGAGATTCAATCTGAAATTGAAAATGACTTTGTCTATGGAAAATGATGATGACTTTATTCCAGTGAGCGGCTCCTCTCTAATTGACAGAAAGGCAAAATACAATACGACACGCGCTTTGTTACGTCAGTCATAAAGCAATTACTTCACGTAAGCATGACGTAATAATTACATCCTAAGTGAACGATTTGCATGGCTATCAGTATCTAGGGACCTGCCGGCACGTTCAGCTTGGCGCCACGCCAAGGCGCACTTTCGCCGCAAACTTGCACTTGTGTGAATCCCAAATGAATCCCGGGGTTGGCCAAGCAAATCTCAAGGTCACGGGTTCCCCTTTTTTCCCCTCCGTCTTCTTCTTATACTCGCGCGCCGACGTGCAATAATCGTGCGCGCGCTCCTTCTTATCGCGATTAATACCGCACGCATCCTATCGCTTCTCAGGTGGAACGCCCCGAATTTGCATTCACGAGCTGCTTGGGAAACTGCAATCGTGACTCGCAATCTTTCTCCTCTAAAAGTAAAATCGGACTAATTGTTTTGCAAATTACCGGGTTCATCAACTTCAGAGCGCCGAACGTGAGAAGTCATCCATGCCCGAAACGTGTGCGTTTGCGGTTGGGATAATTTTCATCAAACCAATTTTCTCTAGTTTTTCATAATTTAATTTATGCCTGAAACGTCATGGTTCAAGGAGTAATATATAACTCTAGGAAGCCATATTACGCGTTTTAATCGGCATATTAATTTTATCAATGACTACAACGCTGACCCCGCACCGCGAACCGTTGAAAATCTTTGTTCGTAACAGCAGTAAAATTGATTTTTCTTGAAATCGAAA
This sequence comes from Trissolcus japonicus, assembly GCA_030522925.1. Classification (NCBI taxonomy): domain Eukaryota; kingdom Metazoa; phylum Arthropoda; class Insecta; order Hymenoptera; family Scelionidae; genus Trissolcus; species Trissolcus japonicus. The sequence continues at coordinate 87,695 of JAPYZS010000004.1, forward strand.
TGCTTACGGCGAACATTACATTGTGCAGTTAACAGGATACAAATTGCGTTATAAATATATCGCGATCCATCGCGCTGTTTATTGTACTCCGGCGCTATCGCTGCGTGTATCTCGCGAGATTTTTTAATACCAGTCATTAGGGAGTTAATAATCAGCGAGCACTGAAGATAAGATGAAAAACCGTAAGCACACGAGAGAGGGCAATAACAAAACACATCTCCGTGCGTTTAACCGCCTTTTTCGAATTTCCATCTGAACTTCCGCTCTTGAGATATTGAATAACGACCGTTCTGATAAAAATTTGCATTTTTCTTTCCGTGTGCCTCGCTATACCTTGTGTATAGAGAGGGGGTCGCCGGTGCTGGTCAGGGCGTTGACATTGATAAATATCTGCGAGGCAATTGCGCCATCTTCCGTGTGCATTTTTTCCAAGATCGCGGCGTGCGAGGCGATAAAAAGGTGAGCAATTTCTCGCGTCGTAGTTCAGCGTGCATACTCTTCTCGCTTTTTTGATGCTCTCGGGGGCTCGCTGGCTCACGAGCGTGTGCACGGCACTCGAGTGTCTTTTTCTTCTTCTCTCTCACTCTCGTCTCCTCTTCTTCCTCTCTCGTTTGTTTCGCTACGAGAGTGACCATTTGCATCGCGTAATAAGAAGAAAACGGGGTGGCAGGGAGGCTTAACCGGACGATCGCAAAAAACGCGCCAACACGAGAGAGCAGACAAGGAGGATCCGCGAGGACGAAATGTCGCCGAGGACGTTCGCGACGAGATAAGCCCGGCGTATATCTGTGCACGGTTGGTCCAATCCGTTAGGCGCATCGACAACATCCGCTGCTGTGTTGCGTTCGTTAGTCACAAGGGGCTTCCAGGAGTCGTGTTTGCAACGGCGACCTACGTGAGTTAATGCGCCAGGATAGCCAGCTACAGAGCAGTTGGTCAAGATCGGAAAGCCCCGGACCATGTTAGGCGTGCGCGTACGCCACCGGCTTTGTTTTTTATTGTCATCGCGACGCGACTTTTCATACACGCTGGTTTATCGACGTTTCTCGTTTTGTCATCATCTTGGTAACATTTGCTTACAGATGAGCTGATGCTGAGATAAGGACTATTTACGGCGTCGTTGTCAGGCGATGCTTAATTGTGACAAAACTCGGGAGAAATTTATCCGTCGATTCACACACGAGGAATCTTGCTATAAATTTGACCGACATGAATGGAAGGTGTCTCTCGAGAGTGTAAAACTTTTTGTGGGTGGAATTAACGGTTAGCTCTGCGCGCAGCCCATTTTCGCGTCTGGCATCTCTCGTTTGGAATTGCTCACGCAACTTGGATTAGGTCGTTAACGGCGTCCTCTCTTTCTCTCTCCCTCGCTCTCTCTGGGGAAAGATATGGCTTCGTTGAGGTGTGTGTATACTTTCTCATGAGGCCTCTGCGTAGCTCGATCGGGCAGTTCACCGGAGTTGCGTGTCGATCTGAGTCACTATTTTGCACATGACCGAGTCCCGCATTCGCTTCGCCTACGCGAATGCCATACTTTCGTTCTGGTAATGCACATCACGTGTAGTCGCGAGTCATTCGGCTCGTCGGTCGTCTCCAATTGTCGTGCCTGTAACACTTTTACGCTGCAAATAAAGTACCGACGCTGTTAGGTACATTATTACTGCCGTAATTCAGAGTTACGCTTTAAATTTGCGTCCGAGGATTCAACATTCTTGCGGTTACGAAAATTGCGCCAGTAAATAGCTTCAGCCTCACGCTCTTCCATCTCCTAACTCAATTCTTTTTTTGATTCGCGATTCCATTTGAATTCTGCAAAAATTATACTCGAGCCTGTTTATCGCTGATTGTATAATTCGCCAGCCATACCTTTTGACGTCCGCATTAATTTCAATTAACGTGTGTTGTATCACCTTAATTGCATATCAAAATTAATATCTACAATGCGGCATTGTAACGTAGTAAATATATAATATCCCGCGTGGACGATCTCATTAAATTGTGACACGATTAACATGAGGAGGCCTCTGTGGTGAGATTTCTGATAGTTTGTGATGCTCGCTTTCTGAGCATAAAAATGTCCACGGGATGCAATTTAGCATTAATATTTTGTTTTATCGCTGAAACCGATCGTGCTATCATTATCTTGTTATTTTAACGTGACTATATTACCGAGCTCGTATAATAAACAAGCCCGGTGCGATATATATATAGGATTCACAATTTTCAGAATAAAACGACTACATAATGTCCAATATCTCAACCAGTTTTCTCTTACTTTGATTCAGATCATTTCACACGTCGGCGAAATCGATTTCTCACCCAAAATGTATCCGAGCATTAAACACCCCGGGACAGGAAGCCTCGACCATTATCATATTTCTTGTACTCTTACAGTTACGTCGTTACATTTTCTGTGCAACTTATCCTCACAGTGTTGTCAGGCGCCTAAAATAATTGCCCCGTCAAGACACAAAGGAGCTATCAAAAAGATATCGGTGTCAATGTCAATAGCACACTGCTGCAGTTAAAGACGTTCAACATAAAATCGATAACATCTCTTTAAAAAACATAATCGTCATCTCATTAAACGGAGGAATCATCAAATGCGGGCAGGCATAATGTGCGCCGTTTAATGGGCACTTTAAAAACTCCACTTAAACCCCTCACTCGTCGACGAGGTGATTTTTTGATTGTATTTTGATTGAAGGCCATACAAAATAATAAGAGAATAAAAAAAACGAAAAAAGAAGTTGCTTAAGTGCCAGAGGTGCCGCTGGTTTTAGGTAACCTTCTTTTCTCGAATCTTTTATGGTACCCAGCTGGTCACTTGTTTTTTATTATATAAGAGAAATATCAATTTTGCGACGATCAAATGAGCTCGAGGCTCGATGCTCATCAAAGAAGTGAAGATGAATGACGATTGCATCGAAAACTGGGACGAGACCTAATTCTCAGCTATAGATTGATTTACATGATTCGCGGGTCAGAATATGCAATCGTCGAAATGCCACGCACGCCGGGTACCGTTGCTCGTGTCTGTTCCAGTATGTACACCAGTCGAAGAGTTCAACCGCAATCAATGTGAGTGATGACGAGCAGTCACGTAGCAGAGTACGGCCTTTTATTTTCACCCCGCATAGACAGAGACATTCCACACACTGTTTCGATTTTTCAAAATCATTCTTAATCGCTCTCATTTTGTTTAGTGTAACTTTACACGCCAGTGAACAAACCTGACCCGGGGCATGCAAAAATGTGAGGACGATTAATTATCCCACGCGGGACGATAATTTTAATTTCGCCAACGAAAGTGTAATTCAAAACCAAAGCCCGATTAATCTTCGTCTAGTCGTACGCGACATCTGGGATAAGAGTCGGACGGTGCTTATCTTATACAGCTGCCTATCTTCGCCGAAGCGGCAAATTTATTCATCGCGTCGAGTTTGTGTACACCGGCGCTGTTAAGCCGCGGCGCACGATTTTACATGATCGCGCGCGTATTATTTAATTAAAAGTTGAATTTGAGCTCACGGCTAAAAGTAAAATGCTCCAACCGCGCGCACATTCCAGGAAACTTCAACGTCGGCGATGAGTTGCTGCGCGGATAATTTCAACGTGCCGTCAAGCGTCGTCACAACGATGGGCATTCATAAAAACAATTGAATTAATCAAAATTCATTCCACCTCGCTGATTGTTTATGGAAACCGATGGCATCTACGACAGGCACCATTGGATTGATTGATTTTACAGAGACACCTAACCAAATCATCCACATAAATTCAAGTCTCGGACGCGAACCAAAATTCTTTCGCGAATAGCCTTGAGATATGGTGTGAGTCGAGAGATTAATGTTACGACCGTACCGAAATAACTGTAACGACGTTTTTTTTTCTCTTTTGCAAAAACTGTCATGTCACAGGGAAGAGAGTTAAAAAGAGAAGACAAGAGTGGCGCCATCTCGGTCGGGGCTTGTCATTGAGGGGCCGGGCTTCATGAAAATGAGCGGCTTGAATAATTCATCGCGCGGCGACGTGCGGAATTTTATAAAATAGCGCCTTTCATTAGACAGTCTCTCTGGCGTTCGTTAGGGGCGACATTTAAGAGGGATCTACAGGTAGCTATTAATCCCCTCCCTAGCGGGCGCAGACGTACACACATAAATCTGCATAGACGCGGTAGCAATCGCGAACGTCCTCGAGAGCCGCTATCGCGATCGCGATCACGATCATACTTGAAGAGTTTATCTCGCGGTGGCGATCGGACGAGCCCAGCTATCTCCGCGGGTCGACCCTCTCTGCTCTTGGGAACGCGATATCCCTAAGCTTCCATTATCGACCCTACGAGAATTATTGCGCGATCACGTCGGGCTCCGAGTGATCGTCTGATTACTACTCCCTTCACGTCTTTGGCACCGGCTTGTCACAAGTATCTTCTCGCGATATGAATATAATTATTGTTATGGTTCGTTCCTTTATGGACAAGGTCAGGGGTCAATGTATTCAAAATACATGAAAATAAATGGTGGAGAACACTTGCCGATTAAGTTGGTCCCGACTAACGTCCTTCTTCTTTTCAAACTTGTTTAACATCAAAGAAGAATAATTTGGAACGAAACATTTAACTTTTTTTTATAGAAACTTGGGATGTCACTAAGTATGAGTTATTGTCAGCTTGGTAATGGAGGACAATTGGACGTTAGATGGCGTTGCCGGTTCATGGAGGCACCTGACGCATCGCATTATGTGATGTGGGACGTGTTTCATGTTACGTGTCCATTATATCCCTAGGAGCCGTCCGGGGTAGGCATGAGAACGTGTCAATCAGCTTGAATTTTATATGCCTTACGTGTTGGAACACGGAATCACCTTTTATAGATGTGTGGGATTTGTGTTCAATTGGTTTTATTTGTGTTATTGTGACGGCAAAAAAATGGGAGAATAACATACGTACAGCGGGGTATTGAATAGGATCTCCCCCTTCCCCTGTTCTCACAACATTATTGTCTATGATGCTGTTTTGAATTTCGTATCTCGCACACATGCTCGAACTCATGAATGAAAACATGACCGGTTATGGAATCTGTACTACTTGACATTTGCACATGGTTAAAAATAATTGCAAAGCAAGGTCGACCTGGATAAAATGCAAAATCTTCTTTTTTTCAGTCTGAGATGTAAATATTTGTTTGTTTGCGACATCTGCCAGAGCGGGGCAAGTTACACTGTCTTAGCATCGCGTTCGTGACGAGAAGTCGCGCGAGTGGTCACGAGCTAACAGAAGCGAAAATCAAGACAAGAACGAATTCGTGTCCCTGGAGCTTTATCTGCGCCTGGCGAGGTGGGTCGTTTCACGAAGGGGACACTTTAATGTACGCTACGTACAGAGGAGTTCTCGGCGGATGTTCCTGCAAGCTCTTCTGGGCATAACGACTTCCCTTCTATGCATACGGCTCTTCGACTCGCCACTGTACGCCACGCCGATAAATCGCACGAGATAAACAGACCAAAACTGGTTTCTGAGCGCGGCGAAAAATTCGTAACGAGAACTTGATGCTAACGCGCGTGCACATTTTCCTCTCGCAACCTGCTGCCTCGACGTGTAATTGCGCGACATCTCCACGTTCGATTATTTATTTGTTGCCTGCGACGACGATTGTTCCGAGTCGTAAAGGACCTTATAACCCTCTTAGCAGCACATTCAGGATGTGTTTTGCAACAAACTCCTGCACGCAGCCTTTCCAATTTCAATAGCGTATCCAAGCTAGTGTCCTGGGAAGAACCTGAGAAGAAGAACATCAAATTAAAATCAATGTGTATCCCGATATTACTTATCCATAACAGATTTTTTTAATTTTCAAACTGAGTTTATGTTCCCGATCAGCGAGGTCATTTTGTAAAAAAGATGAGGTCAAGTGAGATGTCTTCCGGTTGAACCTGTCGTTGAACGAGGGTGCCGGAACAAGTTTGAGGTTAAGCGTACAGGGTATTGTCAGCGGCAAAGAATGGCACGACGAGAGCGGCATGTCGTGTCTTGCGCCGGGGTCACGCTCAATGTTTCCTTCTCTTTTGTATTTAGTCAGGCTCCAGACCGAGGGCATTTGGGCTCGCTAACAATGAGCAAAATGCGACGATAAATAATGCATCCCGGCCATGTCGAGCGTTTTATTTGGACCGCCGGGCGCCAAGCACGTGACGTCTGTCATAGGCGGCCCCCCTCGTCATTAAACATCTGATCGTAACGATCGACATAATATTGTCAGGAGGAGTCCAATTACCGGCGGGACCGGTTTCATGATTTTGATGATACTTTCGAAAATCCGGGTCACGATTGGTCTGCGCAGTCCTGCTCCGTCCCGTGGGAAGTCTCTTCGCGACTCTCGTGCAAAACATTGCGGTGAATCCTTGTTGCTGCCTCTCGGCCAAGATTAACCAAGACGAGGCATACCAAGTCGAGATAGCGCGCGATCCTCCTGTCCTCTGTTTCATTACGTGGCCTCTTCTGGGGAGGGGGTGACTTCCGGTACCCGCGTGTCGGGCTTCCGGGAAAATTCCTCAGCAAGCCTAAAATGTCCCAAGCCGCTCTTCGATCCCGCGATTGGCCGTCTTTTTCCTAAGCATAGAAACGTTTTTCAACATGTTAGCATCCAGCGCGACATGGTTTACACACAATTTCATCCAATGATTAATCCAGAGGTTCGAACTTTTTACGTCTCCGCAAGAACCCAATGGACAAGCGAGAAGAGCCAACAGGTTAAGAGTCGTGCGACTAAAATTCATTAGATCGCGAGATAAGATTCAATAGATTTCAATGAGAGGGAAGAGGTTGCTCGCGAGAGGGGAATCAAGTCAAAGTCCAGCTCTTTTCATAGCACGCCGGCGAATTTATTACATTCACGTGGACGAGACGCAGCGTCACGGTGGCGTAAATTCGACCTCTCTCGTATAACACTCGAGCGCCTCGAGGACCTGTCAGGTCGTCATATATTTTTCAAGTCACTGAACCCATCTCCCATAGCTGCGTAGACGCGTGGATGAACGCCCGGGTCCCGTAATTTGATTCGTAGAAAATGATTGAAAGCTCGGGCAATTCTCTCTGTTGGTGTAATAACATCGGATGCGCCTCTTCCGTGGCATTCCTCCGTATCGATGAGTTCGCCAGCCGCGTAATCGTCTGCACCTGAACTGCTCAAGTTTCTCTCTCAAATGCGTTTGCAATAAAAAAAAGATGTATAAAAGAAGATCTCAACGACTGCCGTGATGGTCGCAATATTCGTCTAATTGCAGCTAGAAAACTCTCCGAGTTCAGGCATCAAATAGGTAGTCCCAACAATCTTCAAAGTGAACGTGGATAATTGTTCCAGGAAGCGGCCTCTTAAACGGTCAAATCCTGCCTCCTTGATTCTGTCAATCCCTTCCTGATGACACCACGGTAGTTTGCTCCATTACGCAATACCAGAAACGATAAATTCCCTGCAAATTGGTACCTTCCTTATCAATCGGGAATCGCTCGCTCAATCTCAACCCGATGATTTCAAGCCAACACGAAGCAAGATTGTTTCAAACGTTTAAAGGGCTGAGTTTCAAAACCAACCAAGTCCAAACATTTTTTTCATAAATTGGATGCAGTTGAGTTTTGAGCTGGATTGAAAAAAATCTTGATATTTTAATAATACTATGTTATTATCAGTAGCAAAACGTGGAGCTATATTTTTTTATATAATTTTTAAAATACCAAAAGTACAATCAGAGCTAGTTTTTGAACTTAGCCCTTCAATGTTATTAAAACTGTTAAGGAATCTTGGTGAAATTAAAAAAAGAAGAAACTTGTGTGGCAGACCTACCGCACGTTACGGAAACGGAAGGTCGGCAAAGTTATTGCACCTTGGTGATGTGTAAAAAAGTTGGGGGCATCGGCAGGGAGTGTATATGTAGAACTCGTTTGGCGATACCGGTCGATGCGGATATAAGTAACGTGAAATGTAACAAGGCGCAATGACGAGCCAGGTATACAAACCAGGAAGCCACGACCGGGTCGAGTTAAGATGTAACCGAGAAAGATGCGCGCGCGTTATCACTGGTCTAACGATTGCACCGGTTCGATGACTTCCTCAATTCGCCTAACAAGATCTAATGAGCGGGGCGTCATTTCTCCTATCGTCAATTGAACGACTCGCTCGCGCATCAATTGGTCATTTAGCTTAACGACGCCCCGTCGCACGTCGTCAATTCGTCCATTCCGCGCCGCTTGATTCCAACGTAATTATGAATGCCTCATATTAATGAGACCATTATGGCCGGATTAACGTGCGAATGAGCCGACGCTAAGCCACGTTTTTTTTTTGCCCACTGAGAAAAATGCAAATCAAAGTGTTCAGCTCAATGGACGGATTAGCTCTTAACGAGTATCGGCATCCGTGTCCTGAAATTCATATCCTGATGTTGCATTTTACTGCCCGCGGGTTAATTATTAGTCAACCCGTTAGAGTGACCCTGACCTTGAGCGCGATATTACAACAAAAATAAAAAAGTAAAAACATTAATTATATCAAAGATTAAAAAAAAAGAAAAGAAATTAAATGATGTAATTATATAATTCTATTAACTTGACGAGAAAAGGTGACTTAGTTAATGAACGGAAGCTGGTTATCTGCCGAGTTTGTAAACAAGTAAACAACCTTGAATAAAATGAAGCAATTGGCTGTGAGGAGTTTGGAGCGTCAATCAAAGTGGTGATTAGAGCGACCGTTAGGGCACTGCACGGAAAAAAGAAGTTGTCGGTCGTGGGTTACACGTGTTCCCGTAAAGTAACCGAGAGCACCAACAAAAGACAATGCTAGGTCACGCCAGGTCGTCGCACGACTCGACTTTCCTCTCAGCAATTAACCCTACGCTTTTCTCGTTACAGATGGGCTCACTCACAATCGGCCGTGTCGCTTCAGGGTTTCTCCTACTGGCGCTGCTAACCGGAAGTTACGCTGCTTTGGGTGAGTGCACTGACTCTGAGTATCACTCTTCGCTACCAGGATGCATGTGATGCCCCAGCTATTCAAACTGAAATCATTGGAACCATTCAAGACCGCGCGCTTCAAACCATTTCAGCCTAATACGACACTTTATAGCTGCTCGGGAATCTTTTATTCATGCGCACCCCGTGGAATGTATCTGCAAATTTCAATATTATAAATATTTAAGCTCCCATTGCCAAGTATGGCGAAATTTGAGATAGCGGATACTCTCAGAGCCAACTTTTCAATTCGTTCAAAGTTTCTCTGATCTCAATGTCGACTGCATTTTCTAATTTATTTATTTATTTTTGTTTGTCATGAAAAGTCATTCTTTTTTAAATTTATTTATTTTGTTTTAATTATGAATAGCTGGGTCGACACGACATTTTAATTCTATTCAGTATTTTGTATTTCAATGATAATTTGGTTTTGCAGCAAAAGTGGCGTTTGAAAAATTAACAGACTACGACTACCGTGGCACGACTTACTACAGTGTCAGAAATTTGTCGCTGTACGAATGCCAGGGCTGGTGCCGAGAGGAAGTGGAGTGTCAAGCGGCGGCTTTCTCTTTCGTTGTGAATCCTTTGGCACCGATGCAAGACACTTTATGCCAGTTGCAAAACGAAACGGCGGCCGCGAACCCCGCGGCGCAGCCTCAAAGGGCCGTTAACATGTATTACATGACCAAGTTACAGATTAGATCAGGTAAGCCCCCTCCCCGTTTAAACCTTATTTGTTGTATCAAAAAGTTGAATCTTAATCAAGGCGATACACCTCTCCGGAGGCGAAAATCAAAATTAACTCTTCAAACTTGGTGTATACAAATAGTGACATAATATTATTCAAGAGTTATATATCATCTTTTTTTAATTTATTTATTTGTATTTTTTGAAAACAAAAAAATACTCTTTTGCCTTAGGAAGCTAAACCCTGAGCAGAAGCATTTTAACTGCTATCTTTTGCGGAAACTCGATGAACGCTGCAAACGCATTTGACTGTGAAATCACCTGTCCCGGTGATAAGATCCAATTTGCATAATGACCGAGCGATATGTAAATACGATAGAGGAGAAATTAAAGTCGAAAAAATTTAATCATAATTTGTAAAGATGCAACAACAAGAATGAAAAAGCTGGTCTGAAAAATGTCAAGTTGACTTTTTTTTTTTCTTTTTTAATTTTTTATTACATATTTTTGTAACAATTTCCGTCGCGAGAAAATATGCTTGCGTTTAAAAATGCGGACGCGCGCGTATACAATTTGTATACCTATGCATATGAATAGGCACAATTATATTATTAAGTAAACATCGCGTTGGTAAAGTGTGTTGAATGCGAAGTCAACTCCGAAATAACGGGAACCGTAATTGTTTTATAAATAGGTTTCGGTACAACATTTGTATATGTAATTTGACAAATTAAAATTTGCATTTAAATCGGTGTTTCAAGACCGTCTCTCAATTTCGTGCACCTCAGCTATCGGAATCTCGTTTTACCGGAATCCCTCTTCTTTTTTTATTTTTGCAATTTACAACAAAATTAGTTGTTAAAAGAAAAATTAGCAATTTTTTGCTAACTTTTGTTTAGAAAATCGAAATGGTTTATGATAATAAGGTTTCGCTACTGTCTGAATTACGGCATTTTTCTATCGATTACTCTTCATTAGTAGTGTGCCAAGCGACACACGTTACCAGCAAGTCAACGATTACAATAACTAACAACGAACGGGGACAATAAATTTTTGCAAAAGGTTTTTTTTTTCTTCCCGCGCGGGACATGATAACACGAAAACAATCGCAACTCACATAGATAATGCCCGATTAGACCTCCACACTAGTAACGTCACGCGATCATTCGTGACGAAAAGTCTGGCGATCGAACGTCTTTAAATTGGCAACAAAATAGAACACAGGTGTATAAAATAAAAGCACATGCTGCTCTACGAGTCCTGAGAGCTATTTTTAGAGGAAATGTAAAAATTACATCATTCGCAAAAAGTTGGGTCAATCCTATTAATAAACCGTCCGCGACCAGCTTTGAAATTTCAAAATACAATTTCAACCGTCTTAGTTCTGAGATATAAAATTGATATTTAAATTTGAAACCATTTGTCATAGAATGACGGTTGAGTAAATAACTTTTTGTCTGTAATAAATCACCACTTTTCGAATTAGATTGTTTGTACAGAAGTTGAGGAGAAAAAAAGTGGAAAATTCCAGTAGATCGTAAAGCGTGGATTCAATAGTCCATTGCGATCGGAATTGTGATACCGGCCGGCGGAGCAAAACGAAACGATGCGCCGTGACTTGCATTACCATCGAAATCGATATCGTAAAATTTGTCAAAGAAATATGGCTATATTAATACTCGAAATCGCGCGAGGCAGAAGCGCGACCGGCCCATCCGCGCGCGAGCGTGGGATTCGCAGAATGTGGAACTCGCTCTCTGCTCCTATTGTCTAACTGTGTCTTTATCGTCGTGTGAAGATCGTTTACGAGGCACCATTTTTACTTTAAGCTATTCTTAGAAGGCCCATTGCGAAATCATAAAATTATGGCCAACTGCGCTCGGACGGTTCTTGCAAATGGAATGCAACAAAAATGAAATGTCGGTCGTTGCCGCGAAAAATTGCTCCGCGCTACGCCCTTTTTTTCGCACTTTTCTATTCTTTCATCCGTTTTGTTACTTTGCATTCTGAAAACTCAATGTCCAATAAAAATTTCAATACTTTTTTCTTCAAATCGAATCAGTAATAAGTCATTACAATTACATTTTCGTAATTTTATTTTATTTATTTTAATTTAAATAAAATTTCCTTTTCAATTTTATTTTAAATTGCGTGATTTAACAAATGTTTTCGCTATGCATTCTGAATTAAAATATTCAACAATAATTAAGTAAGTTCATTAATTAAATTAAATCAATTTCAATTAGGATCCAAATTTCAAGAAATAATACAAGTAAAAATTGTTATTTTATATTTTATTATTACTTACTCTAGTGCAGCAGTTGACACAAAAGTTCGATTGCGTATGTACGGCGGGTTGTCATTTGTAGGCGCTTTCTTGGAACGAAAGATCGATGAGTTCCACTTGCAATACCTGGAAGCAATCGATTAAATTTCGTTATAAATAAAGTCGCGAAGCAAAATATGTGATATGATTGTAACAAATAAGTCTCCGTGGCTTGAATGCAATTTGCAGCCGTTCTGAGAATTAAAAAAGAATGAACAAAATTGTCCCGCAATCATGCCGACACGTTTTATCTAGCCGAGAGAGCTTCCTATGTAAATAAAACCGTAACATTTACAGGTTCGCAATAAAACGGTTCATTTTTTTACGCACGGTCATAACGTCACAGGGAAGACGATTGTTTTAACACGAAAAGGGGATTGTCAGAGCACCGCTTTAAATTCAGTCATTAAGGGGATACAGTCAATTTTGTATTCGTCTTATTGAAACAATTTACACTCGTCCAATCCACATCAAACAGTTTTTTTTATTCATTCGTTGCAATTATCAGGTAATCGTCGCAGAAAATGTAATTCCCGAAGAACGGTAAATTTTGTTACCCATCAGCATTGATATACAGTTTTTAGCCATTTAATCGAATCCCACAATCTTCCAAGATGTAAGAAAACATATATCCCTACAGGATATGCTTGCGAATTGAAGTCAAGATTGAATTGAAAATGAGATGTTGGATTGAAACTCTAATTGGATTTTCAGAAAACCTTTGTATACGTCCTTGGGCTTTCGAGCGTGTTCCAAACAAAATGATCCGAGGAGCGGACAACGCTCTGATGTACACCTCAACGAAGGAAGCTTGTTTGGCCGCCTGTCTCAACGAGCATCGTTTCACCTGTCGATCCGTCGAGTACAACTACGTCACTTTGCAATGTCATCTGAGCGATGCTGACAGAAGAACCGTCGGACAGGCTGTACAGTTCGTCGACGCTCAGGGTGTTGATTATTTCGAGAACTTGTGCATGAAAGGTAACTTAACTTTTATAATTTCAAAAGAATATCCAACTAAATTAATTTAAACTATATGTTTAAAATAATTTTAGGTACTTATGAGATTGATTTTTGGTGTGCTAATAAAACTAATGATTTTAGGTAAAGAAGCTTGCAAGTCAACCAGGTACTTCCAGGTGCCAAAGATCGGCGTGGCGGACGACAAGGTCGCGCAATACGCCGGACTGCACTACTACGTGGACAAAGACTTGCAGGTGCAAAGCGAGAACAACTGCAAACTGGCATGCGAGGTGGAGAACGAGTTCCTGTGCAGGTCATTCCTGTATCGAGGGCCGCCTATAGGCACCGCTTACAACTGTCACCTGTTCCATCTGGACCACTGGACCTTACCAGACGGCTCGTCGACCTACCTCAATGCCGAGAGGCCCCTTATCGATAATGGCGAACGAGTTGGAACTTACTACGAAAACGTTTGCGAGAGTTAGTAATTTCAAGTCCGCAAGTCCATTCAAAGATTAAATGTAAAATCTTGGAATGCGATTGCAATCGTTAGATTAGCACAAGCCAGCGTATAAAAATAAAATCGTTTCTTTTTATTTGCAGAGATACCAGTGTCCCCTTCGTCGCCACCGACCTTCAGCACGACGGTCGACCCAGGCCAGCACAGGGATGATAATTGCGACAAAACCGGGACTTGTTACAATGGTACGCGTCTCATTAAATCATTTTTATCTCTCCTCGAAGAAGACGATCATTGATGCATATGCAATTGTACATCGCTTTTTCAATTTCGGCCCAACTGCCCGCTATTATCTGTCCATTAGGGAATACAAGTACATAAACGCGTACACTGTATCTCCCTCAATAATTCTCTCAATCTCGTCCGACTTAAATTAACGGTTATTTCGTTTTGCAGTTTCTGTCGACTGTAAAGACACACGCATTGCCGTTTCCGTTCGCACCAACAAACCGTTCAACGGGCGTATTTACGCCCTCGGGCGATCAGAAACCTGCAACTTGGACGTCGAGCATAGCGACCTGTTCCGACTCGACCTCACGATGAGCGGCCAGGATTGCAACACTCAGAGTGTGGTAAGATATTCCCTCGGTTCGTTCGGCATTCTTCCACCGCCCACAAATCCGATGTTGTGGCATTTCTTTCAAAATCTTACGGTAGTTTGATTTACAGACGGGTGTCTACTCCAACACGGTGGTACTGCAGCACCATTCAGTCGTCATGACCAAGGCCGACAAGATTTACAAGGTCAAGTGTACCTACGACATGTCCTCCAAAAACATCACCTTTGGGATGATGCCAATCAGGGATCCAGAGATGATCAGCATCACCAGCGCACCGGAAGCGCCGCCACCGAGGATCCGAATCCTCGACCACAGGTTGCGAGAAGTCGAGACTGTCAGGATCGGTGACAAACTTACATTCAGAATTGAGATCCCAGAAGACAGTAAGTTTGGACTTGCAATTCCGTCAATTTCTTTCTTCAACAATTTTTCATTTTCATTATTTTTTTCTCTTCTTTCAGCTCCTTATGGCATTTTTGCTCGTAGCTGTGTCGCCATGGCCAAGGACTCGAAGAGCACCTTCCAGATCATCGATGACGAGGGGTTGGTATTCAATAACAAGATCTAGAGGTTTGTCCAAGGTACAGAGTCTCACGGTATTTTGATTTCCAGTTGTCCAATGGACCCGTCCATCTTCCCAAGCTTCACTCCCGATGGCAACGCTCTGCAGTCCATCTACGAGGCCTTCAGATTTACCGAGTCTTACGGAGTCATCTTCCAGTGCAACGTCAAGTACTGTTTAGGACCATGTGAACCGGTGAGTGATAACAACGTTGATCCTCAAATTTGATACCAAAATTGGACGACGGCAGTGACGGAGTTTTGTTTACAGGCTGTTTGCGAGTACGGTCGCGACTCATCCGAATCGTGGGGCAAGCGACGCAGAAGAAGCATCTCCAACTCTACAGAGGACAAGTCTGAGGACATGACCTTGTCTCAGGAAATCCTTGTCCTTGACTTTGGCGATGAAAAGCAGTCCGAGTTTTTGAAGAGTGATGCCAGCATAGACTTCAACGAAGCTGGTAAAATAACATTGTAGAATAAAAAGTGTTGACAAAAAAGAAAACAATTAAAATGCAGGTTCTAATGGATTCATCTGTTTGTAGATAAAACCGTGACAATCATCGAGCCGTGTCCAACGAAGACCTCAGTGTTGGCATTGGGAGTGACCTGCGCCCTGCTGGTTCTCATCTACATCTCGACCTTCTTCTGTTACTTCATGAAGAAGTGGATGACGCCGCGCAAAATGATGCCCTGAGCCATTGCCCAATCTGACCACTTGTCGCTTGCAAGTGGAATGCAAAACGAAAATGGTTAAATCGATTGAACAAAAAATAAAAAAAAAACTAAGTGATGACGAGGATCCAACTCGACCTGGTGACGCGCGATATTGCACAACACACTCAAGGACACGCCGTCAACAGAATTTTTTCAGCGTCGACGTTGGGCCTTTTTTATAATTCGAACTATATATTATGTATTCGAATATAAAAACAGCATTTTTATAATTCGAACTACTCTCAGACTGCCCCTCTTTTTTTTTCTCTTAGATTAATTTACTCTAGCTACTTTTGATCAGGTTGCGAGGGACATGGAGTCTGCAGTGACTCGCAGTTGATTTGTAACCTGCGTCAAGACTAGCGATATTTAAAGGTTCACGCTTGACTAACATCTCTAATGATAATGTTAGCTTTAGCAAGCATTTAAGGATAGGTTTAAGAATTATGACTTCTGCCCAGTGGGGTACTAACAAAAAAGACTTACTCTCTCTCTCTGTATCTCTCAATTGTTTTCCCTTCCTCATCAACGTCCGGGTACTGATCATTCAGACACCTTGCGATGATTATAGACTGTCTCCCCCCCACTGCGGCAGAGATCCAGTTGCGGCTGTCATACTCGCCATGCCAATTTCAAATCTATCGACTGCCTAATTTGTAAGTTTGTACTGAATACCACAATAACACGTCAGGCTGCGCAGATGATTGGGCTTTGGTTCGCTTAAACAATGTCTTTCTTTCGCCCATTTGTACGGCACATCTTCGTGAGATTATAGCGTATAAGTGTTGACTACCGTCAAGCTACTTACAAATAGGCGAAAGAAAGCGACAGACAGATTTTCTATTTTTTTAATATCATCATTATCATCAGAGACAAAAGATTTGGTGCATACGCGGTATCAGAGGGCGTCCACGTGGATGCTCGCCTTGCAAAAGGTTCTGGGGGTGGCGCCGCATTGCGCTTCAGAGAATCTGTGGATTGTAGGCGAGCCAAACCTTCGCACGGTGTGATGAACAACAAATTTAATTATAAATGTATATATTACCACGCAAGGCAAACTTTCGTCTCGCGAAAACATAATCATCAATTATCACACATGTATCTGCACTCTATTTATATACACGTCTGTTTTATTAATTAAACGAATCGAAATTATATTATGTGATTCATTCATTTTCTACCCATCTCCCATTTAAAACATTTTCGTCAACTTTAAATGTTTAATTATCATTACTTATTGACCATTCATTATTTAATCATTCAATTAATAATCATTCAATTAATAATCATTCATTATTATTATTATTATTATTATTGTTATTATTATTATTTCATATCAGTTACGGATAAGATGAAAGAAAGATACTTGCAATTTTTTACTATTCTTCTGATTGATGAATAAGCAATTAAAAGAAACTAGCGATTGGCAAGTAGCCTAAACTGTTTTTCACCAACTCTCAAGCTAAAAATAACGCGGAAAAGCAATGCGTGCACATGTCGCAAGTTTATAATCCGATCTACGAGCAATTATACTGCTCAAGGCACCATCGCCTTCTCCAATGAGATACGCCGATTAACAATATTTCATCCACGGATGGGATACGTCTTCACATACTTTACGTAAGTTTAGTTTGCGCACGTTTTAATCTGAATTGCCAAAAAATTAATTAAGTCGAGCAAATTGGAAACGATTTATCAGAATTAAGAATGGAAATTTTGAATTGTAACTTATCATCACAAACGTTTTATTTTCAAAATTATAATTAAACATGTAATTTTGTGAAATAGTCAGAATTTGTTTAAATATTGTTCTTAATACTATTATCGAACTGTTCCCAACACTTTAATCGGATCGTCTACTACAAAATAAGTTTTTCATAATGAAACATGAACATTTTATAAGAAGTTTTATAAACAAGATCAATATAAAACTACATATTCAATTACTGTCGATAAACTAGTGGTCAGAATTTCGTGAAAAAACTGAATTTATGTAGATTAAAATCTATTTATGAAATTGAAAGTTGATTGATAATGTAGTTTTGAAATATTTATCTTTGTAGTAGATTAAAATGAAATTGGCGTCATTATATTGGTTGTAACAGTATAGTACAGTATAAGTTGTAAAACAAATTTAAAAGATTTTTAGATACAATTTATAATTTTTTAACAGTGCATAGTTATAAAAATAATTAGAAATATTGTTCGATTCAATGCAATTTTCTTGTTTAAAATTCTGAAACTAAGTACGTTCCATCTTAATTTTTTCTTTCATTCATTTATTTATTTATTTGTTTTTTTTTTTTTTTATAAATTTAAGAAAAACTTCTACTTTTACAACATCCACTCGAACAATTTTCTGAACCGATTTTTCCGACCGGTAAGTCCATCAGTAGGTAAAATATGTCTGCGCGCATGTGCAAAAGGATCGGTAATGCAGCGCAACCTTGGGTTGCTAAGCGCGATTGCGCCGATCGATGGCGGTGGTAGGCCGAATGGCGCGAGTCACGTTACGGCCGAGCGTAAAAAAATAACGTTGGGATAGTGTATCCGCTGTTGACAGCAGTTAACGAAGAGAAAGTAAAAATTTTGAATAAGGAGAGGCCATGTTGTGCCGAAAAGGAGACGCATCGGCGACTGTAATTGTCAGTCTCGATTGTCGAGGAAGCGTGACAGTGGTGTAACGCAGCCGGTGAATCGCGATGCAAGTCGCGTCGCACGTACACCAACACGCTCGCGGCTGATAAGATAAGAGGTACGCGTCTCTGTGTGCACATGCAACTGTGCACGTCGATGGCACGCAGGCATCATTATGCACGATTATGCACAGCCGAAGTACAGCACGTGTGTGACTATAGATAATGCCGCGGCTGTTTCGCTTGCACAAATTGATTGGCGAAATTTTTGCATAAACTGATTAGGCTTACGTAAGCGCTGCGAAAAAGGAAGCTTTCAAGACGATTTTTTTATTCGCACAACTTTACTGCAATTTGTTACACTGTATTTTTATATCTTAACAAAATTGCATCTTTGATGTGATATTTTCTGGAATACAAAGACAAGTTGAAAAAAAAACCCAAACTACGAAAAGAATTAAGAAACGAGTGTTTAAAAATTAAGACTGAAGTTTGGAAAGATTCAGAAGGTCTAAGAAAGTGATGGAATTAATTTAATTGACTTAATCAAAAATACTTTGCAGTTGATGCTACAAAATTACACTTTTCTCATTGCGTGCAGCGTTTATCTCGACTTTATACTTCTGTGTAGGTTTAATTCAAGAGATAAAACAAATAGTCGACTTTTAGAAATGAACTCATTCAGAGATTAGCCATTTTTTTATTTTGATTTGCAGAAAAAATTGGAAATTAAACAAATTGAACTAATTTTGATTTGTTCTCATTCGAAAACAAAAATTTCTATCCTGTAAAACAACCTAATCTGGAATGAACATTTTTTTCCAATTAATTAGGTTTATGTATACAAAACAAACAAATAAATAAATCTCAAAATTAACATCCGAATGAAAAACACCTCCTTCCTTGTATACTAAAACCCACATCGCATTACATAATGACCAATTGTAACACAATACTTATCTTAACTTAGAAATCCATCATACAAACTTATACCTGATCTCGAATGACCGCAAAATTCAATTGATCACTTACACATAATCAAAACGTAACAAGCTATAAATTACTCTCCAATCAGTGTTTACTACCATCTAAAAACTCTTTGTTTATCTCCTCAACTTCATCTTCAAACAACTTAATCCTGTTTAACAACAAACAATTGATAATTTACATAAAAAGAAGTTTTTAGCGCAAACATTCAAGTTTATGATTCTATCAGAAGTGTGATCATCCGATTAAAATGCTATATATAAAACTTACAATATTTTATTGTTTATTTATCGGAACGCGTCAAAGTTCAAAGGAAAGAAACCGCGCGTGAAGAAATTGCTCGCATTCTGGAGGAGCGATGTTGGATGCATAGAATATAAATTAGACAATCGAATAGATTGCTCGTAGATGGCACTTGGCGCTACTTAAACGCGGTTTAAGTGTGTCGGTGCTTGCTCGTTAGCAGAGAATCTATTTACAACGCAATCAAGATATTGTGAGGTTAAGTCGGTGCTGAAGCAGGTATGCGCAAGTAGGTAGGCGCCGCCGGGCGCGATCGCCTACAAGTGCCGAGAGAGTATTTCTATATGCACGCCGGTTTACGTGTGGGCAAACGAGTAGGACGATGAAATGTAACGCTCGACGGGCGAGCGCGCACAAACACGCACACGAATGCGCGCGCACATGCTAATGCCGCGAGAAAAAAAGGCGGGTATTAAGTGCGTAACTGGTGCACGTGCCTTTGAATCCTCTCGCGTGGAGAAAAAAATCTACAACCATCCAAAAACCATCGTTAATGAGAGATACAACAACAATTTATTCTACCAACAGTACAGAAGTTTGACAAAAACGAAAGTTTAAACTTTTTCTTCAATGGCTCCCAGTTGTTTCATAGTTTGGACAACTTTATCATTTGTTAAAAAAAGCATCTTGAAATTGTGCAGATTGAGTCACATGACCCTCGGATCACCTCTTTTATTTTGATTCTTAAGGTCATGTTTTCCCAAACAAATTGATGAATGACAAGATGGACGAAAGAACGGACAACAAAATGGTCGACGATCTTTCCATCCCGCCTCTTTAGCTAATCTTTGACGGTTTTAAAAAATTATTTTCAGTTATAATACATTCGTTCGTTTTAATAATAACATCTTGGGCGAAAATGACGCGTCCATTCGAAGGCATATAGTTAAGATCCGAACTTTTGAGTTCGGCCATTAATATTAACAACATTTATGAATGTATCTTTGCAGCGTGGCGTAACATTCTCACGATAAAGATTTTTAACCAACATTCCGTTTGATCCCATCAGGAGGAATCGTGAAAGCCGGAGAGACCCTTGCACACGTCCATGTTCGAGCCACTCAGTCTCATAGACAACAAAATTGAGGCTCGGGGCAGCGAAGAAGTGGCACCCTCTAGTTCATAATCATTAATATACTGGAATTCCTCTTATTTCACGTCATCTCATTTCTTCAAGGGTCCGCCCATCGGTACAAATATTTCACGCCAGTTCCCTCTGCCGATTCTCCCACCAAGTAGCGGCCAATTATGCAGGTTAAATGTCTACGGATTTTTGACAAATGAAACTGGAGATGGACCTTCCTCGAAACGGGAGGGCAATGAAAATGAAGATCAAGTAACCCTCATACATACTTTTCGCACCTTTGAAAAAAAAACTCCTCCACCCTTTTGTCTAAAGCGCTGATTTCATCACGCGATTGTTTTAATATTTCCATCGACGAGGTTCCATCACGTGCGGGAATCTTGACTAGTCACGATACTCGTACCAGCTTGGACATCAGAGTAAACTACGGGGAAACTTAATTGAAAAAAAAATAAAACAAAAAAAATTCGCGTGACGCATTAGGCTAACACAAGTTTCATTCATCTTTTCCCAGCTAAAGAGCCAACCGGTCCGAAAAATTAAAAGCAGCCCAAGTTTGCCTTTACGACTCTCCGGGCAGGTCAACTTTTCTCTCTACCTGTAACGTTATCTCCATCTTTATTTTAGTTTTGGGTGTCGAGTTTCTTCGTCGCGTTTACGGTTTTTCCATTGAAAGGCGCTTCTTTGGAATCACGCAGTGATGTCGACCTCGACCAGCTGTGCCCAGGCTCGATGGCGTTAGGTTTTAAACCCTGCTATAAAGGCTTCGGCCAAAATAAGACAAACACGCTGGTACACGTGTAAATAACGTCCGGTTTCCTACCTGGCGCGATAATCTTGGGACTTAATCCCAGTAAGGCGCGCACGTACAATGCCCGGCTATTTTTCGCCACATTACCGACAATTTTCAATGGGGAAAGTGTCGAGAAAGCAATTATCCCGAAAGATCTCTTCACCATCGATCAACGTCCCCACAATGTTTACTACTTGTGATTCAAATGAGTTTGACAAGTTCAACAATGGAAACGGTAATTTTTTTTTTTTTCAAATTTTTTACGAAGGAATAAGTGGGGGAAAAAATCCAAGAACAATCCGGAGGGACCAAAAATGTCTTATTAAACGGTAGCAATTTCAGATACTGGACATAAGCTTTTTTCTCCAAACAGAGGGGCACGGGATATTAATTGTGATTTGCGAGGTATGCGAGTGCCGGTGCAAAAAACGCGTGATGCTTGCGTGCACATTAAACGTCAATTTAATTTCAAGGCGATTTAAGCCCTTGCATCAACAATTCCTCTTGGCTACTTTTTGTTGCAAATTATCAACTCTAATTTTATTTATCGAACGACAATCGGCAGCTAATTTTCGGGCCTCGGCGTTAATAGAATATAAATTCCGCTTTTAATGATTCGAAAACTGGTTCTTAAATTACGAACCGATGCCCTTTCTTTCGTCTCACGTCTTATCCCTTCCATACGGAGTCCAAATTTAACTCCGGGATATCGATATCTCATTTCGGAATCAGATCATGACAGCGGAATAAAAAATTTTTTTTTTCAATTTTTCAACTCGTTAAAAAGTCACCCTCCCCCCTCTCTCATGTTGCATAACAAAAACTTTTATTTTATTATTATTCGTCAAGTTCGTTTTCTTTTCTGAATGGGAAAATAAATCGTGAATTATTCATTATTTTGTAAGAGCGTCGTCATCAAGCCGATGATAAAGAGCAATTATTTCGAGTGCGCGAGATAATTTTCCTTTTGTTCGCGATCTTCTTTCGCCGGCCGTAGGCGTGAATCCAAACACTCGTTTCATAAATCACAATTCGCATGTGCGCGGCACGACGAACAAAAATAATGATAAAAAAAGAAAACGTCACGTTTCATTTTAATCAGCGTTGCGAACAATAAGGGCGACATTTCTCTTGTTTTTAAACACGTCCTGTGTATGATAATTCTTGCACTTATTCGTTTAACTTTCATGTATGCGTGCGTAAAAGCTTAGCGTTGTTTACGAGCCGCACTCATCGCGATAACTTAAAATTTGTCTTAACGTTTTCTCATGTTCAATCATTTAAACATCGGTTGAGCTTCAGTTTAATGGTTTGAAAATTCAGAACCCCTCATCGGGTACAACTCAATTATCGTGCTGTTTTTTTAAAAATTCATCATTTGATGAAAACAAATATATACTTTTAACTTAAAACGTTCGTACGTTTTTTATGAACCACAAATTCAAGTTCAGCGATTTTAAATCAAACATTAAATATTATTTTTGAGATCTCTTTCAAATGTGGGTTACGGTGCAGTGAAAGTTTTTTTTTAATACTCTCCAACTTTGAAGTACACTTTGCGATTGAAAGGTTTATTTAGTTGGATCAAAAAATCTGACTAAACGCAAGTCACAAGTCAGAGGCGACTCATTTATATTTAAGCGCGAATATTCGAAGCGGACGATCAATCATTTTCACCTTGTGCTTTTGTGAAATTATTGTGCAGCGGAGTCTGTGGACCCTCGTGAGATACTTCAAACGTACATAAATATACAATACGAATAAAAGAGAGCCCCAGAATGAAAAATGACAAATTCCTTATGTTCGGGTAAGCAACACAAACTACCTTATTACGTGCCGCCACTTATCAACTTTTTTTTCCTTCTCCTCTCGCGTTTGGCAGATAGGGAAACTGTAAATTTGTCGGATGAAAAAATTGTCATTTTTTTCATCAGTTTCGGAGCGGCGAGTCGCTCTTTTTGTTCGGGGTATTCGCACGAAGAATTTTAGTTAGACCGTTCGCGGATTCGGTCTTTGATTCTCGAAACAAAGGAATTCTTTTACACGGTCATCTTTTAGTTCCTTCACCCTATAATATATATGTCCACGTCCACGCATCCTAAAGTCCCATCGTGACTCACTATATTTTCGGTCGACGAATCTTTTGCGGCCTCAGAGATGTAAATCGTTTCGATCATATCAATTCCCTCTCAACTGGTGAATGAAAATTTCAAACCAACCTGAGATCCAACCTGTATTTCAAATATAATTAAATGCTCAAACTTCAAAATCCTATCAAGAAAAAATGATTGTAAAATTTTTGCAAAATTTCACTATAACTTAAAAAAAAAAAAACAAACAAACAAATCCTCTTAGTGCTAAAAGACCAACTTTTCAGAGACAAGATATAATTTTTTATTCATTTCTAAATATTTCTTTGTAATGTTTATTAAGAGTCAAGGTGACTTTTTTACTAAGTCTATGATGTGTGGATCTCTGCGGGCATCAGTCGACATCATTTCAAATCCAAAATTTATCACTCGAATAAAATGAGCCCCATCCGCTTATTTTCCCCAAACATGTCCCATTGAGTCATTGATCAATGATCGTCGGATAATCGGACCGGCTACTCGAAGCCGTGGCCGTCAATGTAAAACCGATTCCCCCCGCGGCGCACAAAAGCACAACCACGGATTCTCCTTATCCGACGTGTCATTGTGGCTAGGTGCACACACACACCTCGAGCCATCCTTTTTCTTCCCACTTGGTTGTCTCTCTTCTCTAAGGCACCGGTTTGTCTGTCTGCGTCTTTCTTGATCGCGCAGCAGTCCGTGCGACAAGGACGCCAGAGCGAGTGCAGCAACAGACGCTTTGTGACGTGCATGATTTGGGCGCCGAGAAGTCTGGCGCGGCGAGGCAGTCATTCCGCACAAACGCGTCTCTGGTTACGCGACCATTTGGGGCGCCAAGCTGGTTCGTTCGCGGTAAAAGAGGCACCGCAGGGGTGTACGTTGGCGTCCAGTGAATCAGCCGAGGGGAACGGTGGGGGCTGCGCCAAGGGCCAAGTGGAACGCTCGAGAGGCGAGGGAACTAGTACGACCGGCGATGCCCCTAGAGGGGGCACACACGCACACACGAAAAAAAACGATCCGCGCGCATGCTGACAGACCCCGGGACGAATTCCCCCCGCACACGATTATACGTGTAAAATTACAGGGGGAAAAACTGGGGAAATTAAGCGCGAAAAATTTTATAGCGAAATTACAGGGGAGGGGCTTGACGAAGGGTTATGCACGCTAGGCATTTTTCACGATCAAATATTCTCAACCTTGCTTATCGCGGGAAAAATATTCAACCACTTTTTTGTTTTGTTTTAATTCTTTTTTTTTTGAAAATGATGAAAACAACTTTGTAACATACGTAAATGCAAATTTATGACATAATAAAAACAAGGCGCTTGAAATTTCTTGTGTTGAATTTTGTTGATTCATAGAACAATCTTCTCATATTACCGAATTCTGGATACCATTCAGATTTTGTTTCATTCATCCCTTTTTTTATGTAGGCCATTATCAATTAGAGATAATGATAGTTTATTTTCTTTTTTTCAAGAACGTATAATCATTACGAAGCGGGTAACATTTGGCTGTGGCCGTTTCATCATTATTTATATCCCCGTATCTCCGTTACGAGAAAAAATCGTTTGCCTAAAACGAATGTCATTTTCTCGGAAGCGACGACGGAAAATACGATATTCATATTCCATGAAAAAACTATCTCTCACATCCTCTTACGATTCCCCGAACTTCTTTTTTCTCCTTCATTCGCACCGTTCGAATAATCGAATTTCCTCGACCAGGCAGAAATTCGTAACCGAACTGGACATTGGGAAAAAAAAATTTAAACCGAGAGTCTTTATATGAATTCACCTAAAAAATTGAATCGGAATAAAAATTGCATCTTCGGTAGTGAGAGGAGTCGTTCAAGAATCTGTTTGTTTTACATAATCTTACGTTTGTTTTCTTTAGTCTTTAGCCGTGTTGGTTAAATATAACACATCTAAATTCAGTGGCAAACAAAAACTAAAGTAAACAAAAACCAAACAATTGTTTGTTTTGTATGAAATATAATATCATAAAACTACGCGAGTGTTGGATTTCAAATAGGAGGCAATTTTCCAACAAACCGATATGAGTAATCAAAACAAGCTTATGAAAAAAAAGAGCTTGTAAAAAAAAGTCACAAGCCTCCAACGAGAGAGTGCTTATCTCGAAAATAATTCTTCACCGGGCAGAGCCAAAAGCCAAAAAGAAGAGTTACCTAAAATAAAACTTACATAACAATTGTAAAATCTGATCTTTTTATCCTCTCGCAGCTTATCATAATCGACAATGACTAATGATGATTCCAAGAAAACAAAAAGGAGGGGGAGGGGGAGGGATGGTGATTGCAAAAAGTTGTTTTCAAAATGGGGCCTTATCGAAACAGACGTCTTTTTCGGAACTCAATTTTCATCGGGGAGATTAAAAAGCGTTGAGAAAAAAAAACGGGGACCTACAAGGGAGGTGAGGGGTTGGGGAGGGGGCGGGGGTCCGAGGCGCACATTCCAGCAAGAGCGCGCGCGGCGTTTTCAAACATGGCTACCCGCGTGAATGTAGGTCCTCGACCGATTCTATAATACGCAGTGGCGCGGCGAGGAACGCTGGCTGCGACCCCCTTCGGTGCCCCGCGTGCGCGCTGTCGTGCGTTTTCGTCGGGCCCGAGCCAGCCGCATCGCGCCCTCCTCGTCTTTATCCGGCAGGCGAAAGAGAGAGGCGCACGGTGGCGCCCCCCGCGCCCGCGCGCCGAGCGAGACGGAGCGACGCCGCGCGCAAAGGAGGCGAACAGCAGAACCCGGCCGACCAGGCCGCCTGAGCTGGCGACACCCTGTCTGGCAAGACCGGTCAACGGACAAAAGAGGGGCGCTACGCGGCGTTGCCAGCTCGCGTCTACCTTCGCTCCAAGGACAAATTCAACGGCGCTAGCCGATGTGGCGACGGTGACTGCCGGCCTACACGTTGTGTGCGCGCCGATGCCCACTTTTAAGCTCCGCATTCGAATACGCAAAAATCGCGCCTTCCATCACAAATTCAATCCGATGCACTTGCCCGACTTGCCCGATTTTTGTTTTATTCATTGTTTTTTTTAATTGTTCTTTTTTACTGTTTTTCTCATTAATTGATTTAGTTCTCTGGATAAAATTTGTAATTTAGAAAAGCAAAAAATGTTAATTTTGATTGAAAGGGAATGTACGGATTCGGAATTGAAAAAGAAATTGCAATAAAGATGAGCGCATGATCGGCTTGATTAAATTTCGTTTCTTGCTTTATTTTTCACTCTCTCTTTTGTGCGAATTGGAGGTGTACCTAATTAGCTTTTAAAATTCGAGTAAAATAATCTCGAGTTTCCGGTCCCGGACGAAATACACACCGTGAAATGCTTTTCAATACGACGGCGGTAAAATCCCAAAGTGTATGCACAAATTTTAACGGCAGATAAAAATTACTACCGATTATATAAAATTATTAACATAGTACCAAAGTTCAAATTTCTTCACTTGCATTCAAACTGGAATTAAAACTTGACATGATACTAAATTAAACTTAATTATATAAAATGAGCAAGTTTTTTTTAAATGAAATTCCATTATCTAAAAATAAATCCTTGTAGAAATTTTAGTTTTAATGGTTGTTTATGATAAAATTAAACTGTTCAATCTGAAGAAGTTTCTAAATTAACTCACACGCGTGTACTGTGTAAGGATACTTTTATACATTTATATGTTGTGTATCAATTTTATTTTGAGAATGCGAGCAATGTTATTGCTTAGTTCGTATTGAATCAGTAACGTCACGCGTTATTTGACATATGAATCTCTTTGTTCTATAACAACAAGTTGACTTTGATACGTGCTTTTTGTAAATAAAATTCTTTGACATTTTCTTAACTTATCACACTGACCACTGTATCATTCCGCAATAAATTGAGTGACTT
This sequence comes from Trissolcus japonicus, assembly GCA_030522925.1. Lineage (NCBI taxonomy): Eukaryota > Metazoa > Arthropoda > Insecta > Hymenoptera > Scelionidae > Trissolcus > Trissolcus japonicus. The sequence continues at coordinate 114,848 of JAPYZS010000004.1, forward strand.
TTTTCACTCATCCCACAGCTATTTTTATGCATTTAACTGACATGAATTTTATATCAATTTCTCACCAAGGAAAGCAATTGCGAAATAGTAATCAATTTACTAAAGACAAAAAAAAGGTAAATGAGTGTTATAAAGGACGCAATTTGCGTGACAAAATTATTATTTTAAACCTGATGGAAGTTGGAAAAACCCCGAAAATGGAAATATTTATCAATTTGAAGTAAACAGAAGAATCCAAGTTGTAAATCAAGATAACGAATTTTTGGTCAAATTTTTAGTCAGCAGGAAAATCGAGAGGAAAATACAAATTGGAAAAATTTATGAGCCACTGGTCGCAAAAACCGATTTCTGTTCGGTTGTCAATTTTTGGTGACCATCACAGATTCCCCTCAGCTTAACCTAATTTAAAGATTGATAAAAAGGTGATAAATACCAGATAAAATAAACAAATGATATGTCAAGACTTATTATCGTTATACTTCAAAGATTATATATGAATCGAGAAATTTCAGATGGCTGAAAACATTTTATTGAAACTCAATAAAATAACAGTGGACAGGGATCGGATATGCAAAATGAAAAATACATTTGTTTTAAAATAAGTGTTGTATATTTCAAATTTATTAGACTTCTAATAAAATTGTAGTTCTATATTTGTCGGTATAATACATTTTTTACGTTTCCCATTTTTTGTCGACACTTGGTTCACGCATGCACTCTTACTCTGCAATACAATATACGCCGATGAATCATACAATATCGCTAATAATCATTTTGTCGATAAAAAATAAATAAATAAAAACCTAGAATTACACACAAAGTCTGCGCGACAAATGAAAGACTCAATTTGAGCTGCGGTGAAGTGTAATTGACAACATTCATTTTTAATTCATAATATTTGCGAAAAGTGAAGGTACAAATTTGATACAAAGTATCAGATCAGTGAAGCGAGCATCGACGGCGCTCAAACATCTTTTGCACTTTGAGCTATCTGAGGCCGAGAAACGCGCTCGAATGACGAACATTCTCGGGTATTTCGGTCCCTACGTTTGTTCGTACGAAAAGTTTTAAGGCACGACTATTTCATCGAGTTTGTTTTTTCTTTTTTTTTACAAAAAAAAAATCACTCATCGTCTGAACGTTATTAAAATAAAAATTTTGATAAATACATGATTCTCTCTTTGCTACTTTGCTATACAATATAATATACGAATATATAATAAATCATTTTTTCATATATATAAACATTTCGGTACATTATCTAGATTTCAGTTTTTGTTCCTTCTTTCTCGTTTTTAAAATATTGCTCGTTATTTTCGAATCAATAAACTCTCGATCGCCAAAAAGATCAATACCAAGGTGACTTATTGCGAAAAAAGAATAAAAAAAGGAATAAAACGTTTTCTTATTTCGATACATACATAAAATTTACTCTCGCGTTATACTTTGATCGTGCAGTTTTTCACAGCAAGTCACTTCGATATTTTCTTTCCAATAAGTCGCATTATCGTCAGTCATTCGGCGCTAGATTATTATGTAAACGATATGGCATTACGTAATTTATTATGGCTTAATGATTATACGCTACTCTTCATTGTTGATTGCTGCCTTGACCTGCGTGGCAGGTAAGACTTGACCCTTAATTTGCAGACTTTTTCCAGCAATCGGGAAACGATTGTCCAGTTATTAATTATCTTTTTTTCTTATTATCATCGATCGTCATGATTCCATCGAAAAAAGTCGTGCTAAAAAGTGTTTGCACTATCGAATTGTTATATAAAAAATAATTTCTTATTTTGTTTCTTTCGGTGATTAATTGCACTTGAATTTCGCGGGTGAGGAAAAAACAAGGCCGAATATATAATAAAATTTCAGGCCTTTTTGGCTAACTTGTTCTGAATTAATGTAAGACTCGGCTGAATATTCATAGGTTGCTCGTTTAAGGCACACAGATATGTTACAAAGATTGCCGGATAGAAAAGCGTTCGCGCAAGGTCGAGAAGGCACTCGTTAAATTCGAGGCATCGTGGTTACAAAATGGCATGACGCAGTGGGTACAATCTTGCGTCAAAGAATTGCCGACGTCAGCGCGCAACGACGGCAACGCAAGAAATAGAAACGCGTAATAGAACAAGAGAACTGACTTTTACACTCGGGCTTCGTTAAATAGACAATTCCTATTTTGTTTTTTTTTTTGTTTCTTTTACATCTTGTGATTGGACAACAAATCGTAGACAGTATTTACAAATCAAAGTCCCTACTTAGTACGTATATAATACTTTTCTTCGCGATACATGGAAGCAATCATTTGAGCAATTCAATCAAATTTTTTCGTTCAAACGTCCCTCCCTCCAGTTTCTTCACCCCCCGAATGACTCGTGACCACCAAAAAAAAAAACCAAAAGTAAACAATTGAAAAATTTGACAATTTGAGCTAAGGAGTCAAAACGGTCGTCGTGCAGAAAATACTAGAGACCTAATTTAAATAACGTTAGATTGTGTGAAACGAGCGCTCGCAGGGTAGCTGACAAAGGCACTTCTGACTTGAGGTAAGTCCGTGTAAAGGGGAGGGAGCGGTTGTGTGGTCCAAGATACCGGTACCTGCAGGTTGAACTGTAGCGCGTAATCGTGCCGGTTGTCATTGAGATTACAGGTGGTTTTGCAGCAACTGTTATTGTTGTTGTTATTGTTGTTGTTGCTGCCAAGATCGTCGCCGGGTTTGCTAACAGGATTGTCCAAATAAGGCTTGAACAGGATGGCGTCCTTGTTGGAAGATGGCGCGACGATCGCTGCTTTCGACTTGACCAGACAGAGTGGCGCCTCTTGGGGCGGCCCCTCGTGCTTGGGCGACGAAGACTCGTAGCAGCACGGGGGGTTCCTCGTGGTTCCTTCGTCCTGAGGCGAGAGGCAGAACCTGGACCGAGGATCCTCCAGGCAGGGCTTCTTCCTGGGGGGCGGGGCGTCCGCGGGGTAACACGGCTGGGGACAGCAGGAGTAGCTGGTGCAGGAACGTTGGTAGGATTGCAACTCCTGGGTTTGACAGTAGGCGTACGAGCGTGGACTCGAGGAGGCCAGTTCGCAGCAGAGGGGTCGTCCGGAGGACTCGAGTTCGAGCGGCTCCGAGTGTCCCCGGGTGCGCAGGTCCACCGGCGACTCCGACAGAGGCACGGTCTCCGGTGCGGAGCCGAGTCTCTGTCGACACATGCCGCCCCTGAGTGCGATCTCGTCACGCAGAACTGACTCCTGGCCGAGCCACTTCTGCACCTGTCTCCGATTGATGTTGAACTTTTTGGCGGTGGCTCGCTGGTTGCCGGCGACCTGGGCGTCGCGATGGAACGCGTCCAGCACGTCGAGTTTGAACTGCAATGAGAACGAGCGTCTTCTGGCGAGGTGCTCCTGGTGTTGCGTTGACGACGAGGAGGACGAGTAGTCGACGTCGGCGTCGCTGTCCGAGCTTGACTTGTACGAGCTGCTGAGTCCCTGGGGACTCGGGGGATCCTGCGAGCAAGTCAACGGACTCATGCCGGCAGGTGAGCGATGCCAGTCCGTCTCCTCGCTCGACTCTCTCTCTCGTTTGAGCGGCTCTCGCTCGTCCACTTCCTCGGGCTCCTTTTCCGTCTTGACAGCAGCCTGGTAAACGGGCTGCTCCGGACTGCAGGTCCTCTCGATCTTCACCTGATAGGGCGGCAGAGGACTGAGATTGGGCATCGTCGAGTCGGGGTAGTATCCCGAGCTGGCGGCGTTGTACGGCTTGACGTCGCAACGTCTGGTCCAGTTGGGGCTGACGCTGGCGTAGTAGGACCCTGGCGGCGGGTTGCGATGATAGATATCCGGCAACGGGAGCTGGCCGTTCAAGGGCACGGCGCCGTAAACAGAAGAAGAAATGTCCGCCGGCAATTCTGGCGCTAGCCGGCCGCTTAGCGAGGGCGAGAGCGTCTTTTCGGGTCGGCTCTTGTCAGGCGCCGACGAAGACTCCTGACAGCCCTTGCGTAAATTGTCCTCGCACTGTAACCACTTTTGTATCTGTCTGCGGTGGATGCCGTACTTTCGTGCGGTCGCCCGCTGATTGCCGCGACACTCGGCATCGTTTCGGTACGAGTCCAGGACCTTGAGCTTGAAGGCCGGCGGGAATATACGTCTGCTGCCCATCACACCGACAGTCTTGCGCGCACCGCTGCCGATTCTCTGCTGCGGCTTCACCGTCACCATTTTGCTGCTCGCGTTCGTGCTCCCGGCGTCGTCTGCACTCAACACTTGGACCACGCCGTGTGCCATAATCATAACCAAACTTCACAACTACACTTTGAAAGGCACGCGCGCGCCGCGTCACATTGCAACAGTCGTGGAGAGTTGGAGCAGCGCGAATGCGCGCAGTCGTCGCCTCGCTAATGCTGTAACTAATTTCAATCCCTACCCCCGCCCGGCATCCGCTGAAAGGAGCTCGTCCCCTCTGCTCGGCGCGTCCGCTGGCATCCCCACCCGGCGAGCGCCAGCGACGCCGCAATGTCTCCCCTCCAAAAAGTTGCAACCTCCCCTAGGCAAACACAAAAATCGTGCCTCTTTTGCCCAACTTTAACTAACTCTTTCACACCTCAGCGCCATAAAAGTCCGCCATTTTGTCGTCCACTTCCGTTGATGACGCGCGCGAAACGTCACGGCCGGTGCGGCGTCGCGAGCTCTCCAACAACCTCGGCGCCATGTTGTCTGCCTCGGCCGTCTGACGCTCCGAGTCGAGCCAGCCAGCGTGGAGTCCGCATTTTTATTCTTCCTCTTCGCCTCTCCTCGCGGCACACACCGCGCCGCTCCCCCGACTTCCCGGAATTTTATTTCAATCGCCGCGCGCTATTTTATGCGAGATGCGCTTTTCCAAATGTCCATCACCGATGTATCCCGGTGACGCGCTTTTTCGGTCCCATCCAAAGCTCCAACTTGCGCTTTATCGCCAAATTACGTAAGCGTCCAACAACTGATATCGCGACTTTTTTTTCTTCTTTTTTTAAACACCGCTCACACTCGCCAACTAATGAGGTCCACCGGTTTTCGTTGTGAGGTTCCAGCTGTAACCAGAAGGCACCACTTCACTCGCGACGTCATTTTCACCGTAAAATTATTTGTACCCGATAGACCCCATTTTTTTCACGATCACTATTGCAAATTTGTGATTGTCAACTTGCAATTTTTTGCGAGTTGATGCAATCTCGAAGTTTTTTGTTGACCCTTTTTTCTTGACTCAGTCACGTTTGATGAATTCATTTTTTGTTCAACATCCTAGACGCGAGAGAATGAACAAAACAATCGATAACGCACGTTGTCTGATGTTTAACATAATTTTTTATACGTTTTTAATACAGATGAGTTTTGAATTGAGAGAAAAAAAAAGCTTAAAGACATTTTAAGTAGCCATCGAGTTGAAAAAGATGTCGGGGAACGTCTTGTTGGAATCGAAAAATCTGACTTCGTTTTCAATGGTATTTTTAGAATGTTTATTTATGCGTACTTAGTGCACCTTGCGGCTTTTCTTCTAAGTGTAATGTCAATCTAATATTATCTTGAATAGATTAGTCAGCGCTAAACAAATGCAACTTCAAAATATATTTTTCAAACTGGTGTGCACTTTTTGCTATCGAGAATGTGATCATTTCTATTCGGTTGCAGTAAACAATTCAATGAAGACATTTTTTATTACAATCCAAGATCAAATAAAAACTCAAAAAATTAGATAAAAAGTTCATATATTATTTTTTGAATTCAAAACTAGTCAATTTTTTGTGTTCAATTTTGAATTGGATTTGAAACTTTTTTTTTTTATATTTTTAATAGATGATAATGGATGTTCATTTATCAATTAAATAATAACAGTAAGTATCGGACCATTGAATGTAGAGAAAAATGAGTTTTTAACCAGCCAACACCTGTGTCCATTCATCTACAATTTGTATTGTGGTTGAAATACCTGCACAATTTTTTCCGCCTAAAAACCTTTTTTCGAGTCAAATCAAAAGCACCGACAAAATTTGTCTACGTCGTTTGATTCGCATTTCATCTCGACGTTCCCCTTTTCCTGTCAAATTTTCATTAACCCCTTTCGTTTCACTTTCATTATCACACATCATAAAATTTTAATCAACACATTTTTTAAATTTTCTTTATCAACTTTAAAAAAATGTCAAAAACATTTCATTCATCATTTGTTACTAATTTATTCAGAAATGAATATGAAACGAAAGATTCGGTCAGAAATCGTTATGCCCTGTACATCGATGGTACTTGTTATTTTAAAAGGTTCAGCTAGTGAAACCCTCAAAATTTTTGGTACTTAAAAGGAAAAAGCCCACGATGACTTTCAGAAAGGACAAACAAAACAAAAAGGTAGTTTGTTTTGAGAAATTTATGGTCATTCAGACACCAAAAGTTCATAAACAGCTTAATTGCATGCTGGGAGGGCCGTGCACAAAATGTCTGGGATTCCCTAAAGAGAAAAACGAAAATCCCCACATATGGTTCGCATTTTCCCAGCAAAGTTTGACACGTTTCCAAGAGATATCATCTTGTCCCGTTACTTTTTTTTTCTTCTTCTTTTCCATTGTCCAAATTTTTTCACAAATCATTGGCAACGTTGAAAATGCAATTCCCATTTACAAAATGACTCGAAGTTATCAAATCAAATCTTTTGAGCCATCTCTAAAAATGTTTATTATTTTAATTTTGATGATTTAAGATTAAAAACAATTGTGGTTCCAAGAAAAACAACCATATCAAAACGATAACACCTAATCCCGATAGACAGGAATTTCTGCACTTTTTTGTTTTCCGTATCAATATTTATTTAGTATATCGATCCGGAGGTTTTTTCTCTATTTCAATTTCCGGTATCTATATCCCCTCGTTGGTCCATAAACACCTGTGGCTCACAATTTTCCCATTTCGTTATACATGTTTACTGAAGGAGTTGCCTATGAAAATTTATCTACATTATGAAACGACGAAAGAAAAAAATCAATCAATAACAAGCTAAAAAATCTAGACCCCAAATTTCTGAGCCATTAAACATTTTTAATTTCGTCGTTTTGTTCCCTCTTGAAAGAGGCACCAGAATCTTACTGGTCATTGACAAATCATCGTCATAAATAGAGAAAATCCGAAGCTAGTCTTTAAATTGTGAAGGTACTTTTCTCTGCTGGGGAAACCCATGGCGATAACCCATTTCCCGGCTACTCCCCAATGTGAGCGAGGATGAATTCCGGGCATTTCCCGAAGTGGTAGGCGCAGGGGACAGGTGTGTCATGCATCCCAGAGTGACAAAAAAAAATCAAAGATAAATAGAAAAATAAAAAGGAAGAAAGAAAAGAGGGAAAAACGGGCCGGGCGCATTGTGTCAGGGGGTGTAAATTGGATCCGAATGTTGAAAAGCCTGTAGTTACGGAGAAAAATCGGTGGACGGAAATGGTGAAAATTTACGACACGGCCGGTCGGTCGCTCTTTGTCGGCGAGCCTGCGGTTTGCGTCACGCTCGCACACAGTCGTGCGATGGTGTGCGTGGCGCGTCGGTGCCGGGCTGCCTACGTGCGCTCCAACTTGGCAACCGCGCGAGAGCTAAACATATTAACTGTAGGCTCACGCCACAAAAACAACATGATCTCATTTCGCAGCTCGGATACGCGAGAAACTCTCGGGTCCCGAGCTTTGCGCCTCATTCAGGCCAATCAAACTTCCTCTGGCCGGCATTTTTCAACTTACACCGCAAACTCAGAGGCCGCTGCCTGATATCCAAACATTTATCGCTCAATAAATCAAACATTATTATTATACGAAAAATTATAAGGGACAATATAATTTATCCGGACAAATCAAATTTGATTAGCGAGTTTGAAGTTGCGAGCAAACTCGACGCGAAATTAAAAGGCTCGAGTTACAATAAACGAAAGAGCCAGTATTTAGTTTAAGCGACGCAAGGCCAACTGACCAAAAAAAAGACAAAAAAAAAAGGTTTGTCGATATCTGTTGCAGAGAGTAGAGCTTATCTTGATTTCACGCAGCTCGAATACGTCGGTCGCTTTGCGAGATAAGCTAATTGGATATGCGTGTGGATATTAATAGAGGGAAACCTGTTGAAAGTGCTTTATAGAATGGGCGATGGACGCTGGCCTAGAAGGACGCCCCGACAAGAAGTTGACGAAAGTCAGACACGAGAAGCCACAAAAGTACGCGAATACCGCACTTTTGATTCGACCTGTAAACATTTCCCCTGGTCTTCATCGATCGGCAAATAAAATCTTGTTCGCTTTTCTGATTGTCTGTCGGCTTGTTGAAAATTAATTTTATCTTGCCTGGTGGTTAATTGAAAAGATAATTCTGACTTTTTTTATTACGAGTTAATTATGTTCATTGACAGCGGCCCTAAGGAAGTTTAAGTTTTTTACACTTACTTTTATGAAGGACGCATCAGTGACAAACAGGCTGGGCTGGTGGGGATACAAAAATTTGATTGTTTCCTTATAAATGATTCGTATTTCCAGTGTGAAAGCAAAGATTAGCGGACCTGAAACAAAAATGAGTTGATTGCATTAATTATTTATTTAATTAAAACAAATTGTTGATTATAAAAATTGTTTTTTATAGACTTCTTTTTTTTTTAATTAAATACAATTTTGTTATTTACGAAACATTTCAGTCAATAAAATGTATTAGGCACAATTGCATAACATTTGAATTTAAACAATATCACAAAGCAAAACACAAACGAAACAAATATGCTGTTCTAAATAAATAATCAGATCAGAATCTGACAATCAATTGATAAGGCGCCATCAAACGCCATCCATTGAAATTGTACCGCAACGAAATGAAAAGAAAAAAACTTGACCCTTGTACTTCCGCTACATCATTAATTTGATTAGTGACATTTCATCAGATTAGATTGCACAAAGTGCTATAGAATAGGATTCAACAAATTAAAAGTCTAATAATATTCGAGCTTTAATTGAGATGAATTCGTTGAAAATGCAGTCATGAGTCCGGTTGAAAATAAATGAAGTCTAAATTAATCGCGCCAAAAGTGGTGTACGATTAAGAATATAAATGACCATGAGTGGTTGTTTATTGCAAACTCAAAAGTCACTTGGCAAAGAATCACTTGGCGCCATTGGATTTTGGCGCCATAGCTTTTGACGCCACGAGGATTACAATACGCGTGTACCAAACACGCTCGACTTGATTTATCTCACATTTCGAAATGCAGCTGTTGATAATGCCATTTGATACTTGGATTAGATCTCTTATAAATAACATTATTGTTGTTTAATTTTCAACTACACTCTTTCACTAGTACAATAAACAAACATTCCACAATGTTTAATTTATTATTTCAGAACGATAAAAAAACAAATCATTATTTTTACAATACTCAAATAAAAACATATCTAAAACTCAGGAAGAAACAAAAATTTAAGATTATGGGAATAAATTGAAAAAAACAAATTGTATCGAGAAAGAATGTTTGTTTAAAGTAAGTGTGGATGTGCAACGCACGTGTTGTTATGCGGTTCCGCAAGTGGCATGAAAATAATACGAGCAAGAGTCCGAGGGATATGTCCGGCGCTTTGTTAGGGCCGCCGCGCGATGCGATCTCGCCTCTGCAAAATGACAATGAGGCACACCACAAATCGGCGTTGACCCGCATTCTGCGTATCTATCACTCGGCTGACCAATCATTTGACCCATTCGATAAATTTTCAGCGCACATAATGTTACAGTTGCCGCGCTAATGCTAATCAGCGGCTGACGCGATGACGCCGCCGATGCATGATGAAATTGCAAATTGCCAGCGCATGCGCTGGAATGTGCATTGCGGAAAAACTTTTTTTTTTTCCAATTTAATATAACTTGCACAACTTTCCCCCCTTCCTCCTTTTACAACTCAATGTCTACATTGTAAAAATAGCCTCCTAGATCTTGGATGAAGAATTTTTTAAGATACAAATTCATAAAACAAAGGTCAAATTAAAAGAATGAGAAAAAAAGTTTTAGAATTTGTTATATGTTAACAATTATAGATTGTTTATAATTGTTGAAAAACTTTTGTCATTTTTCATTTTTCATTTAATATAAAAATAAGTTGGTTGATTTTTTTACCACTCAGTTATAGTTTTTTTAAATGTTTATTTAAAAAATTGAATCTATTGAAAAAACAAATTTTTACAATAGGCCCGATTCACAGCGCCGCCAAACGAATTATGCCGATCTAATTGCAGGATTTATACTGACACACAGTCGGTATAAAAGAAATTTTTATAAATTTCTTTTTCCTCTTGCCTTTTGCACATAAAAAGTTCTGCTTAATGAATCATTTTGTACTTAATAAATTTAGCGCTTAATTCGCACTGATAAACAATTTAAATTCTCATATTTACACGAAATCAATATTGAATATCACTTGAATGTTGGAAGCTCAAAAAAATGATTCTCGTCTTTCCAGAGAAGTTTTTTTAGCGTTTCAATTAAAAATGTTATTTGAAGAAGAAAATTTTAAAAATGAAAACAATATTTTGAATGAAAATTTTCAAAATAAAAAAGTTGATTGCTTGAAATGGAGATTAATTGATAGGGGAGAAAAAATTCTGTCAAACGGTCTGTATTTATTGAGGTCGTTTTGTAGATCAAAAACCTTGGGTCGAATCGAAGCACGACTGATGCAACGACTCAATCAAAGCCAATAAATGCTCGTCTAGTGTAATGCATTTAGGAAGGATGTAATGAATTCGACAGACATTAAATTGCGCTGGTAAAATTCACGCGGTGCCACTGTACCTATACATCCTGTTTTCGCACCCCATCTGCATCGCATTTTATAAAAAAAAAAACCAAAACTTACGACGCTCTTTTAAAATTATTTTACATTTTAATTATAAAATAATCCTCACAGGCATAAAAAGAATAAATAATAATAACCGCGGCTGATTAAAGGAAATGATTACACTTGCGGAATATAAATTGTTTCCACCGATCTAAATTACAGTTGTGACTTTGGTGGAAAAAATAAATGTTTGACTATAAATAATGTGATCAGACAAAAATATCCGAGTTGAAAGACCATTTTGTCTGGAAAAAGAAGCCGAGCTGAGCGTCAGTAAAGGCCGCGCGTTATATTTTTATCCGCAAGCATTTCTCATCAGCCGATCGGGCGCTCTTTTTCTGCCTCTCTCACGGAGATGCGCCGCGTTAATTTTTCACGTTGCTCGATGCTTTATCAGCGCCGACATTTGTGACTGTTTGCTGCTACTTTTGCTTATTTTCTTGCAGCCAAAGATCAGCTGGATGTCGACGCACGATGAACTTGAGAAGATCAGAACTTTCTTAACGACTGAGGATGACCACGGAAGGTACCAGGACACTGCACTTGTCATCTACAAAGTAACGTATTTCTCTTATTAATTAATAAATTGTAACTGTCAATATTTCTCTTACCAGTCTCATGAATTTGTTTTCATTTTCAGGAAATACAGAATATGGAGAAGAAAGAAAATTACCTAACTTTTGGCACGAGTCGAAGAACGAGGGAGTACAGCAATTATGGAAACGATCCGGTGATTATTCACAAACAAGTGGTTCCCAGTAGGAGGCCACTTTTTTCCGCGTGGAAGATTTACACAAACTTACGAAAAGTTTTGTTATGATTCGAAATAAATCATATTTTTCATAAAATGTTTGCATTTTTAAATCATTAACCAAAAACATGATTTTATTCGAAAATAAAATAAACGTTGAGAATGTAATAATTATCATTATTTCTATAAGAATTTACATACTACAATCATATATACAAAAGTATAAGCAGTTACATATACACATATGAAAATCACCAATCAGGTATAAAAAGTAACTTGAGTCAAAATTTACACCTTGGCAAATAAATAGATACAATTATTATGAAACTAACCGACATTCACTGTTCCATGAAATAACCTTTTTTTCGTAATCAAACGAAAAATTCTGTTCTTTTCTCCTCCGATTACATTTTTCATTAACATAAATTAAAATAGCTTTTGCATCGCTGAGTAACAATGTCCAACACTGCGCAATCAGAAACGCCACAATATCACTGCAAAAATGATAAAAAAATTCTTATCTCGCTAACCTTACGGAGATCAGAATATCGAATGTTTGGGTGTACGATTTTTTTGTTGCACAAAAGCCGATTCAAGCCTTTACGAAGTTGTAACGCACAAATGCAAAAAGTTGTCCGGATAGCTCAGGTGTTCTGACATCCACTGTAGAGGTGTCTCTGGTGGCGGACTGATCCCATGTGTACGAACTTGTACTAAAAAGCAACAGATTAAAAATTGCGATCAATCTTTCACGCGTATGGAAAAACCCATTTTGTATATCATCGACAGTCCATACCATTCTCAGCGTCAGGAAAAACCTCATTTGTCAGATGCTTCAAAGTTTTTCTTTGTCCTTCCTCATTGACGGGTTTGACGAGTTTTTGTACATAACTTTCCTCGCTGATGTAGCATCGAAATGGTATGTACTTGAATACCTCGTCATTGGTGCTTTCCATAAGACGTCTATTAACAGCCCAGAACTGATCGAATTTGTCATTCAACAAGCCGAGCCACAACTGGACGTGATCCTTTTTCTGCATATTTGACACAACTTGACCTCGGTGCTTCAAAACGTCCGCCTCTTTGATACAAGATAAAAAATGAGCTTCTACGACATCTCTAAAAGTGAAACATCAATTGTTAACGTATAAATTCAATTTAAAAACAAAACAAAACAAAACAAAACAATTTTTGTACTTGTTCGGGCATCGCATAATGATGTTTTCAGGAAATTTGTCAAAGTGTACAATAATGTTCCACGGAAGTTGAACGTCATTTAAGAAAAGATCCAGGAGCACTCCGATTGGCAGGTGCCATTTCAAGGGCGCTCCGTTGAATTCCAACCACATCTCTTTATCCTGTTTATCCTGCTGTATATGACGTACAAAATGTTTCCGGACCTGAAATTTCAAATAACTGAAATCAAAATGTGTACAAAAAGCCTACTCATTTAATTGACAATATTTTCATCCGTTACAACCGCAGCAACTTACATAACTCGTTTCCTAGATAAGGACTTTGAGATGCAAGTTGCATACGAACTTACAGATGTTGACAATTTTTTTTGTTTTCAATTTGATTGGTTGTTGGAGAAGATGACTTACCTTGTCAGTGCAGAGCGGAAAATAACTGAGACGAGGGACCATGAGAAAAAAGGGTTCCGGGGCTTGGATATCGATCAGTTCCTCGGAGTTGAGCTGAAAGCAAACGGGAATCTTGCCCTCCCATATCTCGCGCAACACTTCTCGGTCGTTCGCCATGATTGCTCCACTGATTTGTCATTCACCAAACACTTTCACAATGAACTAACATTTTCTAACATCTCGCAGATGACAGTTTTATGCAAAGTTTACTCTCTCTCAGCCGCTCTCTTTTCCCGAATAGGTTAGTTTCCGTCTGCTCCAAGATCGATTTTTTGTTGTTACAAAAACTGCGACACTGTTTTACCCGCGGATGATAAAAGAAATTCTGTCAAAACGGTCCAGAGAGAATTGAAACTGATGGTAATATCGAAGAAATCGTTTGGTAAGGATAACACCTAACTTTTCATTTTTTGGAATATAATATTTTACAGTTTTTTATACAGATGAAATGATATAAACGAGTAAGTTTGATTTTTGAAAATGAAAGAAAAAAGAAATCAATTTGAACTCTTGGTTAAATTTTTTCTTGAAAATATTTTTGAAAATTTCGTTCATCTTTTTCAGTTTAATATACCCTTTGTGCGTGATCTGCAAAAGTGCGCTTCAAGAGCCAAGGAGATAAACGCATCACGCCGCTCAATTATAAGTGACTGTTTTCATATGAAGCTGCGTAGGAAAGACTAAAAAGATGACGCACAGAGGGAGCACTCAAGTCAATTGCAATCAAGTTCAATTTATTAGTTACCCTTTGACCCGTCTTCGTAAACTGGTCACAAACTTATCTTCCTAATACATATGATTTTCAACATCCAAATAATGGGTTTCGCATTTTTTCTCTTAAATTTTTTATATTGTTCAAAAATAAATTCTGACACAAATTTTTTTTCTATAAAAAAATTGAAAAAAAAATTTCAACTCAACAAATTTGTTCTAGTTTATTATGAAAACAACAAATCTTAACGACTTTTTTAATTTGATCCGAAAGAGTTGGTATGACAAGCACCGTTGTGTTTACACCGATTTAGATGTTTAAGCACGCTTAATAAAATCGTCATGATTCGGTGGCGGCGGGGGCAAATTGTTAACGGGCACGGATTTTTCGGGCGCATTCATTCGGTAAACAACTTGTTGCGCAGCTCACTTCCGTCACGGGTGGTGTGCTTTTAAAAACCACGCTGTTGTGTGTACAGTCGTGAATGACCACCGATTACACCACAGCGAACCCCTTCAACTAAGACCTAGGGGGGGTAACAGGGCCTGATTTATCTCGAGCAAACACCCGTTTGGGCGCTCCCTCACGCGTGAAATCATTTTTGACTAGCAGACAATTCAGCTCATTTGGCTATACGCTGTTCCGCTATCGGTTACCGGATATTCAATATTTTGCATGCTGTTTATTGTCAACGAATCAAATGAGCCTCCATTCAATTCCGCACATTTCACGTTCAAACAAATCGCTTTTTATAATTTCATCATCACTCTTAATCACTCACTTTATTTATTCATCAATATTCATATTTTTCATCTTTATTTTTTCAGTGGTAAAACAGATTCGTCATTTTTTACGTCAATCCTCTCGTATTATTTTTTTACACTAAAAATTAAAAAATTAATTACAAATGATAAATCAAATTTTGAATAACAATTTTCAGTCTCTTTGATGTCAAATTTACATTTTTTGATGAATTCATTCAGTCTGGCCTAATTGCAATCCTTGATGATATCAACCTTGGCAATTAATGCGGCGCAAAAACACAAAAAAAAACCTGGGGTTTGCAAAAGCGAGTCGGTTGTTCGCGTGATTGAAAGAGCAGCAAACAAAAGAGGAATAAGTCATAGTTTTGTGTGATATTATTTTGATTTAGTGAAAATCAGCAGGTGATCGGCGACAGCCGGGCAGCGAGTGTGTGCTCCGTTGCAAGCGTTTAGCCAGCATATGCCCAACACGAGAGAGACGAGAGGGACAGATGGCAACAAGTGTTGCTGATGCTCTGCACCAGTGTTTTTGGCCGTTAACGCGCTTGTAAACGCGACTTCCGGCTTCGCAACGGCCACATCTCTCTCCCGGGCTGATTTTCAATTTCCATAACTCCTCAGGTCCATTGTACTGGGGGATCGATTACGAAACCGCGCGCAATATTTACGTCAAAGCATATTTTTTATAGACAGCAGATGAGAGCTCGAGCTTTTGTCAAACTTCATTACAAATTTTATTGGTGAACCTGCTGGGTTGTTAATCAAAAAACCAATCGAAGAGAGAAACTTCTCTCTTGATTATAAACTTAGACTCTGGTACAATAAGCATTAATTAAAACACAAAAGTGCAAACAAGTGACTAAAATTAACTCGAAATTGATGATGTATAATTAAAATTTTTTGCTCGTTGACAAACAAATTGTCAACGCCTGCAATTGTGACTGTTCCAAATTATCATCAGGATCATTATTATATTATAAATAGCATCCCCTATGTTGCGAAGGACTCGTCAACGATCGGGGGCACGTGTTTTTTTGTTGTTGTTGTGTAAGGGAACACTATAGAAAAGTGTTCAGAAAGAAGAAAAGCAAAAAAAAGCGAGCAACAGACGCGAGCAAGGATTGACGGAAAAACAACGAAAACGACGAGACTGGCACGACGATGATGAGTTCCACCTGTACGTATACACGTACACGCGCATATACCATTATGCCACAGCTGCCATAATGGCGACCAAGAGAAAGACAAGTTGTGGAGAGTGTGTATGTGTGCGCGCACGAGAGAGGCCCGCCGGTAGTCGCTAATCGAGCAAGGTGTCGATCCAAAAAGTACAAATTCATTCCGGCTAACGCGCGACTGTGTCAATTCGCCTTATTGGCCGCGAGAGAGATGATCCACAGTTGCACATCGACAGAAGGCAGACGAGAATCTTGGGGGACAATTTCAAACGAACAATGGAAAAGTATATGTTTATTAAAAAAAAAAAGAGAGTTATCAAATGGCGAAACGGTTTATAAATTACACAACCTTATTCCAGGTGTTTTGATTTTCTATCTACTGATCTTAACAAATCGTCAGGACTAAGATTATATGACTGTATAGGATCTAAGATATCCTCTATAATAGTACATAATTTCCTAGGAGTTGCTATCAAGATTAAACCTCTGCCAAATGTATAATTCAAGGTACATCATTAATTCCTCCAACCATCACTGTTGATTTCTCAAAATAACGTTTTCATATTATATGTTTATCCAAATATGTCAAATTCAAAGTCGCCAAAAGTAGGAAGAAACAAGATTTGAAATAAAAGAGAAAAAAGAATTCTAACTACTAGCAGGTGCCCAAAATTCGCACAGACAAATATAAGTGGCGTATAATTCGTCTTTGTCTTAAACGCCATAACCGAAAAAAGTCCAATTCTAATTCAACCTTTTTTTCTTTCCTCCACGACGGATGAAAAAAACAAATAAAAGAAGAAGACTGCTTGTTCATTGGAGAGTTAACTCCCATTTCCTGATGTTACTCTGATGTCTGTCGCGAAATCATTGCCCCGCATTGTTGCGCTGCGAACGTTGAAATGGAGTTATTCGAATTGCACGGGAGGTGCGCGCGTATTGTGCGACTTCATTGCAATGTGCGTGTTATATTATACACACAAAGGCCAACGTGTCATTAAATCGAAAGCACACACTTGTGCCGCGTGCACTTGCCGTCCAGGAAGAAGCACCTGACGAGCGTTCAGGGTGACTTTCCAACGGTCGAAATTCGCCTCTGCGAGATTCGTGGATACCTGCAAGAGGGTCGGCGATCGATCGCCCATCCGTAATGAGTCGCAGGTGCCTTTCCTCTAACGTCTTAGATCACTTCCTTTCTTCTTCCAGACCGAACGTCTGCTCCCACATTTTTCGGTTATACCCGAATTTTTTTCCTTTTCGTCGTCCATCAGTTCGGCTCTCAAAGGAAACGGTCTTTGAAAACTGTTGGTCTTTCATTTCTGCAGAAAAATTAGGCGAGAGAGAGAGAGAGATAGATTAGAGTCCAAGTGACTATGAAATTGGATGGGAATGTGTTTTTGTTGGATGCGAAAGTCTCGAGTTGATTGAAAAACGAAGGAGGAACATCAGATCCGAAGCCCGATAGGGATCGTTAACGGTCGTCGGTGGGAAAGCGAGGCATCCTGGGAATCGTCGGCTTTCTGCGTGGGGCGATAAGCGGAGGGTGAATTCCAAGGAAGCGCGGCGACGGTTAAGAGACGCGACGGCCCACAGGCTCGCTCGGGACCTTCAGCTGGACACGAAACTTTTTCGCCGCCAAGCTGAGACGGCGCGCGCGCCTCGCTGCACCTGCTACACACCTGTTGGCCGTTGCTCTTCCCAGCGACCAGTACGACTTCGAGAACGACTTCTAGCATGATTCTCTCCAACGCGTTTTCAGGATCCGCGTCAACTTGTCCTTCCTTTTTGTTACAAAAACTCTCGACGTCTCTCTCTCGCCCGTCACTATTGCATCTGTTCTTCTCCACTGACATCTGGAATACCACCGACGAAATCGACAAATGTTGTACGGAGACATTTCGGCATGCGCCAACGGTGTTAATTTTTTTCTTTTTCCTTTTTTTTTTTTTTTGCATCTCCCAAAAAGTCATTGACAGAGCAAACGGTTTCCTGCAGACTATAAGAATTATAAAAATTTGCAACAAGTTCCTCATATTTTTACCGTGAAAATAAAAAAAAAAAAAACTAAAACCTCATTTTGGAGGCCGAGTTTTGAAATGGAATTATTTATATTTATAGATATTATATACTTTCTCATTATATTTTGTGGAGTAGCTTTTCTTCTCGAACGGAAATTCATGCATTAATGTATGTCCGTTCCTTTAGGTAAATTTACGACTAAGAGAAAAAGGGTTGAGTTACCTTTGAAGGTTAGACGAGGAAGTCGGGTAATAAAGTAGATGGAAATATTGATGATCGGAGTGTTGAATAGTAATGGGATATTGGGTTACACTATGAATAAAATACATCGTCTATTCCCCGCACAGTTAATTCGACATCGCCATATTGCATTACAATATAACATCTCGGGACAAGATGTGTGTTCCGAAGCTTTGAAATCCGGTTGAGCGCATTTAAACTAAAAAAATGATTTACGATATTTTGAAAGATCCTGCGAATACATCCGAGGGGGTGAAATCGGAGATAATTAAAGTTCGCGCTCTGTGATGGGCATGAGCACCGGACTCTCGTTCGCCGTGTGTCACATAAAACCGTATTAGAGTCGAGTTAGATTAGGTGGTCTTTGAGAGCGCATGATACAGTTTTAATATCGGAGAGCCCCCTGCGCAGCAGGTGCACCGCAGGTGAGTGCTGCTCATCCTTCTTTTAAGACTCGTCGCTCACCGCCCTCAACGCGGCGCACCCTCCAATTTCGCATCGGCAGATTCCTCGTTCTCTCGTTTTTTTTCATCGAAGAAGATCGCTTTTGTAAGCCGATTTCCAGCGCAAGACTACTGAAAGCCATCGGGTGTTTATTGCTCCGAAATCACTTCCCCCTCTGACGCCTCAGTCATGAATATATTGTTACTTTTCATCATCCAGAAGTTTTATTTTTTTCATCTCACGAAGGGGGCCGATCTCGCTGAGAAAACTGGAAGCCGCGCAGTCAGCAGGAAGAGAAGCAGAACTGATATGAATTATTCAATCGAACTTGTCAGCGAGCCGATCAAGACGTCCATCTTGATAGTTCCACAAAACGATTAATTAGGGTCTCCAATGGCAGAGCCTTTTAGATGAATCCCAATTCTTATCTGATCCTTGATTCTAAAGCAGCCTGACAAATCAAATTGATTTACAATTTTTCAAGTCCTTAACCATTATTCGTTTCTTGAATTAAGAAAAAAAAACACAGAAACAAAACTGAATTCTCCGGAAAATGTATAAGACAGGTTGAAATTTGGGAGGGAATGTGAGGAATGCGTCCAAGTTCTAGCATTACTTCAAACCGCAGATTCTTCGGAAGACCCTGAAGTGGCGTTGCGTCGGGTGCGGTTTGCTGGACCCCACCAACTGGGCTTCTCGTGAGATCGAAATACTGGTGCTGCGCGACGATCGATCATGAGCATCCACATGCCATGCATGATTGTGCACGCAGACGCATCATGCACGAAGATGCTCGCTTGGTAACAATATCGAACACACACCTTTTGGATGATTCCTTGGCTACGTGTACACCTTCGCATTCACCTGCTGCTATTCGGAGATCAGCTGCCTCAACCGCCACCTTGGCAGCACCTTGCCCGCACCAGCTCTCTCATCTGTCTCGTTCTATCTTCGCCTTTTTTTCCTCTCCCTTTTGCCAATCTCGTCGGCCTATCGCTCTGCGTGTGCTTCCATTCAAATTACATCAAATTGCATAGACTTATATATTCAACCTAGTTTCTCTGCTCGAAAGGTGGTAGGCATCATAATAATAGACGCAAAGTTACAAGGTCGAGTGCTCTGCGAGGGTGCGCTAGCTTCTCAAAGACCGCCACAGAGAGGATGTTCCAATATTTTGTATCAAAGGGTTTGCGTGGTGATATAAGATCCGATTATTCATCTTTCAGAGCAGTGCGCTTCCATAGAAAAGAGGTCCAGACGTGGATGAGTCAGCTTTCGCCCGACGAGTTGAGGCTTTTTGGCGCAAAAATTTCATCAGAAATGGTATGCGCGTTGCGCGGTTTTTATGACAAGGCGGGTTTGAATTTATTGGGATTGCGATGCTCCGATATGACCCCCCATGACTCGTCGTTGCGGCCTCTCGAAAAGGGTTCTGAAAAGGGAAGGCATTTTCCCACACGTCAGAGGGACGGGATACCGAAGGAGCTCGAAAGCCTTCAGCCACCGGAGCGCGCGCTCTCTCTCCACTTGAATGTGTTTACCGCTGGTTAAATTTATGGCCGGGATATGTGTGGTGCGTTCGCCGTTGAGGACCCGGGTCGTTTGACCCCCGCCACCATAAAACAGCACCGCCTCATAATTCAACATCCAATTATAAATGCAATTGTAAAACTATGATATTATCGGTTGACGAATCTAAATAACTGGCCTGCTGCTCTTGCGCGCCAATCGCATTATTCAATGTATCGATCTCGTTTTCACTGATCGATCGATTTATATGCTCGCGCCCAAAACAAATTACCAATCTTTTCTCCTTTTTGCCTCTCTTATACATGTTAAAAGAAATGATATATAATAAACGTGTGCTCGTTTGTTTTCTTTCCTCTTCTGTATATACGCACTTCTTCTTTATTTTTTCATTCGCTTTGCAAAAATTCGTTCTCGCATTCTCGGGCTCGCACAATTATAATGTGAAATTAAGGCCGGGACGAATAAATTGTACATATCACGTGGCCGGGCGCCAATATCACCAACAGCGGAGAGTCCTCTCCTCGCCAAATGACTGGTCGCGAGCGGAATAAATTGGACGCGCGGGTCTTTGTTTATAAGCCGGTTCGAAGAGCGTATCATTAGAGTGGTCAATTGCGATTCATATAACGTAAACGCAAAGTGTGCACCTCCTTGACGAAAAGGGCGTTCTGCGAAGCCAGTCGTCGGGTAAGAGGACCCGGCCCGGCGACTTCCTTGAGTCCAAGCCGTTCCCATGTTACTCCTTATGGGTCTTTCCGCTGTCGTTGCTTCCCATGAACGTCCTAAACATTGACTTCCTTAAGGATGAGGCCAGATGGCCTATTAATTCGATGACCGTGCGTATTTGTTACTCGCTTCCCAAGACACTTGTCCTTCGTCACTTTTCCGTTACTTCCGTAATTAGCAAGGAATATTGAACCTGTTACGAATTCCACTTTGTATCAACCGCCATCAGATTTTTCGTCCCTCCAAAAATTGCCTCCTTCCAAATTGACCGCTATGATACTAAATTAAGCTCGGCATTAAGATTGACATGTTGTTAAGAACTGGTTTGTTTACAAGAACAAGTCAAGGTCAAGGGTGTCATGCAACAAGTGTTTTTATGAACATCCCTTGAACTTATATTTTGTATTGAAAAAAAAATGTATGATACCCTCTTTCCTTCATCTTATTTTTCTTATCTTTATCGCGTGGCATTTGTCCGGGCTACATCAGTTAGGACTATTGTTATTCAACCTTGACACAACCTCCGAGAACTTATCAATCCGATCAAGCTTAGAAGTCAAGGACCAAGAAAGTGCGCGTTAATCCGTCATGCTGTCCTCTGTTACGTGTACTGCGTGTAGCCGTCCCCTGGGCCATCCATCCTCATCCTTTATTTCGTTACAGTCGCTCGAGGCTATCCTCAATGGCTCTCTTACATGCGCGCCTCCAACGACGAAGAGCACGGACCGGCGGCCTGCCACTTGCAAGTGTGGCATTCCACGCGTGTCTCGCTTGTTTGTCGAATATGCACGCGAGAGAGGCTCTCCACTACCGCGCGGCGCTATTTGCATTATCCCGCGCGAGCTTCCGTGGAGCAGCAGCATGCAGATGTATAAATGGGCGCACAAAACTTTTCGCTCGCCGAGATTGATGCGATCCGCGAGGGATTAAGTATGCGCGCGGTTATAAGATGTTGCGACCTTTACGACGGTTGATTGATTTCGCGCGCATACCATCAGCAGTATGTTTCAGTTTTGTTCGTAATGTCAACTTTGACCTCTGAACTATCTCTAGAAGTCCATGGTGATGATAATATTTTATACTATTTTTTTAGTCTTTATTTTTTTATTCTTTTTAAAATTTTGTTTTGAATTTTTATTTCAGGTAAACAAACCTATTTCGATAAGGAAACAGAATTTACCATCATCATAAAAATGATTCTATTACCAATCAGAGGTTATGAGATTAGAATTTCATGTGGGCTCTCTCCTGCTTGAGTAAATGACAAAGGAAGACCACCGTCGCAGCAGCGAGGTCGGGACCTCGATAAATTTGCAAAATGCGTGTATATAAGGCGTGTGGGCGCGTTTGGTGATGTATACAAATAAAATATAACTATGTTATCGTCGACTTTATCACTGGCATGTCATCGATTCTTCGTCTGATAGCAGAGGGGCCGCATTATGCATTCCGTGTTACGCACCCGTTGCATAATCGACGATCTGCAATTACGCGCTTATTCTCAATTAAGTTAATTCGAGCATGACCATATGCCGGCTCGTTGGAAAGGTGCACACGCGTCTTCCAATATCACGTCTTATGTAATTTCAAGTCTCTTTTTTTTTCTGTTCCTTCTCTCTTTTTCGCTCCATCGACGAGTAATGGAATTTTTATATTGGCCGAAATTAATATTTGTTGTTCTGACAAGCAAGACATTCGATACGGCTATCAGTTCTGATGAAGTGGCTGATTGCCGCTGGAATGACGTCAAACAATATCGGTTGATAACAAAACTTTTGGAAAACATTTCGAGCTTCAAGTTTTGTATTAATCCTTTTTTTTTCCAGAGGGTATAAGATAATGCGCATCAGAGTATATAGCTGATGGATGATCGGAATGATGGATGTGGATGTGACGTATGTACTCGGCAAGGGCCCATATTCGTCGGCAATTATCAAAGCCCAACGGCAAGACGGCAGCCAAGGGAGAGATGGTATTGTCGCGCGCGGCCACCTATATTGCCACTGCGACGGCCGGGCTCTTTTTCTCTCAAGCGGCGCTCGCTCCACGACCATTCGTTCAGCACTCCTCTTATTTGACTATTGTTCCTTCTTAATTTTCCGTTCTCAGACCAGCCGGCGTGGAAACGCTGGCGCCAGGCCCATCGCTACCACATATATATTCCACACGAGCCGCGACCTACCTGGCCGAATGCTCATTCCGATGCGAATCCGATTTCCAACCTTGGCCGTGCGCGCGCGGCTTTTCAACCTTCTTCTTTGACTCCTGTACGCATTTATTTGTCCACGTTTGCTTGCTGGGGGTCGACAAAGTCTTCCCCCTTTTTTTAAATTCCAAATTGAGACATGTTCATTTCAAGCTCTTAATATTTCATTTCATTTAGCTGCATATCCCCTTTTTTTTTCATCAACATTTACTGAAAAATGATTTCTTATAAAAATGATGTCAATTTTGATCAATATCTTTGAACTTTAGTGTCTGGATGGTTGCTATAATCTGGAACAATGGACAAAAATCTGTCTGATAAAGATTGGAATTTTATCGGCAAATTCCTAAACCAAAATCAATATTGACAATTAAAAATTGAATACCCAACTGGAAAAATTTATGAAATCAATAACGTTTGTCATGGAAAATAAAATTGTTACACAAAAATGTTTGTCCCTTATTTTTGTTGGTCGCGGACTGTTGGCGGAAATGAGACTCTCGCATATAATATCACAACGATTGTTGTACGGATTTGGCTTTGACGTCATGGACCAGTGTGAAATCGGAGAAATGTGAACGGAGATTCGAGCGAGACGGAGATAGAAGGGTCACGCGTTACAATTTTTTGCCCGAGTACCGGAGGGGACACGTGTTTTGCGTCTTGAAAAAGAAGCCCCGGTCCCGATCCGCATCGGAAGACGAGATTTACTATTCTTCGGGCGTAGATGCGCGGATGAATAGGGCGAGCGCCTACGTAATCCCGAACGATGCCATTGTGACCTGCCAACCAGTTTGGTATAAAAAAAGGGAGGGGGCGCCTTTTTCACACTCGCACACGCACACGAACACGCACCTCTCTCATCCGTGTAGCGATTCATCTTGGATATTACGCTGCGCTTTGTACTCTCTCTCTCGTGTGTACGACCTCTTTGCTAGTTCACCCTCTCGCAGAACGGAGAGGAGGCAGCCAAAAGAACCCCTACAACTATAATTGTCATACGAATTCAACAACGAATTCAAGATGAGTTGGAGCAAAGAAGAAAAAATTCTTTTTTCTTCCCACTCAGCAAACCGATTTTTGAATCTGTTTGCACCATTGAATCTCTTCAGGGCGTTTTTCAACATACCCAACAGACAAAATCCATCAGGATAGATTCATTTCTTTTAATATACAAAAAACGAAAGAGAAAAAATGTCAAATAATTAAAATTTGAATGATGATGACAAAAAAAAAACTATTTTAACTTTAGCAACGCTTTTGTAAAATTTTTGTAAATCTGATTTGTGATATACTATAAAGGACTGGGAGAATAGAAACGTCCAGTCGCATCCCCATCAGATGATACCGACCCGATAAAACGGATACTTAGCATTCAATTTGAGCGTGTGCATTTTGTGCAAAAACTGCGCAGACGCTCGACATTCCTCACACGAGTCCACCTGTTGAATGCCCCCACCCTCAGAGACGCCTGTTGCATCTTTTGCACGAAATTCACGTGGACAATTTTTCCTGTACCTTTATCATACGATCTCTTAAAAAATTATCATTATTTATTATACATAAATAATGCAAAAATAAATGATAAACTAAATCGATAATTGAGAAAAAATGTAGATGATTTCAAGTATCGGAGCAAAAGTCCAGATCAAATGGTTTTTATTTGTAGATATGGTATTTGCAGAAAGAGATAAAGACAACTGAACGGAGGGACAGAGATGGAAGAGGAATCGAGAAGAGAAGGAAACGAGGCGCACGGGGAGGCAGGGGGAACGGCACCGCAGCGGGAGAAAAGGATCACGCAAAGAGAGAGGCAAAAAGATAAGTGAGCCGCCCCCAGCAGAGCAGCCTCTGCGGTTCGTCTTGTCCCACGCCTAAATGTATTACGTTCCGTTTCAAGTTCTTTATCTCGTGTTACAAAATCGGAGCGATCCAAGTGTCGTTTTCCCGTAAAAATTGGGACTTTGAAACGTGCGTTGGAATACTAATTTTTTGTATCGCTACCCTCTTTTTTTTATCAGATCAAAAAAAAAAAAAAAAACGAAAAATTTCAAAAGGAATTTCTGTCGCGCCGAAACTCGTTTTACAGAAATTTGAAATGCACAAAATTTGTTCTATGAAATTCAATTCCATCTTGGATATTTGGTATCGGATTGAAACGATTAGTGGAATTATTTTCGTATCACAGTCTGTTTGAACGTTGTTAATTGTACAAATTTAAACTCGGTATTATGTATCCGCGATGAAAGATAAGATAAGCCAAACGTACGCTCAATATTTACATCTTGCATTGACTAGAATGCTTTCTCTATAATCGCATCTCTGCATGAATTAATCAAATTTGTGAACTGCATTTTTTGACAGCTGTGCTTCTTTTTATAACAAACTTTGAAAACAAAGTAGTTTAATTTCCTACAATTTCATATGATCATATTACACAAATTGTTTTTCTTTTCCGATGCAAGAGAGATGTTTCATCTTTTTTGCACCAGCATGTTGACTTATTATTTGTTTGTGAATTTTCCTGTTTTGCTGTGATGCGACATGTGACCTCTTGAGATTCGCAATTAATTCGTCACATTGAATTTGGCACGAGGGTTATCTCAATCTGGAAGAAGCCAGTGTAAGAGAAAAAAAGGGACGTTCGACAAACTGTACGCTCGCGGCGTTTTAAAATGCAATTCTTATTCTTTTGCGTGTTGTGTGAGAGACGATAAAGCGAGCAGATTAGATACGCATATTTAGATGCGACTTTGCGAGCTGATAAAGCACAACGTTGTCGCGAACACGTGACCGTTTTCACAAATGCCATAAATTAGCTGTCTTAGAACTTTTGATTGGTAAGAGAAAACCGATGGAAAATGTATTTCCTTTCGCTTGAAAAACAATTTTGAAACAAACAAAATTTATTTCTGTTTTCTTTCTTATTTTTTCAAGTTATTCGATGTTATACACTTGTAAGTAAAAATGTCTGAAAAGAAGTCGAGCTCTCCCACGAACTCCTTGGGAATCAGTCTCAAGGTTTTTGTGTGTGCCGGATTTTAATCGGAGGAAAAAAGTACGGAAACGTCGACGAACCGCAAAAGATTAAGCGTCTTGATTGCACCTTGTAGTGTTCGTTTCCGGTGCGCCCCCTTCGTCTTCCAAAAACACGTATCGTTTTCACAACTTTTCTCACCAGCGAGAGAGTGCACTTTCATGCGCCGTGTCGCGTGACACCTTTTGTGTTTACTTTAAAATGCTAACCGAAATGCATTATTTCAGTCACGAAATTACCCCCAAAACCATACACCCGAACTGATAAAACTCAAGTTGAATTAACTAAGTTAAAAATCACATTTCTGAATGACTACCCTCTTCCCAAAAGATCATCTTTTATGATACAGATATTTTATTTTTACAACAGAAAAGATATTGTCTTCAAGTCATTTATTTTAAATTTGTTAAAATAAAATTGAACAAAATGTAGTCTATTGTAAAAATGAGGAAACGACAAATTTTCTTTGTTCTGAGTTTGATCTAACTTAATACAAGAGCTTTTGCGGTTTTGTTCTTGGCATAATTTTGTTGTCCGGCTTTGTTCGTGTTGCGCAGTGCGTGCGCGCAACCCAAAATGAAATTCAGGCAGGAGGCGCGCGGTTCTTGGACTATGCTTCTTTTTTTTTTTATAAACCAACGTGTGTCCTAACACCGCATGCTCTTGAATCTTGTCTTCCACCTGTCTTTTCTGCAGAAACTTTTTATATTTTATTTAAAAAAAATTGATAAGTGCTTCACCCTGACTGGTATCCGAAAAGGAAATGAAAATTTTACTCATAAGTAATTTGTTATAACAGTCAACGATTGGCTGTTATACTTTTGAGACAAAATTGCAGAGAATGAAAAGTATGTGACATCGTAATTGAGCGTAAAGAAGTTGACGAAGAGTTGTCTAGAGCTAATGGGCTGCCTAAAAAAGATGCGTTTGACTGTCTTAACGGGACTCTGGTTGGAGATAGGAACGTCTCTGAGCATACATTAAAATAAAAGGGGTTGGGGTTGCATTATGAATACATTTCATATTTCATACCTTTGTTCAGCCCCAAGGATCTGCCGACGAATCAAGAAGGATCCTGCAATCATAAAAATCCCGGTTAATCATTTGCATTCATACAATAAAAATCAAAATATTTGCTAAACAAATTTCATTTTTCTTTTTCCATTCGTACTAAAATTTTTTAACATTTTCTTTCATTTCATTTTCATTTAAAAAGATTTAATTAAATATGAATAAAAAAGAATCAGGAAATGCATTAAGTGGTTTTGTTTTTTGTTTTGTCTTTTGTAGGTTCGTTTTTTTGGATTGAAAATAAATAAAAGTTGGTATACTATTAAACGTACGTTTACACGGCCATTGCTCAGTACAGTGCCAATGCATATTATATAGGTATAATATATGATATTCGTGTATTATACATGCTAGGCTATCATTATTATCAGCCACCGCTCCTGGAGCCGGAGCAATATAAATATCTCGCGGATTGCTAATAGTCGACATTTTTAGTTATCTCGACAATCTACATATATTGCCGAAGAAAATAAGCTAGAATTATAGTTTCACGATTTATAATGACCGCTGAGCAAAAAAACGGCCGCATTTTCCTCCCCTCGGAGCCACAAGCGTAACACGCCGCGGTATCAACAACCGATCTCTGATCGTTAATGGAAGATGATTAATCGATTCATAAATGACATTTTTTCCTTCAGATTGATTTTCTGAAACTGTGAAAAAAAAACAAAACAAAAAATAGAATGAATTTTTTTTTGTAATTTGATACTAAGAAAGAAATGTTTTACTTTCTGTGAATGACGGGAGAAAAAAAAAGTTAGAAAAAGTTCTCATCTGACCAGCGTGAAGAATGGCAGTGAAATTGGGTGGAAAATCAAACACATGGGACAACACTTTGTTTCATTCTAAAAAAGAAAAGAAAAAAAAACTGAAACGTCACAAAATCATAACCATATTTTTTAATCCAAACGTATAAAACACAAAATTTAATCAAACGTTGGCAAATTAAAAATAAAAATAAACTCGCAGAACAATAAACCTCCCGATTTTTTACGACTTCTTGATACAGTACATTGTGCTCGCAGGAGAGCGAATTTATCGCAGAACGTATATGTCAAAATGTTCTGCACAAGGCATCTCCTTAATAGGAATTATTACCGAAATGTTGTCGCGAAAAAAAAGCGAAGCTGCGTCGCTAAAAATCCTGATTTACGTGTCGTTAACATAAATGATTGTTATTCGTTTCCAAGTTATACCGAGTACATTTGCCCGGCAAACTGTGACATCATTTTGCAATCGCACATTTTTATCTGTCCATCATTCTTTCGAAATTAAAATACAAAAATAATAAAAAAAAGTCATCAACTAAAAGGTGAATCGTTGAAATTAAACTTTCAACATTGTTGAAAAGGGGTGTTCTAAAAAAAGACGGAGAAGAAAGAGGTACCCTTGAATGTTTGGCTTTAATGTGAAAATAATGTGCAGAGGGGTATGGCGGTTTGTAATTTGGAGCCGAAGTTGGATACGTGATCGCGGCGCTCATGCCAAATCACACAATGCTGCGAAGCGCCTGAAAACCCACTTGGGTATATTCGTTAGTAGGAAGCGGCGAGGCAAGAATAGACGAAGACAGGACGAAGTTGACTTGAGAAGAGAGGTAGGGGTTGCTGGTGGTGGGGCGTTAGCTTAGGTTAGGGGTCGCCCCACTCTTGGCAGGAGCGCCTCCCAGGGCCCGGGGCCCACGAACGCAAACGCCGCAAGAGAGCGAGAGCGATGAAAAAAAGGAGACGCACCGAAAACCCACACCCGGGACCAGCGCTTCGAGGAACGTCAGTTCGAACCCATCCTTGGAAACCGACGGTTCGATCAAATCGCCTCTTCATCGCCGTGCGCACGTGCACCTCTTCCAAGTTTCAAACGATATTTCAAGTTCAGTGATTGAGAATTAAAACTAAACGGAGTGAAAAGGAACCAGTGGACTTTGTCTTCTTCAGGATTCGAGACAGTTTTTACACATCTATTGGTAAGCAACAATTTTTTTTCTCTTCCTCAATTAAATTTCATCTTTTTTTCAAACACTGGTTATTCTTTTAAAACGTTTCTGATTGAATTTCTAATTGAAAATTTGGACCAAAACCATAATGCTGCTCCGAATAAGGAAACAGTTTGTCAGAGACTCGTTAATTAAGTTGAACCTAGAGAAAGAATGTCCTGAAGTCCTTGAGGTGTTGAAAAATCAGAATAAGGAAGCGATAACAAAGGTCAGACTGACAGTGTGATGCTAAACGCGGTCACTGGCGCACGATGTTTATCTACGTGCCGGCTCTTTAACAAAGGGTCCCTCTTCGCCTGGTCCCTGCGCCCGAACATTCGTTATATTCTTTTCCTTTCTTACAATTTCGACAGAAAATCTCTTCTCTCGAGCCACTTTCGGGCTGCGCGGAATCGCGCGACAATGCTCGATGGTCCATGGGGGAGCGCTCTGACATAATAGAAGACTCCGGCGATGGGATTATCTCGGGTCAGGTACGAGAGAAAGAAGCCCGGAGCAGGGCATAACTGACAATGCGGGCTTTTCAATAATGGATGTTTGACGCAACGCACATGTGGGAGTCCCTCCTCTGTTACGTCCAAGCCCAAGGAGCCAAAGATCGCGTAAGAATAGAGCCCAGAGACGGCTGGAGACATATGTAAAAATATCTGGAGGAGGACACATCTGCACGCGTAACAGAGCTATTGTCGTGCGATGATGAATCGCAATTCGGGCTGAGGGGGTCGCGCGACTAAATAACACCGTCTCTCATATATGCTCTCTCACACTGGTCGTCCTCCTCCACTGCGACTAATTGGCCTCATTGCAATTTGTCACCCATCTGCATCTCCACGTTCATTCTTATGTAACCACATCCAACAGGTTTATTTTAAAAATAGATTCCTTACAGACTGTTCGTTCCCCAAATATGGATCAAATTTCTAATCCAACTGTTTTGAGATAAAAGATTAAATGAAAATGAAAATATTCAAAATTAAAATTTTAAACACTTTCAAAACTTTAAAAAAGGAAGATAACGTTTATTGTTATTGAAATCGTTCGAATCTTCTTGTGGATTCCCTCTTTTATGACCTTGCACCTTTTCCGTTCAAATCCGGAATTGGGACCGTTTGGCCGGCCAAAAACAATGAATAAAAAGGAAGAAAACCGTTGGCCGCTGGACCAGTCGGATTGGGCCGAGTTTGGATCGGCGCGATGTTTCCAACGTACGAACGAGCACATTGGCACCGGCGACCTTATCATAGAAGAGGGAACAACATGAGAACTTGGTATCAAAAAATTGACCCCGAAAAATCCGTTGGGGCAAAGTGTCCCGTGAGCGGGAAACCGGTATCTCCGGACAGGACCGTTAACAGGTCGCCCGGGAGAGGACGAGTGCGACGGAATAAAGAAAACGGGGGCTAACGAGGGGGTTGCAGCCATTGTTCAGGCCGGAGTATCATTTGCGCAGACAGGTTTTCGGGCCGCGTTATGGTAATGCCGGGGCACGAGCAAGAGCCGACGAATCACCCGGACCGATTTGCATATTTTCGGCCCGCATTCTTTCCGCGGCCCACGTGGGAATCAGCGTGCGCCGTTCGCGACCCAAAAGCTATATACGCCAACGGCTCTCTTTGGGAACTGCCACAAACCCGCAACTGCATCTTCTCACGCGCTTCCAAATAAACACTCCGCCACTTCTTTAATGACCCCCAAAACTTTATTTTACATTCGTTTTCTACTTCTGCATAGTAACTCTTCATTTTACATCACAAATTAAATTTACAAATTCTAAACAAAGTCATACAAATTTATAAATTAAATTGAAAAATTCTGTAAAAAATATTAAAACTTTTAATTAAATTTTGGTTTTTAAATTGAAAAAATATAAAAAAATATCTATTGAAATGTTAAAAACGTTTGAGATGAATTTAAAAAATGTTATCACGTCAATTCGAGATAATAATCCAATAATTTAGATCCTGCGTCGAGTAAGATTTTGAAAATGAACTCTGACAGATGGAAAAAAAATAGAATGCCGAGACCACCTCGGCGGAGCACGTGTGGTAAAAAAAAAAGGTGCCGTTCTCGCGCCGTTCTTTTCTCGATTCCTGGGAGATCGCCAGGGAAGCCAAAACAAACCATAAACGGAACAATGAGTGTTTTGGTTACGGCCACCTTTTCTCTTCGCGCAAAAACGGATTCACCTGGGCCTGCCAAGTCTTTGTGTCTGTGGCAAGAGAGCCATTAGTAAAGATGCCATCAGAAAAGATGTGTCGCGCGTTTTCAACGACACTTCCCACACAATGACTCCGACCCCCCACTAACAAGTCACTGTCCAATAAATCAACACAGTTCGAATCCATCTTTTCTTTCCAAAATAAAAAGAAAACAAAAATGAAAACAAAAAAAAAAGAATCTTGCAAAATCTTTTGAATTAAGAATTTTATCAACTTTTTGAAACGAGATTGTTTGAATTATAAAAGAGGTTGCTTTCAATGAATTAGAATTTGAGTTTTTTTTCCTCTGTACCCATCAGAGAGGCTTTGGTCCTGGGCGTGCAAGTAGGAGGAAAGACGGCAGGACATCTATAGAGGTGGGGGAGAGGGCATCCTTCGTGTGTGGTCGACTCGGCGAGGTGTCGCGTTGTGTGTGGTATATACTAAACTGTTTCCGAGGTAGTTCCGTCGTTCGCTCGAGACCACCTTAAACCAGACCCCCCTATGACAGTATCTTGCCAGTGGGCCAATTTTTACCCTTATTGCCCATTAAGTACCAGTAATTGCTTCCAACTCTAATTCTTTATCACAGATTAAACCACACGCCATTGCATTCAATTATACTTGCATGCTTCACAAACCCAGTCTCATTTAGATAAATTTCATTTTTTTTTCAATATCAATAAATTGTGAAATCTCGAAACGAAAAAGAAATGGAATTAAATTAGAATTAAATGTATTAAAAAATGAATATCATAAAAAATGAATTTCAACAAAACACACAAAAAAAAAAACAAAAATGGTAAAAAAATGGCCCCAAGGCACATATGTTCCTTGACTTTATCCCTTAATCTGGACTCTGAGTTATGCTTATAAGGGACAATTAAATTCCCATAGATTGGTCGGGGCATTTTCGTATCTCCGCTTAATTAAGCAGAGAAATAACATGTTTTCGACTATGCGGAACCGTGACAAGTTACGATAATTTGTTGGAAAGTCTCTACAAGATTTGACCGGCTACTGAAATCAACTCAATGTGGGAGGTCCGACGAAACGTCGGTATCATTTGTCAATGCAGGGTCCAGTTTAGCGATTTGTCGCGCTGGCATGGCCGACAAAAGCGCGGCCACTCTTTTCTTACCTTTTATTTTTCTTACACGCGGACTCTCCAATCGCGGAGGTGTGAAATGCGTGATTAATTATTTATACCCCCATCCCCCCTCCTCCACACAAATCGGACCATTCTGATTGTAAACGTCAGAGAAAGTCGATCAGAAGCCGCAGCGATTGCAATTTCACGTCTGCGATTTTCTATTTTCATGATCTCTTTTTGTCAGGCTTTGAATCGGCGACCATTAATTACTAATTTCACGCGTCATCTTGCCACGGCGGGCATTTTCTTTGATAGGGGCTATCGCGAGGAAATTAAAGCAGGTTATATCCAAGACGATGTGTAGAAGGAGAAGGAGAAGAAGAAGATACAAAAAAAAATAAATAATATAAGCTGAAAGAAAATCTCGCGATAGGGACGACGAGCCAGCTGGCGATTATTGGGTGGGAGAATTTTTAATTCAATTGATTAGGTGTAGATCGGTCCGGTTACGGCTGTCTGGTTAGTTTTTCACTTTTTCTTTTCATTTTTTTTTTTCATCGTTCTCCACATTCAATTGAGCGTGAAGGTCTTGAGACACAATATCCGAACCGATATTGTAAAGGTGATCCTTATCTAACCTAATATCGCCGATAGTCATTTACTCTTATTATACCATTAATAAAATCAATTTGCTGTTTTTTCTTTTTTTTTTTTTTTTTTTGCAAAAGGAAATAAAATGTTAATTGAAGAGAACCAGGAAATTATCCGCGCTCAGCCGAGTCGAACAAGTACATGGATGGGTGACCACTGAAAAAATAGAGCGGACAGAGAAAAAGAAGAGAGAGGATGAAATGAAAAAAAGGAGCCATTCTTACATCCCAACTTGGAGAATTGAAGAGGCAAAAAAAGGAGAGCATATCGACTGCCCCGAGGTATCAGGACCTTGGAGAGCCCACCCATTAATCCGAGCGAGACCAATTTCGCCGCTTTTACTAGGAATCTATATCCGAGGAAGAAAACCCTCCGAGGCGCTTACACAAAGTTGTCCCGGGTGTATTTTATATGTTGAACCTTGAGAATAATGCGGCAGGGGTTGCGCAAACACAATGTGGACAAAGGGCGAGCCCGAAAGTTGATCGAAAACTAATTGAAAGAGCTGAGGGACCGGTTTTGGAAAAACGCGCGGGCCAAAAGATGTTGATTTTCGAGAGCGAGCGTGGGGGTTGCGACGAGCCGCGGCGCCAGCGGCCTATTAAAATGATGCTTAAACAACGAATTATGGAAATAAGGGCGTACGGGGACTTGCATTAAGCTGGTGCGCGTTCAAATTACAGGTTGCCTCCCACTTGCCTAGACCGCGGCGCCCTCGGGCACGAATATATTAAACGTTGATTTACGAAATTTTGCCGAGCCCCGCTCTCCTTTTTTCTCCGTTATTGGGAGAGAATCCGGTGCGCGCTTTTTGCCCATTTTAATTAACCCATAATAATCGCCGACAATGTTACGACATCTCCAAAAATATAACCGAACCGGATCGCATTTTTTAATTAGCAGGGCCTTATCTCATATGCCAGAGAGCTGGATAAAAAAAAAACATAAAAATAAAAAAAATGCTTCTGCCCCTCTCCAAATCAAACTGGTAGCACTGACACGAAATTAGTGAGGCGAGCAGCGCCAATTGATATACGCCAGCCTCGTCATCCCTATCATTTCCACAGGGGCCTCCTAGGATTATTCAAATGATCCACCGGTGCAAATTGTTGATGCCTATAAACCTCCTATCAGACGGTTGTGATTCAATATTAACTCACATTTCGAGTTCTTCAAATTTCAGATTCTATTTAATTGCCTATACCGCATCTTTTATGGTTTAAATCTGTACCATAATTTTTTTCATCAGATTCACCTTTTTTATTTTTATTTTTATTTTTTCTTCTACTTCCACTGGCACAACTTGAAATTTAACAAGAAAAAAAAGTAAAATAAAAAAAAGAATGTTGACAATTGACCAATCACAATTGAAAAAGCATTGTTATAGTTTATTTGAATGCACTAGAAGTATCTGATGGTAAAACGGGAGGAGAGAATTGTGATTGGTCGAGAGGGGCACGGGGTTGAGAGAAAGATGACGAGGACTTGGGATCGGTACTTTCTCGGTAGCAGCGTCGGCGATGAGCATAGTAGGGACCCCCGTCGCGCTCTCCCGCTGCGACCGGTAGCCATCCTCTGTCCCGTTTGTAATACATATTACACACGCAAAGCCGCGCCAACACACCGACGAGCCATAGGTGTACATCAACGAATCCGCCGCGCTCGGTTCAACGACTAATTGAACTCCGCGACGTGATTTCAATTTCGCGATTGCATGATAGCGACGTGATTCGATCGCAATTTTTCGACGACAATTGGCGCTTGCAAATCAATCTGTGTATTATCAATCGACCCGGTGGAATTATCAACGGTGACGTTGCGATTCGTCAATCACTCGATGCCAATTGAGCTCGACCTCCAAGATCACGGACAATTTCAATTGTTCTTTTACGCGTTATTTATTTATAATATTATGTGTTCACTTTTATCCTTTTGTTTATCTTATGTTAATTCAATAAGAGGGTATTATTTATTAATACCGTGAATAAATAAAAGTTGAATATTTTATTCGAGCCCGTCAATCGATTTATGTTCGCAAACTGAAATACAAGTCGTAAATTATGATTACAACCCTTTTATATTTGCAAGTGATGTTCATCCTCAAGCTTGATGACCTATAAATAATTCAGAAGAATATTTTGACACGTGAATTATGGAAATGATCTTTCTTTTAAATATTCAATCAAAGAAACATTCCATCGGGCAATGAAAGATGATTTATTTAAATAAATCTCTTTCTATTTGTCATGATGTCGATTTTGAAAATTCAAAAACGCGAGGGCAAACATTTGAAGACAAGGGCGTACCACCGTTCTGATTGCAACGTGCAGAGGAAGAGAAGATAGTTCTGAAAGCGCCTGCTAATCTGTGCATTATTATCCCAGCCTCAACTAATTAGTATAACGCAAAGTACTATTATTATGCGCGCGGTAATGTGGACCATAAATCATAATAGCGTTGAACGCCGAGTCCACGGGGTATCGTAGGCAGTAGGCTGCTCTCCAGGCCCGGTATACATTTTTTTTTCGTATTCTTCTTTTTGCTTTCGCCATAAAAATACACACCAGAGAGACGCCGAACGAGAGGCCTCTCGTGGCACAGCGGGAGCATCTTCCGAGTTGGCCGTGGTGGTATTTCAAGCGCGCTGTTGGGGGGCGCTCCCGCTCTTTTTGAAAAACCCAGCCAACATCGCGAAGTGCCGTGGGAGAGAGGCGCGACTCAAACTTCTACTTTACGCGAGTACTTATACGTCCCATGACCGATTCACGAGCAACAGATTTATTGATTAAAACTATCCTTTTGTTCTCACCGAGAGCAAAAGGCTTTTTTTTTTCAAGTACCCATCACATGTTTGGTGCCCATTAATTTCGATGGGAAGAAAGTACAGAACCTTCTTTCTTCAGGAGCGAATAGGGGAAATTTCTAACGATGATAATTTGATATTACCAAAAAAATGTTAAACAAAATAAAAAAATGTTTCAATTATATAATTTGTTTTCCTTTTTTGTTTTGATTATTTATGGGAAAAAAATAAAAGTTTCCCCCTCCAACGTATAATCCGCCCCTGCCACGTTAAATATGCAAACATCTCGGTATCGTTGGATGGATCTAGAATTTTGCCAGGTCCATTAGGACTTGGGCCATGAAAATATAATAACAGGCAGATATATTGACGTCGATAAAAATGATACTCATTTCGAGATCTCGATCTAAAAAGCCGCGAACGCATTTCGTCGGTTGGGATTGGCAGGGACGATGAGACCCTGTACCTGTTGAGAGCGGCAGATCAAACGCGCCGACGCCGGCAGCCCGGGTGTCATGTAGAACGCGCGGGCGGGGGGAGGGGGAGGGGAACAGAAAAAGGGAATAGTACGATATTCATTAATACGATGGCGCACAGAATGCTGGGGGTATTCTCGAAACGGGCATCAGAATCGGCCGAAAGGACCCGGCGAGTGTCCGTAATTGCCATACACACAGGGCCACGACATTATTCGCATCCCCGCTTTTGGGAGAGACTCCGGTGTCTTTTATTCTTATAGTTTCCTTTGCCAGCTTTCAAAGCTTGCCGCGGCATCCCCGCACAATTGATCATTATACCGATATAATAGACCAACTTTGTAATTGATTCTATCGAAATCCATGCACAATTAATAAGTCGCTGATTATATTATTTGTCATTATATAACAGGCGATGATCCAACTTTAATTGTTAATTTGAGTAATAAACATAATTTTTGTTATCGATGAAAGATTCGCATTGGTACCGTATCGAATCGCATTGCGCAATGTTTACCAATGTTTAAGTTGTTATTCTATTTATTTCTATTTATACTTTGCTCTGGCTCATCGGCTTTTTGGTAAACAACAGAGTATTTTTGGTATTAAATGGAAAAAAGAGACACAATAAATTTCCAGATTATCTTTTTAACTGATAAGTCCAAACTGGACAATCAAGTCTGAACTACATACTACTCGATATTTTTTCATGTAGAGTTGTTTTTGTAATCTCTTTTTTTCCTTTTTTAATTTTTTTTTTCTTTGATGCATGGAAAAGTCGAGTTTTCTAGACCGCGACAGAGATCGATGCCATGCGACAGATAGGCGTGACAGGACGGCGCGGCTGGAAATGATCCCAGTCGTGTCCTGGCGATCAGCGTATCAGTCAAAAATCTTAACGACTTTGGTTGGAGTTATGCCGAGGACCGATCGGATTTCACGGCTTATCGCATTTCAATTTTGTCAACCGATGCAAAAGCGGGCGACAGATCCGTAAAGATAAGCCCGAGATGCCGACTAAGAAAAAAAAAAGTTGAAAAAGAAAAAGTTCTAAACTTTGAGAGGTCAAAGGTCACCGGTGGCAAACAGTTTCAACAATCGTGTACCGCAAAGGGTGGAATGGCGCGAGTAGGACAAAAGAGAGGGAATAAGCCGTATCGAAGTTTGTCGCGCTATTATCTGTCATGTCTTGGTTAGAAGAGGCATCTGGGTTGGGAAGAAGCAACCGAAACCGACGGTTGACGGAGAGAAAGGTGCCGAGGGATTGGCTCCCCTTCGACACCTCAAAGCGTCATTAATTTTCGCGCTCCTCAAACGGTTCACGGATCAGCGGGCACAAAAGTTCCTCGAATTACGTTCCCAAGCCCTGTGCGAGTGAAAGAGAGATCGTTTCCAAGATGGTGCCATTTGACTTTGCTCTCGGTTCAGAACTTTGGTCCGAATCAATAGCCACCTAATCAGAGCAAAAGAATTGTAAGAAAAAAAAAAGAACATACAAACACGCCGGACAAAAGCCGCCAACTTCCTAGGGGGTGCGATATCGCCCCGCTCGCTCCCTCGTTACGAAATGCCGCGCATTTTATCATAACTGAAAGCAAGAGAGAGAAAGAGTATCGTCGCACTTTTTGTCCTTATCGTGATGTTTGATTGAACCGCCTTCATTGTTGGCCAAATATTGATTCGGAAGATTA
The DNA here is from genome assembly GCA_030522925.1 of Trissolcus japonicus. Lineage (NCBI taxonomy): Eukaryota > Metazoa > Arthropoda > Insecta > Hymenoptera > Scelionidae > Trissolcus > Trissolcus japonicus. Next base: position 152,926 of record JAPYZS010000004.1, read on the forward strand.
CCAATGTCTTTGCGCAACGCGACTCTCTTGTCAAAGTCCAGAACTAGGTGACGATTAGATACTAATGAAACAAGCAAAGGGCTTTCCTTGCATGAATGGAAAAAAAATTAAGTATCGTCGCGATTACAAACTAGTCAAGATGAGTTTCGAAAACGTCGAGCTTTGACTATCTATCGGTGTTCGTGCGGGAGTGAGACGTCTGGATGGGGGACTTCTTGATAGACGGCGCATTTATAAGGCGCTTAGCTTTAGATTGATACTAGTCTGACTGGCGGTGCGTCGAGTGATCGGTCTTGTTATCGGCATAGTCCCACAGCCAAAGTTCAAGACGGTTAGATCCAGCGGGCTCGTTTGCCTTAAGATGACTGCTGGGTCCTGACGAGTGTTGTTATTGTTTTCGCACGTTGGCGCCCTCAGTGGAGCATCAAACGTCGGGCGAGAAGAAAGTCGAAGAGAGCGCATCTAGAGACAATACCAAAACGTCAGTCAAGATATTTTGTGAACCCGAGTGCAAGAACCGTCGCAGTTATGTTTTCCATCGAATACAGCAAACAATTCCTGAGCTACCGTATCCTCAAGTCCAACCGGTTCAAATATATCTGACAATACGGACTCGGACAAAGTTTTTTTATAGTCAACAAAAAGTGCATTTAGCGTGAGTGGGTTCGCGCACCCAGCCCTGGGATTCAAGACCTGAAAAGTCTTGTTTCCGAAAAGAAGAAGAAGAAAAAAAAGAAATTGGAGAGTCTCAAAAGGAGCGGCACGTGGTTTGGTCCTGTTTTCCTGGTTCTGTTTTGTTTGGTTCCTTCATCATGATTTTGTACGTTCCCGGCAGGATGCCAACCCACCTGGGCTCTTACTCGAGCTTGGTCCCGGGATACTACAGCTCGTACAGGTACAGCCCTCCGAGTTACTACAGCAACTTGAACCTGCAGCAGCCGCCGCTCGAACTCGCGGTGTGGCCGCGAAGCATGCCGACCGAAGAGGACCTGGCGACCTCACCAGCGAGCGCCGTCGGGCTTCCGAGCCTCAACGGGGCCCTCAACACCGGACCCCCGAGCCCGGCCCACAGCGACTCGGACGCTTCGAGCTCCAGCCTCGAGTTGGGATCAGTCAGGAGGGGTGAGAATGCCCAACTCAAATGCAGGTAACCATCGTCTTTTATTTCTGTTGCTTGTGCCTAATATGTACATTTCAATCCACTTCTTTTCTCACGTTTGCTTGACGCCAAGCAATCAAATGTTTGTTGAGAGCTCAACTCGACGTTGTATCATATGATAACATTCGCATAAAAATTCTGCAATCTTGTTGAGTGATAAAATTATAGGTTTAACAAGTCCGAGAGATTAGAACGATACAATGTTTCTGCGTATTACTGGTATACGTGATTATTTGCAATCGGTGCGCGATTATCAGCTAACCATGCGGCGAATTCGGACCCCCACGTATACATTCCAACGTACGTTGACCTCTGGTTATCCATTTTTAAGATACAAACAATTTAGAAATAAAAAAAAGATTCATTCATAAAGATGCAAGTCTTCAATCGACAAATAAACACCAACATTTATGATTATTAAAATTAAAAAAAATGAAATTTGCCCAATTATTATTCATTTAACAAATAAACATCAACATTTATGATTTAAAAAATAAAGATAAAAAAAAATTTGATTGCACAGGCTATACAATTGTACTGGAAATTTGAACGAAATGGATTTTCCTTGTTCCATTTTTATTCTTAGCGCTAATACGGGAACGAACATTTTGTCAATACTGCCGCGTGAATTGTCAGATTAGAGATTATATAAATGAATGTTTGACTTATAACGATCGAGTTAGTGCAATCACGCATTTAGCACGTGTAAATACTGTCAAGTGATAAGCCGAGAACATATACACTTTCGTTGATTCCGCCCGCTGATCCAACCGGTTTCTATTTGGGAATGTCGCCCGGATCGATAAGACGTACCGATCAATATTTAGGCGCGACGTTTACGAAGAATTTTCGATGCGCTTCCATTCTGTTTCGCAAAATTGTTCATATCAACGACGACGAACATTGCAAAAGAATTATTTCACAACCAAGGCCAGTAATCAATGTATCACACGGTAGAGGCCGCGAGCCAATGATGATGGTCTCAGCTGGAGTCTGTCAACACTCAATAAAAATCATGTTCGCTCGTTTCGTCATATCAATTGTAAATTGATAACAAATTCGTGTTATACGTTTTTCTAACGTTCGCTTTCAAGTTTATTTTTATCTGTAGTTTTACCTTCTTTCGAATCAAAATGACCTCACTATATTTTTTTTTATTTTTAAGTTTTATAAATACCAATTTTAATTGAAAGAAAAAAAAACTTATCTCCAATACAAACTTTTTAATCTGTGACTTTTGTAAGATAATCGGTATCTGATTCTTATAACTTTTTTTGCAAGATGGTGCAATTTGATATGATAAAATCAACCAACTGAGTGGACATTTTTTTGAAAAATGAAAACAAAAATTGATTCAAACAAGTTTTTGACCTTTTATAAATATAATTCAATTTATTTAAACAAACATTTCACGCAGTTTGTAAAATGAATAAACAAAACTTATCATCAATAGAAATACTAATCAAACCGTATCCTATTCCTCTGTTATGTTCATTTCCCGCGAACCGAACACATTTTTATCAAAATCTTCAGCTTTTCTTGAAAAACTTCCGCGGTCTCTTATCACGACTATTATTTCGTTATCGCACTTCTATTCGTAGAAGCGCGCCGATTGAACGTTCTGAAAATGTTTGCCCTGGCGTTTCGTTTGAACGTCAACGTGTGTCTCGACGCCGCGCGCGGTGTTATCTCGACAGCGATGGGGTCGAAGGTCCTGTCGCTTTCGCCATTTTTTATTGCTCCCGATGCAAAAAAGAAGACGAAAAAAAAAAGTGAGACACGCTCTTCCCGCATAAGCTTATCACCGACCACCATTTCCTTTATGCGCAGTTGAATCAACGAACTGCTTTCCAATCGCACACGCGAAACACACTCGGCTATACTTATCTCCTCGCAAGAACGCGTAATTGTTCATAAACATGGCGGCCGCGTAGGTGAAAAGTTTATCGATTTAATTACCCATTGCGGAGGGTCGACGTTGATATCATCTCGTTTCAATTTTATCGGCTAAATTCGCAAAGACAAAAAGGGACATTGCGTCCTGAAGCACCTGAGCCCACGACTCCTTTGGCCGACCTTCAACCCGAAACAAACACTTTCCCCCCATCACAAAAATGCAAAAATTTTGAACATCTAATTGTGTCCAGCATCGGCAAAAAATTCCTTACAACATTCAAAATAAAAACAAAGAAACGTTGAATGAAATTCGAATGACGCAAAGGTAGAATGAAACACCTGGGAAGAGAAATGATCGGTGTAAGAATGAAACAATTAGACAAATATGTAGGTCAAAGAAAGCAAGAATGCAAAATGTGACGAAGAAACACGCTGGCGGAATGTTGACCTTTTTTTCTTCTTCTCTTTCTAGATGGCAGAACTGTGGAAGGTGGTTCACGTCCTTGGAACAGCTAGCAGGACACGTGGCGAGGCTGCACGCTGCACCTGGTCCGAAGGGGCTATTTTATTGCGGATGGGAGGGCTGCCCGAGAGGCGAGCGCGGATTCAATGCAAGGTGACACATCAACTGCCAATTATCATCACAATAGTTCAACCGACCGGAACAATTATCTATTCATTATTTATTCATCTTTTTACTTTCATCGAGACCAATTTAAAAATTACAAATTAAAGTTACAGATTACAAAATAAAATAAAACCAAAAAATCTTTTATCGTTGAAAAGTTTTTGCATTAGCAAAATTAAAAGATATAGTTTACAAGATCAGACACTTGAAAAACATCTTGCATAAGTGAAAAACATAATCCAACATAATCGTTAGAGTAATCACTGACTTAGAATGTTTTTTTGATACTTTTCATAATCATAAAATATGTTGAAAACTGTTGAAAAAAATAGAAAAATTAGAAAAAAAAATGATAATAACAAAATTTTAATTTCAGGTACAAAATGTTAGTCCACGTGAGGACCCACACGAACGAGAAGCCTCACCACTGTTTTCAATGCGACAAGAGTTTCAGCCGTGCTGAAAATCTGAAAATCCATGCGCGATCGCATACAGGCGAGCGACCGTACGTGTGCCCAGTGGAGGGTTGCAACAAAGCCTACTCCAACTCCTCGGACCGATTCAAGCACACGCGGACCCACGCCGTGGACAAACCTTATTGTTGCAAGGTGCCTGGTTGCCCGAAACGGTACACGGATCCGTCATCTCTGCGCAAGCACGTCAAGACCTACCGTCACTACGTCAACAACAACAATAACAACAAGTCGCAGGACAAGTCGTTCGAGGACACGAGTCAGGAGGACAAGAGCCGATTGGACGCTAACTCGGACAAACATTCCGAGTCAGACAAGAAGGACACGAGCACCGAGAGCAGCACTCTGAGCACGAGCCCAAAGGCGAACAACAGTTACGAGGAACAGATCAAGTTTGTCGAGTGGAACAATATGTACAATTTGGAGAGGTCGGAGAGGCCTGAACAGGAGATAAATGTTTACCGCATGAAGTACGAGGAGACGTCTTATATAGTACCCGAGAGGATTGTGATGAACCCGAGTTATTCAAAGAAGGGATTTTCCTCGAGTCCGACCCAAGAGAGGATGGGGTTGCAGTCAACACCGATTAAAACCGAAGAGCCTCAGGAGTACTATAAGAATAACGTGAGCGTCGATTATAGGAATATCGACTCGATTGTGAACGCGACCCCGGTGAAGAGGGAGGGTTTTGGTTGTGACCCCGTGAGGCATTCGGTGATCAAGCGGGCGGATCAGATGATGGAGGTCGTGGAGGAGAGGAGGGAGCAGCCGAAGAAGAACGACTGCTGCTGTCACCACAAGTGCTGTATCCACAGCAACGATAATATTGTCGAGAAGACGAAGATCATCTCGGATCTGATAATCAAGTCGCAGGATCCGCTTTTCAGACACCTATTGAATTCGGTTAACGCCCAGTACGGGTTGCAAAATGTTTGGCAGGAGGCCAACAGGTGCGGGCAGGATTTAAGAGTCAGAAACGAGGCTGGCATTGAGATGGAACAGGACTTGCCGCTGGATCTTACGGTCAATAAGTAATTTTCGCTCGAGCATACCAAAAATAGAGAAACGTAAGGGCTCTGGTCGAATCGGAAGGACAATATTTCCTGGGAACAATTTCCTAACTCAGATTGTTCCTTGGAAATTGTAACATTTCTTCCCGTTCGATCAAAGTGAATTTTGCTGGTCTTGGCAGAGCCTAATAGTGATGTTCCTGTTATGAAAAATTGTCTCTTAGCAATGACATTCTGTTGAAAACATCTATCTCACATTTTTGGATTATTGTGTTTTTCCACATTGTTTATCTTAATCTAAATAAAAAAAATAATAAAATTTAAAAACGATAGAACTTTTTGACAGGATTGTCACAACTTTAAAAAAAAAGGTTGCTGTAAATAATCGGTTATTTATGTGGAACTAAGTTTGTAATTGTGTTAAACAAATTGTATTACGTTTGGATATCGAATGAAAAACGTCTTCTATTTTTTTGTATACGTTAAGTTTACTTGCTATTTAAAAAAAGAAAATTTTAGTCCTATGGTGTTTTATGTCTAAATTTTAGACGTGGTTAAAATGTTAGGCTCTGCTCTCGTTTACAAAGTTATGATCAATATTAGTGTACGATTTGCTCAACGGAAAAATGAACATTTTCAAATATGTCTTTAAAGTGTCTTTGTCAAAATTACCGTACAGTGTGCCATAATGCAAAAATTCGTACCGCCAGTCATAGGAAGACAAATCAAATAGATTTATCGACTAATTATATCACAATGTTTCAATCAGATACAAGTTCCAGAAATTCGGGTGTACATAATTGCGAGTCCGATGTAAAAACGCGAGATCGCCGAGCGAGTCATTTTATATACCTGGCGCGAAATTTTTGTAAATAAAAATGCGCGCGAGTATATTGTATATGTAAAAATATGCGCAGGTGCCTTGAGCGAGAAGATTCCGAGTTTATATTGTCTACCATTCAATAAAAATACATGTTATTTATATTAAAAATCGTTAATCGTTTTTTTTTATCACACCTTTTCCCAACATTCAATTTAATGCGACGTAAAAAGGTCACATTAAATTTTTTTAAATTTCCCGCTAAAAACTTGATACATTTTGAAAAAAAAAATTAATTGAAATAAATGATGGAACAATTTTGGTTCCATTTGTAATACAATTCTTTTAATTAACTGCAGTTCATTTCAAGCATAGTGAGAAACATTAGGTTTGAAAATTTCAAATTTCCCGCCAAAAATTTAATGAACTTTTAAAACAAATTTTAAATTAAGATAAATTATGAAAAAAATGCTTACAATTTATCTCCAGCAGCATGGACCGCAAAGCCTGCATTGGGCAGATAGCGAATGAAAATGATGACGTCACAAATGGCGCGCACTCGCGAACACCCCGACATTACTTTTACGTATTTATTTCGATTACACTCCCGAGAAGCGCAAAAAGCACTCCAAATTACGACACTCGCGTTCCCGGAACACGCCCACATGAAGTCATAAGTCGTGCCACCAATAAAAAGACTTTGATATCGAAAAAAATTAATTCAACCGACTTCGTTATGACGACAAATTTGACGATTTTTAAGTTCATTTTTTAAAACAATTTGAGCTTTATTTAATTATTTAATTAAAAATAAGTACAGATAAATGTTTAATAATGATGTCTGATGCAAAATATCAGTGAGATTGAGAGCATTAGATAATGATTTCAGTGATATAAAAACGATATGATCGAGAAACGCCAATCAATATGGCGGCGATGTGACACCCCTTGCCCGTTAAAAATATTCGATTTTTCTATTATTCAGAATTAAATTATTACACAATAATACACGATTGTTTTGAATAGATGTCCCGCTTATCAATTGTTGCTTTAAAATGAATAGTTCCCGGAAATATGACGTGAGGGCTGGGAAAAAAACGTTTGGTATCATATTACAATTTCCGAGAATTTGCAACGCCAAACATAGTTTGGCTATTTTCATGTTTTCAGCTATTATTTAATTATTTGATGCAGTGATGTTCAGCATTGATGCCCGATGAAAAATATTGAAAGCATTAGGGATATTTACTAGCGATTCCACGAATAAAAACGGATATTATGGAGGGTTTGTCGCGAGACGCCGGGGGACGCCAACGATGACCGCCATCTTGCCCCCATCGCCTTTCGTTATTCGTTGCTTCGAAAGATTTTCAATAAAAAAATTGCAAAACTGTTTCCCGAATGCTTGGAAGAGACGTTTGGTGCTTTTGTTTGACGCTTTAGCGGTCAGAGTCAAATTACAAAATTTCGCGGGAAATCGATCGTTGAGATTTTTCCGAGGATTTTTCATCATGTAGAAAAAACCGAATATTCTTGATTAAAATGTAAAATTAACCTTGATACATTGTAAATCGATGCTTGATATATTAAAATACTAATAAAAGTTCACGAAAAACCGACATTGAGAGCTTGACGCCATCCCACCCCCAAATTTTGCAAACCGTTTTTTGAGGTTATTTAATGGCGTAATTATCAAATTTATTATATATTAATTATCATCGACATTGCAATAAAGATAATCGTTTAATGTTACCCTACTTATGTTGATTTTACCCTAAAAATCTGAAAGTTTTAGGACGATGGCATCGGACGTCTGACTCCTGTGGCGGTCGGCGGCAAACTGGCGCGCGAACGCGCTCGGACGCGTTCGCCAGTTCGCCCCTCCCCGTGACGTCACATTGTCGATTCGGAAAAATATAAAATTTTACGATTTAATGATAGGGAATGAACAAACAATCATTCTAGCTATAGAAAAATGTGATGCTGGACTAATATATGATATTAATTTAACGCATTGGCGTTAATTAATAACATAACAACAATTACGACAATGCATTGGCGGGAAATTTGAAAAAGCTCCCCACTTCAAAGAACTTTAATGTCACTATTATGAAATTTGCTTGATCTTATCTATCAAATTAATTGCAAATTAACATTATTACAACCTAATATAGAGGGCGTTGTTTAAAAATGCAAATTTAAACCAAATTAGAGAGGGCGCTGCAGTCATATAATAAAAAGAAATCATTTTCATTGTATAAAAATCGACAATTGCCGAACATTTGCCTACATCTTCATTTTGTTATCAGATGTAGAAAGTGCTGTTTGAAAAAAAAAAATCAAAATGCTTTTTAGAGCCAAATTATAGAGGGCGCTGTAGTGACATAAAAAAATAAAAGAGGAAATAAATTAAATAATTTGATGGCAACAGAATTACAATTTTAAATAACAGAAGTATAAAGTGGTGTTATGGAGTTTGTCAGCTATAAAATGTTGAACTTTATTTTAGAAATAAAAAAAATGCCTTAGAGTATAGAAAAAACATTTTTATTTCGATTCAAAAAATATCACCTTAATTATGTTACATAATACATGGTCGACCAACCACATCCATACTTTTTGACAACAATTATACGGATTTACAAATCGTCGACTCGTCAACATGATAACGATCCATCAAAATCTCATTCGCTAGGCTGGATCAAAAGTGAAATACAAAACGTTGTCGCGTTTTAAATTCTTCCTTCCTCGACCTCTTACTACAACTTTCATTGGCACTGATTTTTCAGTTTATCGTTCAGCAACTAAAGAGTGTTACGAATCGAGTTGTTCGAATCGGTAACAAGTTTTGACATCCCGTCCTTAATGATTTTCAGACATTCCAAGTCTGAATTTATCGTATCAATTAACTGTGTCACGCCTTGCTGCTCCATCGTTAGATACTGAAAACAAAAATAAATCATTCCTGTTATCGTGTGATTTTTTTCATGGAAACGATAGATAAAAAAAGTCGCAGACTCGAGAACCATTTGATTAATTGTAAAGACTTGAAGGGTTATCAGAGACAATAAATTTTCGAACGATGAATTACCGTTTTGATATCGTCTTGAGCTATGGGATCCATCGTGTATCGTTCTTGATTTTGCGCATCTATGTGCCTTCGCATTCGCAGTTGTGATAACATTTCGCTGATCCTGCCTTTGAATTGCGTCGGCGCGCTGATTTGTGAGTGCATTGCCTCGAATCGGTTCGTTAATACTTCCTCCTCCGGCTGCAACGAGAGACCCACTTTCCGTGTGATTTCTTGTCGAACCAAGATCTGAAACCAAACGTTCGATTTAAATCCAAATTATTATACACCTGATACTTTAAAAATCAATTAGAAAAAAATACAACCTGTAGGACTTTATGTTGAAGTTCCAACAAAGTTCTTCTGTGTTCTTTCAATCTCGCCTGGGTTGCAGTATGTTGTCTCTGGAGATCCTGAATTTTGTCCGTCGCCATGTCCAAAAACGCCCGATATCTCTGAGTTTCTTCCTCCTGACACTTAAGTCTGTGTTTGAGTTGTTGGAATCCAATCATAGGCACAGGAATGTACTGATCTGGATTTGGATTATCCAGCTGTGCCTGTTTCCACAATCTCGCATTGATAGAACAAGGTGGGTTTTCCAAATACTCCTTCAGCTGCGAGGGATCGAGCTTAACCTGAGGGAAGATGTTCTCCACGCCCATCTGAGTCAACTGAGTCCTTTGCATGCCCTGCGAAAGATAGGCCACCAACTCGTTCGCAGGAATTTTCCTGGTTGTACCAGTGGCGCTCTTTTCAGATACAAAGATTGTCACTTGGCTCTTTGTCTCCTTCGTGGACTTGACGTTGTCAATCGTGACCACGAGATTTGGTTTGTTGCCCAAGATGGCGTTTAGTGAATTGAGCAGCTGCTGTTTTCCGTCACGAATCTCCTGGTCTTTCTTGTTGAAGCAAATGCCTACTAGTCCTTCACTGTTATCAGTCTCTGGCATTCTACTGTAACCTATTGCCTTGAATCTGCAAAGTGGATTCTCCTGGTTTAACTCCAGTGGAGGTGCGTTCAGAGCATAGTATGCTTTACCAGTACCCCAAAGTGCCTAAAATAATCAAAACCATATCAATTAATACAATTCAAATTAAAAATAAACGTTTAATTAATTTTCATTAAACAGAGATAAACAAATCCAACAAATTTGCAATGCTTTTGTACCTGAATTAAATTCCATCTAGCAATGGTGGCATCTCTCTCATCATGAAACACCCGACAGTTAAAAATTGCATTATAAAGCGCTTCAGAGAGGGCGTTAGGGTTCTGTTGCAGTTGCGCGACTTGCTGCTGGGGCTGCTGTTGCTGCTGAGTCAAATTACTGCCAAAACCGCCAAATGTGGTGTTTCCAAAAGACGTCCCAAAACCAGTAGTTCCTGTGCTCGTTGCAGGTTTTGCTCCAAAGGCACCGAATCCAGAGGTCGCTCCAAATGGCGTTGTCGTGGTGCTGGTCCCCCCGAACCCTCCGAACAAACTTGATGACGCAGTGTTGGCCGTGGAAGTTGAACCGAACCCGCCAAATCCTCCGAACCCTCCGATAGAGCTGGTTGTCGTCGGTGCGCCCAGAGTGCTGCCGAAACCCGTCGTTGTGGCACCTGGAGTGGTACCAAATGTCGTTCCTGTGCTCGCCGGTGTCCCTCCGAAACTAAATCCTTGGGGCGCTGTGCTAAAAGTGGAGGTTGTGCTTGTGGCAGCGGGCGCTCCGAATCCAGTTGCTGCTGGTGTACCAAAGGTGGATGTGGTCCCAAAGCCGGAGGCCTGTGTGGAGGGCGTTCCAAAAACGCTGGTTCCTAAACCGGTATTGGGAGCCGCTGGCGTGCTCGAACCAAATCCAAAACTTGTTGAGCCGAACCCTGGAAGCTCTGAAAATATTTTCTTTTATTCAGCATGATCTATTTTATATAATTTTACATCATTGTTTAACATTTTCTTTTATTTAAATTACAATTGGTCACAAATTCAAAACTTGAATTGAATTTTAAAATAAAAGTTTGAAGTGTTCTAAAATTTGACAGTCACTTTTCTGTTCTGGTTAAATTATAACAAACTACAATGACATTGAAGTAACATCTTAGAGGAGGTTAATTTTTTTGTATAAATATAATAAATTTTGAAATTGAACAGAAGTTTCACTTGAAGTTAAGAGTATAAATGAAAGATTAAATGTGATGGAGGAGCATGCAAATTATAAAAAAACAGAAGATATTTTTCCTAAAGAAGAGTTCCAGGTAATATACAAATATGATACAAGAGATGTAAAATGTGAGCAGACAAGACAAACTTGATTTTTATTGTGCCTTCAGATAGAGAATATCAAATCGGTCAATGATTTCTCTTCGTTTTCTATGAACGAATCTTTGGTTTCAAGGAAAGATCCCAATTCAATAGTAGCTGTGAGTATCGAAAAATGTTTTTAACCGTTCGTTAATTAATAGTTTGAATGTAATTTTGTTAATTTAGCATCCGGTAACCGAACAGATAATTACAACAATATCGAACACCATTCAAGATATGACAACAGTCGAGTCAATTCGTTCGACCGATACCCAGACACACAAAACAAATTCAAGCAGCGTAACGATAACGCATTTGCATGACAATCTCACGTCGAACGTCTGTCTGATCGTTTGTCTGGTTCTAACAGTTTTAGTTTTAATTTTGCTCTGTTGTCTAGTCGCTTGCTATGTGATGAGAAAAAAGAGGTGTCAATATGACAATCTCAAAAGCGATGAGGAGTGCGATCCTGAATGTCCAGGATATTCGAGACCTTTGTTGACATCTGATAGTGGCAAATGAACCAACTGTGAGTTTCATTTTTTCTTACCTAAAAATAAAAAAATACTTATTAAAAATTAAGAAAAAAAACGGGCAAAATACTTAGAAAGTAAAATCAAACGATTTTGAAATTCTGCAAAAATTCTAACCTTCAAAAGTAAACAAACACTGAATCATGAGTTCAATATATTTTTGCAATTGTGATTGCAATTTAAAGATGCGAAAAATAAATGATAGTTTTAAGTTAGAATTCGTTCAAGGAGGTACAATTTATGTATAATGAGTGATTTGATATTTGCGTGAAAAGTGAACCTAACCTATAAGAAGGTATGAGAAATGTTTACCTCTTTTTGCAGGAGTGGCTGCCGCGGACGTATTTGCACCGAAGGAAAAATTCGAAGCCGCAGGAGTGCTGGAACCAAATCCACCACCGAACGACATATTTACAATTTAATAATTAATAAATAATTGACAACCTTTTTTCTTTCCCGCCGAGCTTGTCCGACTCACTTTTTCGTCGGTGGCGCCAATGCTTGGCAGATACAAAAAGCGGGCTGTCGCGCAAACATTTAAAAATGTAGGACGTAACTTACAACTACTCTACTAGTTTTAGATTGTATTTATATTATAGAATATTATATCCTTTATAAATAAAAAGTACCAAATTTATGAATGGTTTTGTTAATTGTACAGGACCAACATTTATATGATTCGATTATACTTGCAATAGTTTTATTTCATGTACAAAATATCTACATATATACAAAATTTAATAAGATGTTAATATTTTCAGATGCACATGACCTTTCACCTTCCGATGCAAGTTTATTACAACTACTAATTTATTCACCAAATTAAACAACAAAACAGAACAAAGTTGTACGAGGAAACACATTTTGTTCATTACAAATTTGAACATGTCATTATTCCACACAAGATTCATTACAAGTTCATACATAAACTCTTTCATTCACACTTTCCTAGCCTTTGTTTTCCGTTTATTTATATTCATTATTTGTTCGACAATAATGTCATCAGCTCTGGGATCAATTGGGATCGCATGCACCGGGGTTGATCTGGACAGTGGAACGGGCTTGGACCATTGTTCCACAGCAGTATTCAAGTAAGTCCTCAATTTATCTCGGTACAAAAAGGCTAATGCCACGAGCATGATGAAAGGCAAGGCGACAACAGATGTCTGATTCATGTCACCATGATCCTGCTTTCTTTCAGTTTCAAAATGCATCTTGAAATACTTGAAACTCGAGTTCGCTTCAAAGTACACCGGCGTGGTTTTGTATTTGTAAACAGCTTTCGATAGGGACGACTCGAGCTGGAGGAAATATTTTTGATTGAACTGTAGCGACGGGAAGTGCACAACTTGGCCAACGTTCGGTGTCTTTGGATTTACGCTGCTGTCAAGTTTAATCGTATGGATGGGAGATTCCGGATTTTCCTCTCGGCAGAGCTTCAGTCGAAGGCTGCGATAATGTTCTGCGTTTTCGGCACGAACCTGCACAGTTAAATCTACTCGAGACATCGCGTGGAAAACTACTAGTCGCAAATTGTTAATGTCTTCGGTTGCTTGGACTGCGATTGACGATGGTGTTGCACGTTGAATCCGTGAGTTTGCTTCTGCGTTTGGTTTCAGACGAATTGCATAGATGCACTGAAATAATAAAAGCTCGTTTAGTCAATAATGTCATAATGAAATGAATTAAGAAATGATTGAATAAAAAAAAAACAGAAAATAATTAAAACTCTAAAATTATTTCTTTGAATTTACAGTTGGTTGTAGTCCTCTGATTCTAAACTGTCCATTATCCTCAGTCGTGGCTTCTTCTTCAAGATTCGAACAGTTGGCTTGGCCTTGAGCTTCCACGAGTAAACCTGGTTCAGGTTCACGGTTCAGTGAAGTGACACTTCCATAAGCACTGAAAGCAACTCTCGTTCCAAGCAGTGTGACTTTGATTGTGGACCCTTCCTCAACGTTAATCATCTTTGACACAGGTTCAAATTTGTACTCTTTCATCATTGGTCGAAGATAATATTTGCCTGGAGAGAGCGAATTGAAAATCATCTGTCCGTTATCTCCGGTAATACTGTTTTTACGGTAACTAGATCCTCCAGTCAGAGATAAAAGAGCTCCCTAAAAAATCAGTTTTTGTTTAATAAAAATCTATAAATTGCTGAGTTATGATTTAAAAAAAAATAAATACCTGAAGAGAAACTCCACTTGCTTGATCATGTACTTCTACAATGATCTCTGCCAATTTGTGAGCTGAGAATTGGCCTTTCTTATCTGGTCCTGAGATCACATACCCTTCTTTTTCAGCAACAATACTTGAAAACAAAATAAAAATTCAGACATAAAGTTACAAAATTTAATTTATAAATCACTTTTATAATTTCTATACCTGTATTCAAGCTTTCCACTTAGAGGCCCAACTCTATAAGATCCATCTTGTTTTGTAACGAGAGTATGCAAGGGCTCCTCTTTCTTTTCTGCAAATATCTTGATGGTGACTCCTTCCAATGGTGGAACCACTGAACCGCTCAATATCTGATTCAAAAATTTACGTTGTGTTAAGTAGGTATAAAAATGACTGAATGAGGATTCAAACTTGACATTTTACCTTTCCCAATTCTGCTGAAAAGGTTGCGATATTGTTGATGCAATCATTCAAACCAGTTACGGTCAATGATTTTGGTTCAAACAACAGAATATCCGACAGAGGAGAAATTTCGTATGATTTTTCAGCTTCCGCTTCAAATGTAAATTCGTATTTGTATTTGTTATCGGCTGTTTTTGTCTTCGATAGATTCTCCAAACTGTAATAAATGTTTCATTCAAATATAAAAATGTATTTATAAAATTTGTTTTGGATTTGATTAAAAAAATTAATTTCACTTACATTAAAGGTTCGCCAGGTCCTTTGATCTTAACTCCGACATCCTCTGCAGAACTGCCACTGATGATAATTCCTTTCTGACGATGCACAGTCGATGTCAATGTGAGAGGATTTGGGTTGCTCGTATCCCAAACGTAAGAACTTTTTGAAAATACGTGACAACTGCTCGGAACAAATTCATAGTTGCCCTTCCTTGGCAAACAGTGTTTGTTGCTCCCCGCTTTCAATTTCAGAGAAGCCGCTTTTCCAGCGTGAATATACTGGAGATCCGTTTCGTGAGAAGTTATAAATGTCATCGAATAACCAGTCTGAACAAATGCAGGGATCTGAGCTTGTTCAGATGACACAACTATTTCATGACTATCAGAGGCCCAACAGAGCACATCGTTATCAATCAGAACCTCATAATGACCGGGTAGAATTTCTTTGAACTCGTATTTTCCATCTGAAATAGAAATTGAATTTCAAGAACTGTCTCGTTATTATAAACATTGAATTTGTGAAAATTCATCAAACCTTTTGCTTCAATTGTTTGTACTGTAGCTCCTTTGAACATTTTTAACGTGACCTTAGCACGACTACAATCTGCATCCTTAGAGCATTGTACAGTGCCTTTTAAAGTAGCTTTTAATTGCAAAAATTGAATGTTTTTGATTGGACTAGAGACCACCTTTGTTGTATACACCAGCGGGAAAAATCTGTTCATACAAAATGAATTAAAATGAGAATTGAAAAAAGAACAAAATCAGATACAAAATAATAACTATTTTAATCAAACCAACTTACTGCAAACCGTTTTTCTTCTCATCTTCTGTTACAATAACTTTTATATTGTAAGCATCAGCTGGCAACAATTTGCAGAATTCTCCCGTTTTCGAATCCACTTTAACATCCTCGTTATAAGTTCCAGCGACATTTTGCACATTAATTTTACGATTATTCAGGGTTCCCTTGGCTGACAAAGATACTTTTCCGCATACATTATAACCCGTGGGATAAATTGTGGCAACTTCAGGCTCACTGGGGAATATTTTGATTTGTTTTACGGGGAACGAAAAATGATCTGAAATTACAGATGGTTAAATAAAAAAGTTGATCAATTTCCTTATTGAGTCAGACGAAATTATTTTTCAACCAACCTGCTGATGCGCCGAGTTGATAAGTCGCTGATTTGATATTGTCAAGTTTGTATTTTCCATTCTTGTCTGTGACCGCTACTTGTTTTCCTGAAAGGAATATTTTCACTCCCTCGAGCGGTTCTCCGTTCACAGCAGTTTTTACCAGGCCAAAAACAGAAAATCCAGTGACTTTAAACACTTGTGGCAAAATCAAGCTGTCATGATCAACTTGGAAAGAAAGTTCCGCGGGCTGAACTTCGAATTTGGTTTGCGTCCCTGCGTAAAACGGGACGATTTTGTATTTTCCAACAGTGACTGCTGGAAAAATGAACCTTCCATTTTTGTCCGACGTTACGTGACAAAGAGGTTCCTTTTGCTTGTAACCTTTTATTGTTGACGTGAGACATTTTTTTGCAGATCCATCCTATAAAATAAATTTTTGTTTTATTTTTTATGTCAATTTTGCATAATTTTTTCTTCTCTGAGTTTACTGTACCCCAAAAAGAAGGAAAGACACTCCAACAACCGGATCTCCTTCACTGGTAACTTGACCGTTTACGTCATAACCGAAAACTATCAGACTGTTATCAGGAATGTCAGTGTTTCCTTCGGAAACCGTCACACCGACGGTATTTTTTTCAAAATTCCACCTAAAATTGAATAATAAATTTGTTAAGAAAAAGTCAACATTGTATTTAGGAATTATACAACCGAGTTTATCATTTTATCATTTTTACATACACTGGATGAGATGCAATCAGAACATATTTTCCAGGTCGTATCGGAGTGAAGTAGAACGTTCCATCAGTCTCAGTTATCGTTGATTTAAGAGCTTTGCTCTGATCGCTTTCTGAATATAGTGTTACTGTTACTCCTTTTGGTCCTGAGTTTGAAGATTTACTCATCACCTAAAATTCCAATTCAAATTTAATCATAACATTGAAAAGTATGGAACTAAATACTGACGTATAACAACAATTTTACCCTGCCCGTAATGCCGAACCCTTTGAATATAAAATTAACATCTTTTCCTTGGCTGCACACATCGTTAAGACCATCTATATTAACATTCACTTCGGTTGGTTCGAAACTCCAACCTTTTGGTGGATCAACCTATAAAATTTGGATTTTTATATACAGAAATTTAATCATAAAAGATCAATTTTAATTGTAATAAAACATTATGTTTGTTCAAACCTTTAAAATATATTCTCCTTTATCATACAATGGCAAAAAATAATATCCATTATTTGGAGCACACTCTGTTTGGTCTTTTAAACTGCCAGATTTTGTATATCTAAAGAAAAATCGAGTTCCAGTTGTTAAATATGAAAAACCAGTTAATAATTAATAATTAATATACTTACAATTTGATTTGGACTTTGGTGTAGTCAATGTTCGTGTGACTTTTGATGAAACCACCACATCCAAGTATATCATCAGCCAGACAAAGTTGAAAGGTTAAAAAAGTACCGATCACGGTATAAAAAGCCGCTTTTGACTTGAATTTGAACATTTTTGTATGCCAATTATTCCTTACACTAATTGAAGTATAATTTTTTGTTAAACAAACCGCATTTTTCTAACCAAAAGTTACACTTTATAAATACAATTATGTTAATCTTGTATCTCGTATAGATGTTTGCGTGGCTCTCTATCAATCTCGATAGCTCCGTCTGGTGAATCGACAGGTAACTAAATTTTGAAACGTCAAAAAAATGTCACATAAAAATATTTTAAATTATATCCGATAAATAAAAATAGATATACAGAATAGAAAAAATTTATCGATTAAAAATTTTTTCATCTTTTTAAAAATTTCATGAACTTTGATTTATGCAGTTTAAATCACACAGTCGTAAACTTCAACTACAATCTTGACATTTTATTAATGCCGATAAGGAAAGAGTTTATAAAAGTACAAAAAAATTACACGATTGATCAGATTTTTTTAGTATTCTCACTGTGTTTTCACCATTCAATTTTAGCTTCCTTATTTATAAAAACTAAATTATTAGTTTGAATACTGTAGAACAATGTTTTCCATCCGACTTTTTATTTTTTACCTGATTATAATTTTTCTTGTAATTTACCAATTTTTTAAATAAAAATTTATTTTCCATTTGTGTAATTGTGTTTTTATAAATTTGATATAGTTTTTTTACATTTTTTACAGAATGACATTGCAAGTGCAGATTTTCGTAGAGAGTGTCGAAGGGAGGGAAAAATTGAGTTCGGTAAGTATAATTAAATTTATAAAAACATTTATAAAAACATCAAAAATGAAGAAATATGAAATTTTATAGCAACGATAAAACAATTAAGAAGAGGAGAATTAGACAAGAACAATTACAAGATGAAATGTTATCTACTTTGCATAATGCGCAAAATAAATTTTTTTAATAAAAAAAATGAGATTGACGTGAATACTGTACTGAGACACATTCCCACTGCCCGTATGCAGAATACTGTCAAAAGGATATTGGAAAATTGCAAATCATACGGTAACATTTTTTAAATTAAATATTTTAGTAATTTTCATATCATCTTTTATCTTTTATTCTTATAGTTTTGTAAATTTTTGAAAAAACTAGATTGCACTATTTTTCAGATCATTCTGATTCATGTGAAAGAGCATTCAACATTGCAAAATGTTTCAGCAAATCTGACAGCGAGGTATTCAAAAGTTAAAACAATTAAAAAATAGTCAATCAATAAAATTTATACTTTTTGTTATAAACAAATTTTCTTTTCAGATTTTCAAGTACATCTGAATTTTACTTTCTGAGAAAGGTGTTAAATAAAATTGTCATTTTATAAAAAAAATAATAATAAAGTGATTGAATCTTTTGTTGTTTTGTTATTTCATATTGCAACATGTTTCCCTCCAAAGATTTTAAATATCAGTTCAGAATTTTTGTGTGCGCATGTGCAGATGCGCAAAGGATTCTCGAAGTGGAGACCCCTGCATTATTTTTCATACCGCCATAAAACCCATAAAACGTACGACTTCGATACACTCCAGTTAAACAAAGTCTTTTTGACGCAATCTCAACGAATAAAATTCAAGTAAGTTTTGTTAATTGAATCAACTATACAATTTTATAAAATGTTACTCTAATATTATCCGCAATATTATCGCGTTTATGGAATACACATCTACTAAAACGTTTTGAAATAGAGAACACGAGATAGTGATTATTCTAGAATGTTTCCTGCAAATCACATTTGAATTTCACTGTTCGCACTTTTGAAAAAAACAAAAACATCAACATAACCTTGTGAATCATCACGTTTGATTTTCTCATATTCGCAAAGTTGATAAACTATTTTTATTTTAACAAATATTAACTCAATCTTTGCAGGACATTTGCAGTTAATTAAGAGGATAAAAAAAAAGACGACAAGATGACTTCACGAATTGACGATGTAAGTATTGAATTTATTTTAAAACCGTTTTAACTAGAATGAATAGATTTTGATAAAACATCAATTTCAGCTCAAACTTGACATAGACGAGTTGAACAATCTTCTGAAGGTGGCTCAGCGTCAGAGGTCGAAAAATGTTCTCGGAGTCGAATTGAGACGGTTGCAAACCGAACTCATAAAAGAAACCGAGGCTTCTCAACTGAAATCAGATAATCAACAGAATAAGCAGCCACAGCAGCAAACTACAAAGTGTTACGAGGTGAAAATTAACAACCATGGTTGGGACCAGACCGACAAATTCGTCAAGATCTACGTCCCACTGCGAAACGTTCAAAGCTTGGCGGCAGAGAATGTTGTTTGCAAGTATACCGACAGGTCGGTCCATCTGCGAGTGCTCGGACTGGATAACAGGAATCACGATCTGCTGATCAACAACCTGTGCGAGGAAATCGTCCCAGAAAACAGTTCGTTCAAAATCAAAACGGATAACATAATCGTAAGTCTGGCGAAAAAAGTTTGCAAAACTTGGTCGTACATGACCGAGGTGGAGAAGCGATTGAAGGAGTCGAAGAACACAGTTCCGAGCGTTGACAAAGACGACGACCCGGGTTCAAGTCTGATGAACATCATGAAAAAGATGTACAACGACGGAGACGATGATATGAAGAGGATGATCGCTAAAGCCTGGACCGAGAGTCAGGACAAGAGGAGCCAGGAGATGGACCTACCTTGAAAATTCCAATGTTTCTTATAATAGAACGAGTTTCAATAAGTTTTTGTACAAGTGTTTCATTTAAATGTAAAAGTTTCTTTTTATACTCCACTGACGCTGTAAGATGAATGTTGAATAAACCGTTTGATGAAAAATTTTCATTCTTATTTGCTGCAAAGATAATCCCCGCATTTCAAAAAATTAGATTCAACAATTTCAACGAGAAACAACTGTATTTCCAACAATTTGATCACTTTTAACAACTATCATCATTGATGATTTTGGTCTATACGTACATACAACTCTGTATATTTTAAACATTAAATAACTGACAGGACTGAATGTTAATAGAATAGAACTTATCAAACATTACATATTGTAAGTAAAGACTCACATATTGCAAGCAATTTACAATAAAAAAAACAATTAAATTGAATTGTGCTAGCTATGGTTGAGTTAATATAATAAGCAGTTATGAGTTCTTCATCTCAATGTTTTGTTTGAGTGAATTACGAATCTCGATGGCAAGCTTGTAACCGAGTTCCGGCCTCCGATCCTTTCCCTGGATCATTGCCGAGACATCCGAGGAACTGACAATGATGCCACTCTTGCCGAGCACCGCTTTCTTGGTCTTCTCGATGTCAGCCAGATCAACACCTCTTATACAATCATCGATGAGGATCGTGCGGTATCCACTGGTGAGCGAATCGATCGCCGTTGAGCCGACGCAAACATCGTAAGCTACTCCGCAGATGTAGATGTCCGTAGCGCCCATCTTTTGCAGATGCGAGTTCAAAGGTGTGTGCGCAAATCGCTGGTTGTCCCAGAAGACGGAGTACGAGTCAACATCCGGGTTTGTGCCCTTGTGAATCTTGACAGCGTGCTCGACGATTTTCAAATCCTTGTGCAACTCTGCTCCCCAGGTGTCTTGCACGCAGTGACGTGGCCAGAGACGCTGCTTCATCAGAGGGGGGCCCTTGAATGTCACCGTATCGTACACCTGTGCCGATTCTTTTACAGTTTCACTCGACTCGTCGATTTCTCTAAAAATAACGCAAAATCAAATCATATCAGAGCTTTTGACCGAGTTGTGTCAAAAGTTAAATGGTACAGTTAAGCTAAACGTTGCAATTATTGCACATCGAGTAGCTCTTTGCGAGCTTGTGATATTAGCTGCATGCAACATTTTTGTAATATATATGTATAGGAGAACTGAAGTTGATTTAAAAATAGGCGCGCCCACCTCAAGTGTAAATTGTCAATGAAAGAGACGTGGTCGGAAGGGTGCCAGTCCAATGAATAAAATACTCCATCAAACGGGATGGTGTCGAGGAGTTTGTTGATGGGATCAATGACTTCCGCTCCGTCATGCCGAGCTGGGCACTTAGTCATGTTCAACGATCCAGAGATGAAATCATTTTGCACGTCAACAATCAGCAAAACGCTCTTCGGCCGCGTGCAAACTTTTATCCAACGTTTCCAACAGAGCTGCAAATTTAATTATCAAATTTTATCATTGTGATCATCATTTAATAACAAAAATTAAAATTTAATTGATTGAAATCTGGTTGATTCTTACAACAAACTCTTCCTTGTCGATGAATCCGTCGCCGTTGACGTCGAAGATGTCAAAAATTTGCCTAAGCCTGTCCTGTGGCACTTCATAGATAGTGCCGCTGGGATTACGGAAGAGAGCACGACAAATAAGTTCGAATTCGTGGATGGACAACAATCCGTCGGCATCTTTGTCGAAGGCTTTGAAGCACGCGTCCATGTTCGGTCTGCAACTGCGAGTCCGCGATTTTGGGCACATTTGTTTGATCAATACCTGTCGTTAATCGCAGCGGCATTCAACTTTTAACCTTTCAAACCCCCCGCATAAGCTTATCAAAGGTCCACACTTAATAAAGTAAGAAGCGAAAAAAGAAGGCCTCTCGCGTGCCAAGTGTTAATGAAAAGTTTCAACTACCTATTAGCCGCCCTTATCAAAGCGTCAGAACCGCCCAATCATCATTATCATAGTCAAAGTTATTATTAAAAAGATCTTGGAAGGATATAACGCAGTCTCGAGAAATCGAAATCCAATTATGCAGTTTCATTTTTTATTTTTAAACAAATTAAATCTGACATGAAAAACGATGCCAACTCTTGGCTTATCTTGTAAGTCTGCCGTGTGTGAGAAGTGCAACGTCCAGCATAGTTTCTGGTTGGATGAGCTCGTTCACTTGGTACTTCATGCTCTCCTCGTAGGCATAAGTGACGGAAGTATCAGAAAGGGGGATGTTGGACTGGGCCAAGCAGAGGATGCAATTTCGAAGCCGCGCGCAAACTTGTCGGTCTTCGTTCGAGATCCTGGATAAGTCCTGAGTGAAATTTCCCTCAGCCTTGTCGGTGTCCCGGGAATTCGCTCCAATCCAGATATAACCATTGCTGCCAAGAATGAGACACGCTCCGTTTTCGAGATTGTGGAAATGGGTCTTGTTGCGCTTGATCAGACCCGGCGGCACTTTCAGCATTATCCCCTGGGAGAGTTTCCCGTACTTCATAACTCGGGTATGGAGCGAAAGTGACCCGTCGGCAAAAATCGTCTGCACTTCTGCACAGATCACGTCGCCTTCCTGCAGATACTGTCGCATCGATTGTTCATCTTCTGCAGATCTTCTCCTCTGTAATGAAAAAGTTTATTTATTATTTATTTATCGAGCTGACTTTTAATTGAAAATTTATTTTGTTTATCGATTAAGCAATTGATGTTAATTACCAATTCTCCTCCAGGTAGATTCACACTCGAAACCTTTAGTACAGAATCCAATTTGGCATTTGTATCAACTTTCCACCTCTTTTGCTGAACTTCGGTAATTCTTCCAACGACCACGTCTCCTATCTCCCCTTGGTACCGATTTTTAAATGGTCTTATGGAAATGAGTTTGTTTATTGTTTCAACAACTCCGGCCACTGATGCTCGTAATGTTTCACTGTTGTCTACATATGTACCATGACCTCTGTACAAAATAAAAATCCTTTTTTAAAACTTCTTATTACGATTATTATTATTATTATTATTATTACTATTAATATTATTATAGAACAATGTGATGAATAATTTCATATCCCAATAAAACTTACCTCAAAAAGTCATTCTGATTGGAAACCTCTTCTCCTGGTGTATAAAACTTTGTTTGATTGTCATTGTGTACATATAAATTTGAGTCAACTCTATCAACTGCTAAACGTACGTGAATGGGAGGTAGATCCTGGTTTGTTTCATCCATCATTTCAATCTCGATGTTCAAACAATGTGTCTTATTATTTTGTTGATATTTTTAAATTTATTTGAGGTTATGTGTGTGATTTGTCAGGTTAGGTTGGCACACCTTGCAGTCAGCTGATGAATCAAATAGAGCACCGTTGTGTTTTGCCGGCTGATATTTGATAATAATTTTACAATTAAAAATAATGTAATTAATAAATACAATGTTTTATTAAATTTGGATTTTATGTATTAAGGATGCCAATTTTAGTAAGTACAACCATTTTTTAAATTAAGTTAACTTGTTTTCTTATCTGATTGTGAATAATTTGCATTTTTTTTTTTTTTAGATAAAAAGATTTTTAAATAATCGAATATTATTGAGAATACAACAATGAAAATATCAAACAGTTTGACACGTTTAATTAAAAGTGCAAAGCGGTGGAGATTGAATTACAGCAGGTCGTACAGCGTGCTTGCTAATTCTGATGAAGATAAAGAAGAAAACACAAAAAAGAAAGAAGAGTCGAGGAACACCCCTGTGACGAACTATCTCAAATCCATAGGATCGGAGTGGATGATCAAACACCTCGTTCCAACTCACATCTTCCCAAAAAGAAAAGGGGTCAACTATTACTACCTCATAAATGATAAAACAGCCGAGGAATTTGCCTCGATAATAATGAAAAAGTTGTCACAGAAAGAATTGAATTGTGTCATTGTGGAATGTAATCCGACCTTCGGTCTACTGACAAAAAAACTGCTCGAGCAGGGGATACCGAAGTTGCATCTGTATGAGACCAAGTTCAATGATAAAGGACCTCTTGTTGACATTATTCAGGATAACGCAGATCGACTGGTCTTGCACCCTATCCAGTTTCTGCGACTGTGGGTGCTAAATTACGATGAAGAGTTTCAGAAAAGTTTCACTCAAGAGCGAAATTTAAGGGAATGGCACGATGATATCTCGATGGTTATAATCGCCACTGTATCGGATTTAAAATTCATCTACTGTGTGATGATGAGCATTGTGAAACAAAATATTTGCACGGAATATGGACGGTTTAAAATGTGTCTCGCTATGAGACCTTCCGATTGGATTGTAAGACGTATTTATAATCTCATCAAGATTATTATTTTATCGTATAATTTAGTTTAATTTCATTTAATTATTTATTCCCATTTTTCAGAAACTGACATCGACAAATGAAAAAAGGAACCTGTATCGATGGCAGACAATTCTTTTTCAAGTTATGTTTAATTACCAATTAGTCGGAAAATTGGACAGACAATCGTTCTTACCGTGGAGTCGTTACAAGAGATACGTTTCTGATAGTGTTTACAGAAGTATTATAAACATAGACAAAGAAGAGATGTTCGTTGTTATGATCGAACCGATCGCTGATCTTTTTACGTTGTACTTTAAGGATGACGAGCTTCAGGTGTTCAGCTATTTTGTGCGGCATTGCACTAGCTCTAGATCTCGAAGAGTCATACCCGAATTAGAGTAAATAACTTTTGTAAATTATTTAAATTTAAAAAATTAAAGAAACAAATAAAATAAACAAATGTTGGTTTCAGAAAATGGGCCCCTGGTTGTGGCATCAAACTTATTGCATTGGGCTACAACATCTTCACCGAGTTTGGTGACTTGACACCCGATGAAATCTTTAACGTTTTTCGCGTTATAATAACAAATTTGAATTTCGACAAAGAAGAATTTATAATTCAGATGGAGAATATTGTAGCGGCAAAAGATGATTCAGAAATTGTAGAAAGTGTGGAAACCGCTCAAGAGCAAAACGATGACTAAACAGTTGCGCAGGTATACAAATTGTACATTTGTGAACAATACAATCTTAAAATAAAAATTACGACAAATTATTTATTTAAGAATACAATTAGTGGAAAATTATTTTTTAGATGTGACATTTGTGCATAAAAAGAAATGTTTTCGACCCACTTTGGTATTTGTATTCAAATATTTGAACACATGTATTTTTAAATGGATGACCTTTCTCACACGCACCACTACACGTGTGTGTGCACATATACGATTATGATCATATGGATCTTGCTGAGAGTACAGATAAGATGTATTCAAATTCGATGCCAGTCTTGAGAAACCGGAGCCGGATCCACCCACGTTATCTAAAATGGCTCGACTGATTCTAACGTTTTCCTTGATTTGTCTCTGCTATTCCAGGGAAATTCCACAGAACGCCAATTCCACTATCACCACCAGCAATCAAAAACCAACACAAACTCTTCCTCTGAATGTAAGTGTTGATATAAAATTTAAATCACCCAAACCTTAATCTGAAAATTGCTTTCACTGATCTATTATTATTCTAATTATATTTTTTAGGAAACAGTATGCAAACAAAATATGGTGAAATATCCAGTAGGAAATAAAACCGACATATGTGACTGCCAAACGGGATATTTATATTACGAGTTGGAAGACGAATGTTATCCTCCTTTTGAGAGAGGACCATGTTCCAGCTCGGAACACCTTGTATTTGATCAAAAGAAACAGATGGTCTCTTGCGTCTCGAATCCTTGCAAAAAAGACGGAATGGTGGAATACAAGGGAACTTGTTATGAACTCAATACCATCGGTAAACCTTGTAAAAAAGATGAAATACTGAATGTGAACGAGGAGACGTTTACAGTTCAATGTGAAGTTCTTATTATTGATATCAGGCTTATTTTTCAAGCCCCGTTGAGAGAATGTCCCGTGGGGTCTAGAAGAAATGCCCGAGGCATTTGTCGGGTTGTTATTTCAGACTAAAGTTGAACTTGTATAATTCTGCAAATCGCGATTGAGCATCTTTTTATCTCGTTATTTAAATAATTATCTATAATTTTCATTCAAAATGTATTTACACATTATTTACAGAACCATTTTCAGACGTTTTACAATTGAACTTTTTATGACCAACTTATCAAACAATAATAAAATTATGAAGCATTTTAAAAAAACTAAGCCGTCTTTTGTTTCTTATTTGATGTCGATGCAGCACTTTTATTTCGCTTCTCTGCTTTCTTCTCTGCCATTGTCTTTTTCAGTCCCTTCATTTTCCTTGTTTGGATGGTATGAAGTTTTTGTGCACCGATGTGGATCCTTCCAAGTTTATTCGCCAAACCGTCGGATGAAAGATTTTTCTTCACCTTTTCCTAAAAATTAAGAATGTTTCCCATTAGTATAATTGAAACGGCAAAATTATAGCTTGGTTTAGAGTGTTAATCATTGGTTCAGATGGATACCTTCAATTCTTTCGGTTTTTTACAAGACTGCTTGAAGAGAATATCCGAGGCAAGTTTCTGTCTACGAATAATCAAATCCATACGAGGTCCAATTTCTTCCAACTCGATTCTTGGAATTTTTGTACCAGATTTTTTGAGCAGAACCCTGAAAGGAGAATAAATTGGAGACGTTAAACGCAACTGCATTTCCAATCTGTGAATATTTTGCATACTTGAAATTTAACTTGCCTGTAACTTCTCAACAATATTCCATTATTGTGGGCAGTAAAACTCATGACATGCTCTAATCCTTGCAATCGAACATTTTTAACAACTTCTCTTTGAAACATGTCCGTTAATAAATTTTTCATCCTGATAAATTCTGGATTGTGTTCGAACAGATCTCCTTGAAAAACAAGCATCGGTTTGGTGCCAGTTGTTATCTTCTCAGTTTTGAAATCTTTCAGAGCCTTGAAATTTTCAATGCCGAACTCCACCATGTCCAACAGATTGTGCTCAAACATACGACCCATCACCAAATTGTTTGGTCGTTTTTTGTTATGCGATATGAATAAAAACATGGGCGAATTATGCTTCTGGGCAAACTTTTCTATTGGAGTGATATCTTCGAAAGGCACGATGTTATTTTTGTTTTGAAGCATCTGGATGTCTGGTTTCTTCAAATCGTACTGTGACAGATGAAAAAATGAAATGTAAATAACTTGTAAAAATACATAAAACACAAATTAAACTAGTTAAAATTGTTATTTTGTACTTACAAGATCTTTTAAACAATCCACTCCAATTTGTGATGTTTTGCTGCTTTTGATGCATAATGTTTGTTTCGTACCTTCAATAAGTTGAGGTTCTCTTTTTAATAAAGCTCGTTTTCCTCTTGAAGTTTTTGGTTTTCTAAACACATACACAAATCATGAAGATAAGTGGAAATCAATTGAATAGTCAATTGAATTATCATTTGATAACTTGATTATAATTGTTATTTAACAATAATACTTACACAACTCGCTGAATAATTCCCATCTTGATTTGTTTATTCTTTACTCTGACGGACTACAACAAACACGTGGTTCTAACCAAAAATCTTGGAGAACTTAGGCAAAAAACTGTGAGCAACCTGCGCATGCGTAAACAGATTCTGTCAATTATGTTTAAGACGCCAAGTTACGCGGGAATTTTAAGGGGCATACCTTTAGAAGTTTCAATAAAAATCGATTTTTGTCGCATAGTAATTCAATAGTTTCTTATAAAAGTCGATTTCAGAAACTAAATTAGCATAATAGACGACATAAATTGTTTATATCCAATAAATAATTTAATTTCGAATCGATTTTCAACTTTCTTACAACAAAAGATTTATTTTTCAATCAGATTAAGGATATAAAAGTGAAATATTAAAAAGAAAATCAATTGTTCATTGTTTTTGTTGAACATTTATTTACTCTGAAAACTATTTATTTGTGATTTACGTTCGATGAAATCCCATGGTCGAATTTGAATTTATGTTGAACGCCATCTAGCCACACCTTCCGCTGAAACCACTGCGCATGCGTGGGAGTCATGTTGAGTTAGAAGTATTGTTTAGACGTAAACCAATTACTTTACAACTTTAATATTTAATTTGCTAATCAGGGGTTTGATAAAGTTCTTCACGGTTTCACTAGAAATCGAACTTAAAAATAAATTGCATACTTCTGCAAAACATAAACAAGGTTTTGAAGAATATAGAGGGGTGCTTGCAAAACAATTGTTAAGGAGATTCTTTTGAAAAAAAACAGACAGAACAATGTCTAACAATGGTGAGAAAATCATTTTTGTCTTTTTTTTCAATCAACCTTTTATAGTGATATTGATCTCATTGTTTGTAACGCCGTTGTTAAGGTTATGTTACTTTTGATGTTTCAGAAAGCGATGATGATGAGCGACCAATGGAATCTGAAAATGATGCTGATAAAAAAGAAGCTGGTGAAATTATTATAATTGATCCTGATAGCGAAGTACGCAATGTTTATTTGTTAAACATTTTGTTTCACTAATAAGCATCATTGTTTTATAACAAGAAACAAGAAAGATAAAAATAAAATTGGATCAATAAAGTTGTTAATGCTAATATACATTCTAGGATATCGACTTCAATCATGCGAGAATATCCAAGTTGGAGAATTTGGAGCAGCTAACTCGAGTTGAGAGATTGTGCTTTACGTGGAACCAAATCACCAAAATTGAAAATTTGAATACTCTAACTACGTTGGTTGAATTGGAATTAAGAGATAACCAGATTACAGTGATTGAAAATTTGGACGCACTTGTAAATTTAGAGTAAGTTTAAAATTACTAAGGATGTTTGACAACCAAAGAAACAAAATAATGACGAAAATTTTGATTTCAGATCGCTGGATCTTTCATTCAACCGTTTAAAGAAGATTGAGAATTTGGGAAATCTGCACAATCTGAAAAAATTGTATCTGTCTTCCAACAGAATAACAAAAATCGAAAATGTCTCTCATTTAAAAAAGCTCACGATGCTTGAACTTGGGGACAACAAAATCCGTGTGATTGAAAACTTGGACGGACTCGATGGGTTGCAGGAATTATTCTTGGGCAGAAACAAGATATCCAAAATCGAACGTCTGGAGAGCTTAGTAAAGTTGACTCTACTGAGCTTGCAAAGTAATCGAATCACTGAGATTGAAAATCTTGACCAGTTGACGCAACTAGATCAGTTGTATCTGTCAGAAAATGGGATTTCTCATATCAAAAATCTTGATGCTTGTGTGCAACTAACAACCCTCGATTTAGCTCAGAACAAAATTAAAACGATTGAAAATATCCAACATCTGAAGAACCTAGAAGAGTTTTGGGTAATTTCATGAATATTAATTTTTTTTAATCAAATAAAATTGTAGGAAAAAGTATTTTATTGATATGAAAATTAATATTTCAGCTAAACAATAATGCCATTGAAGATTTTTCAACTGTTGAAGTTTTGGCAGAGAATAAGAAACTGCAGACTGTGTACTTGGAGCAAAATCCGATTAGCCAAGATGTGAATTATCGGAGAAAAGTGATGCTCATTTTACCCTGGTTAAGTCAGCTGGACGCTACACTATGCAGATGAAAAGTTAACAATGAAAACCGCTGCTTGTCTATTAGAAGAAGACAAAAAAATAATTACAAACAGTTTTTTCCATCAAAGATATATTTTTTAATTCGAGATATTTACACGCATATTGCGCCGCTAAAATAAATTAATAAAATTAACACAGTTTGTGTATCACGGAGTAAATTTTTATATTTAGTTATTTATAATTTGAACATTTTATATGAAAACATTATTAATGTACTTAAAAACCAAAAACTGTACAATTTTGTATTACAATTTTGACTATTTTTATTCTCTGAATTTGATAATTCGTTTTGGGAACATCGTTCTTCTTCTTCTATTTCCTCCTTTTTGGGTCAGAACTGTTCAAGTCTATAAGGCCATCATGCGGTAGAATGGAATAATACTGTCTATATAATACTGCCGGTAAAGTATATCAGCATAGTAAATGACTCAGAAACAAAGATGGATAAAGGTCTATTTTCACCTGAAGCACTGTGTCAGTTAATGACATTGACGCAGGCTTTATCAGCGTTTAAATCAAATGACAGTTTACCTGTCTAATTTGAATCCGTTTTCGATCTTGAAGAAATTAAATGCTGGGAAAGGAAATTTTAAAGTGTTAAAACATTTTAAAAATGTTGGTGTTTTTAAATGTAGTTTTGTATTTTATATGAATCACTTTCAAAAATCGATTTTTAATTTTATTATTTCAATGAAAATATTGATTTATAATTAATTATTATTATTTAAACATAATAATAATTATATAATCAGTTAGAATTACATTAATTAATTAATATTTACTATTAATTTATATTTGTATATCAAGAGAAATAAAATCTTGAACATAAATAAAAAACTGTAATTATTATTATTAATTTGTTGTTTTATTATTTATTTACTGAACAATTATTTATTTATGACTGACGTTTGGTGAAATCTCATGGTGCGATATGATTTTACGTAAATTTCAAGTTTAAATACGCCATCTTGCCGCGCTTTCCG
The DNA here is from genome assembly GCA_030522925.1 of Trissolcus japonicus. Lineage (NCBI taxonomy): Eukaryota > Metazoa > Arthropoda > Insecta > Hymenoptera > Scelionidae > Trissolcus > Trissolcus japonicus. The sequence continues at coordinate 183,560 of JAPYZS010000004.1, forward strand.
CTGGATGGTCCACTACGCGCATGTGTGGGCTGTCCAGTTTTTAGCTGGTTGTAACTTGCGAAAAAGGCGAACAAATTTCACTCCATGGGCTGTACAATCGTGAAAAGGTTATTTTTATCTTAATTTTAATCACGCCAATCTTGTTAAAACATTTGCCAGTTAGCAGTTTTAGCAATTGCGCGCCAAAACTGTAACGGTCCATTCGGCAAGATGGCGTCATGGCGTTCAGTTCTTAGTACGCAGTCTCCGTCTGCGGTTCGCGCGCGTTCATTTTGCCCGTATCGAAATTCTAAACTTGTGTTTTCGGTTGAAAGTGGATAAAAGTGAATTGTGAGTGTTGTGTATGTGAAAAAAGTGAAAAGTGCAAAATTGAAAAGTGAATGTGAAGTGCCATTGAAAGTTCCAAAAAGAGGTTATATTTGCAACAATCATCAAAGGAGATAAACAGAAAATCATCGTACTGTCGGGGATTTATTCGTATATAAAGTCGCTATATGCTCGTCTACATCGTCGATTTTAATCCGAGTGAGTCAAAATATTAATTATTTCAATAAATAAATCAAATAAACCGATTAGGTTAATTTTCAACTTCTCGTTACAAGTCTTTTCTCGGAATCAAGCTGACTTTTTTGCGGGATGTTCGTGAAATAAATAAAATAATATTATTCATTCGAGTGACTAAATAAATTAATGAATACAACTTAATTACATATAAATAAAGTGTTGGAGTTCAACAATTAAAAAAGTGATTAGTGGTTAACATTTAAAAAACACAAAAACGTAAGTACAAATAAACTTATTTCAGTAGAGATCAAAATTCTTTTATAGCCAAACCATGTATCAATATTGCAAATTTACTTTAAAGTTCAATCATTTTCAGATGAATTATAACAAGTAAAAATTTGATTTTATTTCATATTTGAAATTTGAACTGCTAGCTGTCGACGCGGCAGCGCCAAAGCTTGCGTCGTCCTCGTTGACAGGTGTACGTCATCCCGTCCAGTCGCACGTGAAAGTGGACCTTTAATTTTTTCATCTCTCTCGCTCCAGACATAACCTCAAAATCAGTCGGAGCATCTCCTGTCAGATGCGAGTTTGAGTTGTATAGATATAGTGACAGAAATTTACAAAAGTGAAAACAAAATGATTGAAACGTTCAACAAAAAGAAGAAAGATGAAACGGACAACTCAGAGAATCTGTGGTCGTCTATCCTGGCGGAGGTGCAGAACAGTGGCAACAACAAATTACCGACAAACAAAAATGTTCTCGTTCTGGGCGACAATGAGAGCGGAAAAACAACGCTGATCGCTAAGTTGCAAGGAGTGGAGGATCCCAAAAAAGGCTCCGGGTTGGAATTTGCATACATCGATGTTCGGGATGACTACAGGGACGATCATACTCGGTTGTCCGTGTGGGTGTTGGACGGTGATCCGGGCCACTCGAATCTCCTCAAATATGCCCTCAACGCGGAAAGGTTTCAGCACACACTTGTCATTCTTGTCGCAACGATGACCACACCCTGGACGATCATTGACCAGCTTCAATTTTGGGCGAAACTTCTTGGTGATCATCTTGATAAATTGGCTTCTGAGAATCCTTCGTTCAATGACACTTGGAAACACTGCAGGGAGATGAGTGTCAAAAAATGGCAGGAATATATTGAACCAGGTTAGACGAAAATTTAATCGTTCATTTCACATGAGAACAAAAAATATTTATTAAGCAGTATGAAGATTAAAAAACTAGTAATATTATATTTTTTTATTTATCTTTTTTAAAGTTAATCTCATCAGAGTCATTTATTTTAAACGAGATCATATTATATGAATGCAAACATTTTTTTTTTTTGTAATATTTATAATTTTTAATATTTATAAAATTATATTTCAGGTGACGAGCTAGACGCAGGTAGTCCACTGAGAAGGACAAGTCGTAACCTGGACGATGAAGCTCTAGACGCTCTGCCGTTACCGGAAGGAGTTCTGAGTACAAATCTGGGCGTGGACATAGTAGTAGTGATAACAAAAACAGACTACATGTCCGTACTGGAGAAGGAACACGATTACAAGGACGAGCAATTCGACTTCATGCAGCAATGGATCAGACGCTTTTGTCTCCAGTATGGTGCAGCTCTCTTTTACACCTCTGCGAAGGAGGACAAGAACTGCGACTTGCTGTACAAGTATCTCACTCACAGGATCTACAGCTTGCCTTTCAAAACACCTGCACTGGTTGTCGAGAAGGACGCGGTTCTGATCCCTGCTGGATGGGACAACATGAAGAAAATCAGCATCCTTTATGAGAACTTACAGACCATCAAACCCGACGATTACTATCCCTCAATTATCGCACAGCCTGCGACCAATCGCAAGTCAGTCGCCAGGGAAGTCGAGATCCAAGCTGAGGACGAGCAGTCGTTCCTGAACCGTCAACTGGCCTCGCTCAACGGTCCCAAGGACCCTACGAGGTCGCCAAACACCAGGAACAACACCTCAATCGGACCTATCGTTCAGGTCGCCTCGCCCAACAAGAAACTAGACGCCAAGGGAACCGGAGCAGCAACTTCTGGCGAGGGCGTGCTAGCAAATTTTTTCAACTCGCTGCTGTACAAAAAACCCGGCACCATGGGCTCGCCAGGCTCGCCCAGCAGCTTGACCTCTAGTCCCGGTAGGCTGGACTCTTCTGCCCCGACCGCCACTGAAGAAAGCGCTGCTGCGATGAGGAACGACGCTGTCGCCGAACTCGACCGGATCACTCGGGCGAAAAATTTGCTCCCCCGAGATCCGAGCACTGAGAACTGACACTTTTATCACCGGTCAGCGAACGTCCGCTGAATCACAAGCTTCAAATGAGTCGTTATTTCAATTCTAATAATTTATACTGCTACTGATACTTGTCTGTATTATATAATGTTAATAAAATTTCAACAACTAAAATGATGACTTGATTGAGAGGGGGAATTGTTGCTAGATATTTATCAGGTCAGATTTCAGAAATACCAATCGATCTGCATGAGGTTGGGCAAAAGGTGTGCAACCAGCACACTTGAGAATGCACGATTTGAGGCGCAAATTAAGCGGATAACAAGGCATCGCACCCGACCGAAAGGGCATTCAAAATGACGCGGCATTCTTTTTCTATCCGTTGGTGCATCTGTTTGGATAATTAAATCGAATGCTGAGCCATGGGTTCGCAAGTTGCGTCGCGATGTCAAGCGTAGAGGCGCCGCAGGCGTTGCGGTGGCGTTCGCCGTGACGCGTGGCGCTGCGGCGCTCTACCGTTGTATCAGGAGGATATCCAAGCTCAAGAGTGTTCCACAACGTTTTACAATCAAGACCATATCATTTTTAAAGAGTCGTATGTCTATTCAAATAATTTTTTTATAATTTCAAAATTTTCATTAATCCTAAAAAGCTGTGCTAGAAAAAATAAACACATTTTTAGTCTCATTGTATATTTCTAGATTGAAATTGTTGTAACTACACTGACCGCATTAATTGAAACGACTGTCATTCTATTTTTTTAATTAGAAACGAAAAGGATAAGTGTCCTACAATTATTGAACAACTAAATTCTTAAATTAAAAGATCGCTTATGTAAATTTGTCATTCATTACTATAATTGTGCAACTTCCTTCATGCTGAAATTGAATTCAACAAGACTTGAATGATTCTGTGCACAATTCAATGAAATTCTTTTGAAATTTGCATTTCAAATACCCGCAAATTGTCGAGCTGCAAACTTCCAAAAGCGCATTTCAACTGGTTAATTTTTTTGTTCAAATTAAGATTGCAGGCGTAACGTCCTCGTGCGGATGGTCGGTTTTCAGTTACGAGGAACCGTCTGAGAAGCATCTCGTGGGTATATGAAAGCTAAAAGGGAGACAATGCGTGTGTACAGTACGTCGAATAAAATGTCAGAAATTTATGGATTGCAGCACTGAATTCAGCCGCTATGTGTTTTCAACCGAGGGACCATGATTGCGAAAGAGCTCGGTCGTTTGGATATTCGCCGCGCGGGACCGCCCGCTCGAGCGATCGACTAACAGGAACCCACGCGAAACTGATTGAAGCGCGCGCAACTGTCCGCCACTTGTCCGCGCGTTATGTGCGCCGCGTTCGTTGTGATTAACTAAGGTTTAATCAGCTTTACAAGCTAAACTTCTTTTGTCAACATGCACGTGCATGATAATCCGAAACCATCTTTGCGCGTATGTAGCCTGTTGCCATAGGTATACCTATAGAATCTACTTGATGGCGTGACACGCCACCGCCTTCGTAGCATGCCCTCCTGCTACCAAAATTCACAGCAAGTTAAGATGCAAAACTAGCCGGATGGTTGCCGCGCATTTTTTCCTTTCTTTTTTCGCCTATCTTTTCATCTCCGCAGATCGTCACGGTTGAAAACATCGCTGAATTTTATTAGAAGAAGACACTGCGGAACAATCAATTTTTTATTCAACTATGCAAATGATTCGGGACTTTTGGGGTACATCCTTTTTTTTTTTTTTTTTGAAGAGATTTAATTTTGATTCGCGCGGTCAGTCCGACTATATGAACAGAGCCGGCCGTTTCGAGACAAACAAGGCGCGGGAAAACTTCTGGTATCTGGTTATACGGGAATTGATAGTTGTTATTCTTTTCGCAAGTACTTCTTCAATCAAGTGAACATAATTGGAACTGTGTGGCACGGAACGCGGCGGTTGCGTTATTTCAACTAGACAATTGACCGTCTACCCATAGCTCCGTGCTACCACTCGCCTTTTACTTCTGTCCAAGAAATTCGAAATTATTTCATCTAAGCAAAAAAGGATCTTCCAACAGCTTTAATTAATGCAAAATGTTGTCTTTGAGGATTTAAATTTGAGGATACTTTGTTATTTGCATCTTGTAGGATATTTGGAGGGTGGGCGTTGATATTCTTTGCGCACCTTTACATCAGCACTGATGAGGGCGGCCGGGCGCGAATGTGTCAGGTAACAAGATAATAAAACGAGCAAGAACATAGAGCTGTCGTATGAGTAGGGTACCGTGCTCGAGAAAAGAAAGACGAGCATAGAAGTATCAGGCGAACACGAAACGCGAGCTGCTTTGCGCACACGCCGAGTCGTCGCGCAAACTCCTCGCGTCACGTACACCCCCGATCACTTTCCTGGCGCGTTCTTCGCGCAATGTTCGTAAACACTAAACATCATCTTACTTCGCTCGACTGTGCCGGCGCTCAGCCACGGCGCACCAATTGGTAACAACAATCACACTCACTTTCAACTTCGCACAATCTTTTTTTTTTTCTTCCAAGACGAAAAGATTATCGATTGCTTAACTTTTTTTCTTGTTTTTTAATTTGTTGTTTAGTTTTATGTAAATTGGTTATGGAATTTTTTTTTGCATCTGAAATCTGATTTTTGTTATTTGCGCCTCGTTTTTAAATTTTGTTGGGGAAGAAAAAAAAACTTGTCAGGAGTGGGATTCGAACCCACGCCCACAGAAGTGGACTGCGACCTGAACGCAGCGCCTTAGACCGCTCGGCCATCCTGACAGCTCGAGAGATGGCTCGGAGTGGCACCACATGAACTCGTACGTCATTTTGTCCTCCTAAATGACGACAAATTAGTCAAAAAACGACACGATCGGTACGCTGTCACCGTTGACTTGAATAATCCATACTTTGTTCGTGCAAAAAAGGCGTCTGGGTGGTGGAAAAGCTGGCGCGGAAAGTTGCACTTGTCGGATGGGTTGCGATTAGTGCAACAGACTACCTAGATTTCAACATGCTTGCTTGATAACTGATATTAGTGAATGGTATTAGAACATGTTCAATTAAAAGTGCAGGCGGGATTAGTACAAATCGTTGCGCTTGTTTAGTGAAGATTCACCGATAGTTTCATTCATGAATGCTTTTTTCGTGGTCGTTTTTTTTTTTTTTTTGATAAAAAATCGCGACAAAAATTATATTTCATAATTAATTTTATAGTTTACGAGGTGAATTATAAAATGATTAATTAATTATTTGTCAATCATTGATTATCAAATAATTTATTTTTATTTCATTGATCTTTATCGTAGTGTTAATCGTACCAAGTACGGTAGATGTTTATTGGTATACGCGAAGTTTGGACAAATTGTTTAATGTTTGATAAAATCAATTTTATCAATGAAAAAAAGTTAAATGTTCTACTTAAATGGATGTAATCGGAAGATTATTCATTTTTGTACAACAAAATCAACAATTTAAGGTAAGTTGAGTCAATATTTCTAATTCAAAATAAAGAGAATATACCAAAATATTAGTACAGTGTCAATCTAGAATAGTTTGTGTATTCGCAAGGCGTGGTTTTACTTATTTGTATTCAAAGTCATTCCTCAGAGTGTAACTGAATTTTTCATATACAAAACGTAGTTTTATTTCGTTGACTTAAACTCGCTCGATTAAATTGTAATTGTGAACGTTGAATTATATTGCATCTTTGTATCTCAGAAAAATGGAATCGACGATGAATGCAAGTGATGATCCCAAAAGTATGTAAAATGGTAAAAATATTCTCTAAGACGACAAATAATAAAAATAATGATAAAATAATTTAATATACCAATAAAATTTCAGATCTCAAAGATGAAAAAGAAAAGGACGATTCAGACCCAATATTTACTTCGAATTTAAATGTACAATTGTCCAATGGCGATTGCTCATCACCAGACAATTTTTCAGAAAAAAGTGAACCCAGAAACGGTTTCTTTCCACCGAGCATCAAAATCGAACCTGACATTAGAATAGCTGTTAGCACAACGCCCATTAGATCAGTTCATGATTTGCACCAAGTATTTTCGCCACATCCGGAAAAAGGTTTGTATAAAATTATTATCTCATTTACATTTCAGATTTTAATTTAATCTCAATGTTATTTTTACATTACCGCACAAACAAAATGTTTTTCATGTTAATTATTATATAACATGATTAATATTCACTACACAGGATGTTTCTTTTATCAAATAGATGTTTTAACTAATTTTTAATATTTTTTTAGGTGAAGTGACTGCAAATATTGCCATACCACGGTTGATTATAACAAAAGCAACTCCTGTCAAGCAACACCACGAGATCCCGAAATCAGAAGAAATACTGAAAAAAAAATTCGAACCTGAGAGGAAGCTGGTTTTCAAAAATTTTTAATTATTTTCATCAGTCTGAACTCTTTTATTATACTTATATTTATTGCACAGTAATTTATTTTTATTTATAACGTCATTGTTAAGTCTTTCTACTCTGTTTAATTTTTAATCCAAAGATGTCGCATAAAACTGCAGTACTGTAGAGTGTTTAAGCTTCCTTTCCATGCGTAATGCGCTGGTCTCCTCCCCCTGAGTCGAGATCCCCACCTAACTGTACGAAACGGAGGAGCAAGCAGGCAAAGCTGTGCGCGCCTTCGTGGTATCGCTGTTATGACAAAGTTGTCATAGAATGTCGTGCTCGCGAACGTCGCACTGTTTTGGTGCGCTGCTTAATAACCGTTGCAAGGTACGCACCGCGCATACACATCAGGTGCAAAGGTAGCACTGCACTTTGTCAACAACAACAAGTTGACATATTGTCATTCTGCTCAGTTTACAACACATCTGTCAACATGAACGTTGACAGGGGTTTCGTCAACGTGCTCATCCTGAGCTTCGGCTTTATGCTGGTGTTTGCTGCTTTTCAAACAATGGGTAACATTGAGGTAATTACCCCAACTATTGAATCATTCAATTTTCCTCTTTCCTTATTCCTACATTTCTTTCCTCTTAAAATCTTTTTTAAACTATTTAAAATTGCTTTTTAAATATTTTGCAAAAAGTTAATGAGGAAGGTTATTATGAAATTAAGTTGTTCAGTTTGTTTATTCCTTCAATAAGATAAGTCTCATTAACTTTGCAAAATTTATCCAGAGTTAGAAACTTCAAATCAGTCCAAGGTGATTAAAAAAAAAATTGTTTCTTGATTTGAGAGAGCATATTTCTGCAGCGCCAAAGTGATAACCAGTATCAACAGTCGCCTTGTTCTAAAACAATAAATAATGTAACATTTTTCATTCCAATTAATTGTCACTCGATCTTTAATCGCCGTAACGTTAATCTCTGTTTAATTTCTACTTACGAAAGAATAATAGATACAACTCTTTTGATCCTTTGATAATGTTCCATTTGATACAAAAGCCACTGCGCAATCGGCAAATATTTTCGACAAATGATAGAAAAAAAAAGAAAGAAACAATGAAAATGTCAAGATTAAATTGCTTGTGATTAAAATTTATTTTATAACGAAGTGTAACACAACATTTGGGCATTAAATGGTCCTTGCGTGTTGCAATACGAGGTGTAGGGAAAAGTTGCCCAACCCCTGTCCTTGCTCTTGTCTCTGATTGTGAGTCCCATTTAATGAAAGCGTGGTAAAAACGACGATCCGTGCCACTTTCTTAAGTATCTTTAATTTGAATATGTATCACATTATACAATCACCGACGTCGATATTGCATAAGTAAACTATCTATTATGATTAATTCTCAACTTTTAGCCTCACGTTTTTTATTCGACACTTTCTTTTCCTCGCCGAAATAACTTGTTGGTTGATATTTTTAATCCGCCTCACTAAAGAAAGCGACAGTAATCAAATCATGCTTAAAGACAAATTTTTTGACAAATTTGTATCAATGAAAAAAAAAAAAATTACAAGGTAATAATATCAAACTTGACTCTGCCAGACGTTGGTAAGAAACAAAAAGTTGCGCGGTGGCTTATAGCTGCTATATGTATCAGGCATATTATAAGACTGGTTGTGAAAGTTTGAACATGATTTGCCATTACATGGTGTTTTGAGTAGGAAAGTCAGAGCAAAGGTGATCTTTATCACACATTTCACAGCATACCAATCTTAATCTCCGACGAATCTTAATATCCCAACTTTAAAACCAATCCAATAAGTACGTTCAAAAAGGATTAAGAATAAAACGAACCAAATGTTTCCAGCAAACCGTGCTGAAGAGCATCGATAATTTCCATGGCGATGGTTACATGTCATTGGCCATAATCTACGCGGTGTTTGCAACATGCAACTGGTTTGCACCGTCGTACATCTCGGTAACCGGGCCAAGGACAGCGATCCTGACCGGCAGCTGCTGTTACCTGTTGTTCATCGTGAGTTTCGCATGGCCTTCAATGGAGCTGTTGTACAGCGCCTCTGCGATTCTCGGCGTAGGCGCAGCGGTCATGTGGACCGGTCATGGACAGTACCTGACCGAGAACAGCGAAAGAGAAACGATGAGCAGAAACGCCGGCATCTTTTGGGCAATTTTTCAGACGTCGCTCTTCGCCGGCAACCTCTTTGTCTTTTTCGTCTTCACCGAGGAGACAATCGACACGGCGAAACGCGAGCTTGTTGTCAAGGTGCTGACCATCTTGGCAGTGGTCGGGAGCGGGGTTCTTCTCTTCATGCGAAAACCACCACAGAGGCTCTGTTTGGGCGAGGCAGAGGGTGTCTCCAGTGCAGACAAAGAGCTCAGGATACCCGAGCCGGCACGGGACAAACCCCTGCGCGCCGCCTGGAACGCCCTCGCTTCCGCCTTTAGTCTGTTCATGACCAAACAGATGATTCTCCTCTCGCTCACGTTCATCTACACTGGACTCTCGCTCACGTTCTTCTCTGGTGTTTATTCGTCGAGCATCGGATTCACTCGCGCCATGGGCAAAAACAGTAAGAGCCTCATCGGCCTCTCTGGCATCTTCCTTGGGATTGGAGAAGTCATAGGTGGCGCTGTCTTTGGTATCCTAGGATCCAGATGCGGAAAGTTCTCAGGCTGGCTTGTCGTCCTCACTGGCGCTATTATTCATCTCTTTTCGTTCATCGTCGCGTTCCTTAATTTACCGAACGATGCACCTTTTACGGTAACAAAAATTGTTAATCATGATAATGGTTTATTTTTAATTTTTTTGGAATCAGGTTCATAGGTTCTTTCAAAATTCAAATATCAATTTTTGTCATCAGGATACAAACAGCGTTGGCTTCATCAACCCATCGCCAATTTTAGCAATGGCTGGAAGCTTGACTCTCGGATTCGGCGATGCCTGCTTCAATACTCAAGTCTACTCCTTGCTGGGTATCCTTCACGCGGAGGACAGTGCGCCGGCATTTGCGTTGTTCAAATTTTGTCAGTCTGTGGCGGCTGCTGTAAGCTTCTTTTACAGCAGCCACATCGGCCTTTACTTTCAGCTCCTCATCCTCGTCATCTCGCTTGTCTTCGGCACCGTATCTTTTTGCATTATCGACATAAAAGTGCGCAGAGAGAGGGACGACATGGTCCCGGCGGTCGAAGAAGACAACTCCAAGACGAACAGCAACTGCAGCATTGCCAGCAGCTAAACCAGTCAAATTTAGTCAATTAAGTTAGATGAAACTTGATCGAAGATTTTTTAATCATTTACGAGGTGAATATATTATATATATTTATGTATATAATATAATGCATTTGTATATAGTGTACATTTGAAAGCCAACCGGCGGTACCATCAGACGAAACCACTCATCAAACGATGAAATATTTTAAATGTAAGGACGTTGAGAAGTGGGTCGTGAAATTTCTCTTATAGATAACAACGTGAGAATGAAAATCTTTACAAGATTATATCCAAGAGATTTCAATCAATATTTAATTTATCAATTGAAGCAGACTTTTGATAGCAAGTTGTGAAGTCTTGCTTTTTATCAAAGTATAATGAAAAAATGACATGAAATACAAATAAATAAATATAATGAAATTATAATGAAAAGTAAATGGACAAACAATTGCTTATTTGAATTTAAACTACTTTTGTTTATTTTTTTAATTCTGATTAAAGAGAATTGTTTTGTAAGTCATAAAGTGTCACATATTTCGTCAGACTAGTCTTCTTTATTTTTATGTAATTATTTTGATGATTAAGACTGTTTTCTCGCAATTTCGATGATTACATCCTGGCTGTCATATAAAATTATAAAATTTACAAATATAAGATATATCTTCTTTGTGCATATGTATATAAAACACGTATTATCCTTTGTGATTCAAATAAAAATTTATATACGTTGTTATCTGTAAATAGTGATCTTTTATCAGAGCATCCGTTGAGCGTTGCGCATAATGTGAATATTCTATCTTGCAGCAAAGATAAAACTTCGTTTTTTTCGCAAAACGAAATGCCAAATTAAAATTTCTACGCGCGCTATGAATTTGTAAATAAATTAATAACGTGTATTATATAAAACACGTTTGTGTGACACTTGCGCGTGTCAGTTTATGTCAATAAAAGAATATTTTTATGATGTAGGACACGAATTATCGTTATCTTATTTTTTAAGTAGGTTTATTTGAGTTATCAACTATAAAACATAGTTTATTGTTTAATAAAGGGTATTTTGTCTACTAATGTACTATTTTATGATATGGAATAAAATTTTAATTTTAAAATGTAACAAATTCACTCAACCGTCAGAACAAATTGATATATACATATTAATTATATACAAGTGAACGTTCTTATACTCTCAGCCACTTGAATGTACAAACGTATCATCTTTGTCTCCTGAAAAAAAAATTTCAATCAATGGGGTTGTTAATTTCTTCTTATTCTCAATTGAAGATGATAAAATATATACCTAGTCGTCTTGTTTTTTCTTTTTCTTAATGAGGGTTGTTTTTCCTTCCAAAGCTTTTTCCCTCAATTCCTGCTCAAAAGCCTTGTTTACTTGCTTTGAAATTGCTGTTTTGAGTTTGTTCACCTCCATCGATTTGTTCTTCTTCGGTTGAATTGGAGCATCTGTATGATAAGACGCATTAGAAAGTGTCAAAGGAAAAGCGTGTTTTCTAACAAAAACATAACCTTTTTATCCATTACTTACTCCCTCTCCGTTGAATTGCGGGACCTTTGTTTTTCTTCTTGACGTTTCCCTTATTTGGAGGGACTTTGGTTTTAACTTTCAACTTTCCTTGAGCCATGCTTGCGAATTTCAAATTTTCAGATACTAATTTAAAATACTAATAGCAGATAAAAAGAGCACACAGCTCACTTTCAAAGCAACAAGTCGCTGCACACCAGGTGGCGTGTCGCTTCTACATATGAAGCGGGAAAAATTTGTAGATTCGCACACCTAATAGAATAATCAAATGTTTAATGATCAACCAATTAAATCAAATTCGCGTCGCTGTGACTGGTGCGGGTAAAAAGTCAAAATTATTTCCTCGCATGACGATAATAATGATTTGATTGTAAAGTTGCACACGCGATTTGAAAGCAATCGATCAAACATGCATTGCTTGTGGACATTTCATTCAAGGTCCTCCACCTAATCACAGTGTCGAAAATCAAGAGACCATGTACTTGAACATTTTGAACGCGCGTTCAAGTAGATTCTACAAAATTAAGGACAATGGATAGTTATGTAATAAAATACAAATGCTGAATGACAATTCGCAAGTTTATATAGTTTTCGGGACATTTTTCGCTGCATGACACAACACTGAAAGTCAAACTGTGAATGGAAATTTTTCATCATTATAAAAAATGTCCCATAACAGGTAAATTGAATTTGTTTTTGCCTAAACTATCTAGATTTAATTTTACGAATTTTTAAGATTTAAAATACTGTTTCATTTCAGCAAGAATATTCAAATCATTGCTGATTTTACAAAATCCAGCGACATCGAAGAAAGCAGTTGGGTCGAATGTTCTGATTCAGCCAAGTCAAACGGCAGCTCCAAAGCCGTTCTTGTGATCCAAAAAACAAAACTAGTCCAGCGAGCTATTTTGTTCACACTTTTGAACTCGAAACCGAGCGGACAAAGTGGGCCGTGTTTTGCAAGTGTCAATTGTGAAATTAACATTGACTTGAGCGATTACAGGGCTATTGCGATCAAGTGTCGGGGACAGGGTACGAATTTGCATTATAAGATACTTCTGAAACACGACGGTATTGGCAAGGATGCTGTTGTCCACGGGCAAACTTTTATGGTACCTTTTATAGTACACTGAAATATCGAGTTTTAGATTCTGAAACTAACAGATGTTTCATTTTACATTGGTCCAGGCTCCTGCAGAATTTGCCGTCATCAAATTGCCAATTGCAAAATTCAAGCCTTATTATCGAGCTCATCAACTTGATTCAAATTCTTACAACTTGGATGCATCTTCCATCACTCATATTGGTATCAAAATTGACAACGGATCATACCTCCCAGAGAATCAGCTAGGAGTCTCGGTACTGGAGATCGATTGGATAAAAGCTATTAAATAACTGCTCCTATTAGTTAAATAAATGTATTATTAATGTAGAACAACGAATATATGTTTTCCCATCTAGTTTGTTTTTCCGCAATAAAAACTAATTGGTGAAGATGAAAAAAGCAACTTTATTTAGTTATTCCAATTTGTACAATCCTAATGGACGCGTTGACGCGACCATTCATTGTTTAAAACGATGTTTAAAATGACGAAATTAAAAATCGTTAATAACATAGCTGGGTTCATTGAAGTGTGCCATTGTAAGGTGTTTAGTCAGTCAAATTGAATAACAGGGCGTCGCACTTGTTGACAAGCGTTGCGCATACAATAAATGGTTCTTTGCATCGTCTCTCCATTGGTTTCTGATTCGACATGTTAACGGTAGAAAAGTGTGTGAGACTGGGAATGTTTGCTTGTTCCTATGAACCGCCTCTCAGTGCCAAAACTAAATGTAACACCGAACCGCCTTGTACTTTGTAATCTTGCGCCGTTTTCTCATCGTTCCTGTAAATACATCATTTATTTAGATTTTTTAAACATCAAAGTTTCTTGTCTTTTTGCGTCGTACTTACATTTGTTTTCCGGAAAAGATTAGTCGTTGTTGTTGTGGTGGGATTCCTTCTTTTTCCTCAACCCTTTCTTTGATTCTTTCTACTTTGTCTGTGGGTTCTATATCGATTTCAATCTAAATCATAAACAAATTTTAAAAATATGTATTAAAATAAAGCAACTTTATATTAATTAATAATAATAATTTCTGCAAATTTTGAAAAAGATGATTAATTTCAAAATACAGATTTCAACAGAAATGAGATCTAAAAAGAGATCAAAACAATCGAGAACAATAAATATTGTGCATCATTGTTGCAAAGGTTAATATTCGATGATGAACTTAACCAACAAAATGTTTGCACACAAAGATGAAAAGAAAATTGATTGGGAATGCAAATAGTTGCAAGTCCAGTTTATAACTTGAATGAAAAAGTATTTTTTTGTTAGTCAGTGAATTCTTAGTTGTTAGTAGAAATTGTTTAATGTTTGTTACTTACTTCTTTACCTGTCAGCGTCTGAAACAAAAACATTTGACAGTTATTGGGTTTGCAAAAAGTGGTCGGTCGTAATTGCATCTATTATCGCTTCTTACCTTTACTTTAATTAACATTTTTAATAAATTATTGTATGACTATTACAAATATCAAATTATTATCACTGATGATATTGCTATAACCGCGCCGACGAAAAAACGTCTGCCATTAAAGTCTGCGAATCACAAAAACTTTAGATGGATGGCTCTTATGCGAAAATCATCTTTAATTCCGGGTAGGTGGCGCGCTTTTACGCGCGCAAATTCAAACTCAAGATTTGTACTTACCATCAATCATTTATTATTTTCATTTCTTAATTTTTATATTAAATATCAGACAACACTTTCAATTATTTTATATAGGAATATTAGGATGATGAATAAAAAGTCACAACATTTTGAAATGAAATGCATTTACACTAGTGAATCGCTTATAAATATAACTTCCGTTTACAATAATATATGCCAAGTTTGGACCAAATCCTACGGTGTGATTTACACGCAAACATAAATTTCATTCTTGTTTGTTTGTTTGTTTGTTTTATTTTTCATTTTGCCCGGTTATGATGTTGATGAGTATTTTAGGTCTGCGCGATTTTTGTCGCTAAACACTCAAATACTTGATTCAACGATCACAAATTCGTTTTTTGTGTATGTGTTTTATATATAATTAATTCACTCATCACTTGCTCGCCCATTTTTCTTTGCATGTGTACATAAGTGTATAGAACCATAACTGTTCCTCGCTCAAAAATCTTGAATGCTAACGAAAAGAAATGATGAATTCCATCTTTTAATGGCCAAGATATTTCAGGTATCATTGAAATAATATTGTCGAGCGATATCATCTGAGATATAACAATCGATGAATTTTCTACCAAAAAACAGAAAGAGTTCAATACAAAAATACAAAATGTGAACAAAAACATTAACTTGTGAAACAATGATAAATTTCACAAACCTTTTTTTTTTGGAATTCAATAGGACTGACTGATTTTAACTCTGATAAAACATAAACTTAATTTTCATTTGTATAAGAGGCGTTGAGCCCGATGACGCTAATTCATCTTACTTACAATGTAGAAGTATCAAATAATGATAATCATTAATATTATTAAACTCTTAAAATGGTGTTACATCGATGAAAAGATTGTATGCTTGTGTTCGGCGCATTTAAACGCAGAGATCACGCTCGAAAAACAGAAAAAGAAAAAAAAAGAAAGTGTCAAGTTGTACACGAGCAAAAAGGACAATCTACAATCGCTTATTTTACCTATGATTAATTTATAATTCAATTTTTCTAAAAAAAAGAATATATATATACGATAATATAATAATATAATAGAAACAAAAATAAACAAACAAACAAAACAAGCGCCTACGATGTTTGCAGCATCGGCCGATGGAGATGGGAAACTTGTTAATAAACGAAATCAATAACAACAAATTACATATCGAAAATGAAACTAACTCTTAATTAGCACTTAAATGCTTATCGTTTAGGGGCGCTGAGAAATGCATCATCGATATAAAATTGGATTCGCTTAACCCTATAGTAAACGTCCTCTTTGTCGACATTGATTGATCTTTTTGCAATGTCCAAAATTGTTCTTTCTTTTTTTATATTTTCTATTTAGCTTAGCTTGAAACATTCCTATCTGTTTTCGTATCTGCTAATTTGTATTATACTTATTTTATCTTGAACGCAGATGTTTGACTGTTCCGAGTTTTCTCAAACGCAATCAGCGTTTTAAAAAATAATAAAATGTTTCATATCGCTGCGCATTATCAAACTATCATGAAAGTTGTTCATCAGTATTTACAGGTCAGTTTTGCTGTCTAATTTTATTGCATTTTCTCTCTCGTTTCACTCGTTCAACACGTTTTCTATAATTTCCACTTACTTCAGTTGAACTCTGACTCCGAAAAAAATATTTATATATATCACAATCATCGAACCGACACACATTGTTATTATTTTTGTTCCATATCTGTAAATAAAAGAAAACAAAAAAAAACACTCGAAAGTATGGAAAATGAAACGAACCAGATAAAGACATTATTCATCAATTATTTCTCATTTTCACTTTATAATGCAATTTAATAATAATGTGCGATCGCGAAAAATGTATCTGTTGGTGTTTTCGTAATTGCTTTTTTAATCATTAAGTTTGATTGTTTCGAATAACTTGAAAGGCAATATCGTAATGTGACTGGTTTAAAGAAAAATTGAATGATTACAATCGAACTAAAAGTTGCCTCTGAGATGATAAACGTAAAACGACGCGCAATGGTTCGGGGGGTATAGGAAGCAAGTAGTTGACTTGTCTAAGAGAGGTGGAACGAGTGCTGGCCCTCTTGTGCGGCTATTCTGAGCTTTTCGCGCATTATTTCCAGTGTGGTGTAGTCTGGCAACTTGAGATAGTTAACGCATGTCATCACGGATGGCAGAAAATCGTCCACTTTCATCGATGGGTCGAACGTTTTGCGTACTATCGTCAACGGCGGTGACAAACTTTTGAATCCTGAGAACAAACGAACACAAACCAATTTTATTAAATCTATTTCAATCATCCCGTTAATGACAAATTATTTGTTATTTATCTCATCAATCACTTACCACCAACAGGCAATCTAGGAGAGCCTGTAACAAACTGAATAAATTGGCGTTGTTCCTCGCTGTTATACTCAGACATAACTTCAAACAAGAATCGAATGGCACGCGAGTCGGGGGTGTAGCCGTGATCGGTGCGACAGCACTCGGATAGCGTTTTAACATCCCATCGGCCGCCCGATTGTGCGTGTCCGCAGAATACTGCTTCGAGCTCTTCCGGGAAGAACAGCCTCAAATGAGACGGCGGAAACACCGACTCGAATCCCTCGCGGAACGCTTCCATTTGTCGGAACACTCCTTCGTATAAGAACCAATGAACGACAAGCTGCAATTGAATGGATAATTAATTTACAGTCCCATAAACGAACGGACATTGTTCCTATGTTGAATACACACCTTGATATATTGATCCAAATTGTGAACCGTGACAGCAATTTCGCTACCACCTTTGCGCAGTTCAATGTTCTCGTAACCGGGCAGTTGAAAGATGAGACCGAGTTCACTGATAGGGCAACCTTCCAAGTCCAAGGCGTCGATAAGCTGCATCTTGTCGCAACTTCTCAAGTTATTGTCTCGTTCGATGGCCTCTCTTCGACGCACGACTTCCTGCAACTTGCTCAGGGTCCGGTAAACGTCCGGGTTAACGTAAGCAAGATCAGCGAGCGTCATTGTGTGCTCCTCGCCCAATAACCAGCGGTAAAACGTTAAGCTGAAGGGCAAATCGAGCTGCAAGAAGAATTATCGCGAACAAAATCAGTCTTGTCGTTATATCTTAGTGACAATTAAAATCAATGTTAATTGCAATATTTAAAATTACCATTCGAGAGTCATAGATTGCTTTGGCCATGAACTTTCCAAGAAATTTGAATTTAGTTTTAAGTTTGGCAAGGTGCGAGACTTTTATGTTCCAGGGAACTGGTGTCGCGAACAAACCCATCTGCGAATGCACGTAGCCTGACTCGTTGGGGTTACTGCTGCCGTGCCACAGCTCGAGATCAGAGCGTTGCAATTCCCGCGAGACCAACGCATAAAACTCCAACGTGGGTCCCAAGCCAGTTCCAACCTGCGATAATAATTAAAAAAACTCGGTTTGAAAATTGTGAAAATTACTTTTTCATGAAGTCGGTCGTGCATAATTTATACCTCATTAGTGTATTGCACTTCTAAAAGGGCTTTGCTCGAAGCCAAGTCCTGAATCACTTGTTCTGCTTGTTTCAGAATATCAGTTCTTGATATGGTTCGTTTTCTCCTCTCTAATCGCGGCGTTACACGTTCTTGACTGTCCGTGCCGGAGAGTTCTGGAGCGGAATCCAATAGACGTTGAAGGGCCCTGTCTCTATCAAACGATGTCGCATACAAGAGCAGTTGTCTTGTCTCGAAGGGGAACAAGAAGGGACTGCAAATAAAAAAGAAATTAAATTCAAATATCCTTGGCTTGTGATGATTGTCATGTTTGTTTAATTTCTTACCAAACAGCAGCTATTTGTTGCAACCAAGACGGCAGATTGCCAGTCATAATAACAAGAGGATCCTGTAACTGTCTACTGGCCTTGGCAGCAATCTTGTTGTTAATAAAGTCCTGTGAAACGAGCAGTTGAACTGGTTTGAGATGAGGAAACAGTACAGGCCAGTGTCTGTTGAGTGCGTGCAAAAGACGCAGCAGACATAAACCGTCGAGTGACGCGTCTGAGATCGTGACTAACGGAGGCAAGTTTGGCGACAGATAGGCCGATAGAGGACACCGTGTTTGGGGCACAGTTCCCTCCAACCAAAGTGTGTCTTCTTTTCGCTTCGAGCTGATCTTTGTGCTCTTGCCCTTTCCTTTGCGACTGCTGCTCTGCGAGCTTGAGCCTGCTTTCGGAGAAACGTTCGACTCCTCTTCGGGAACGGGTCTGGCAACAAATCAATAATCAAAATTAATGATTGTTAAATGGAAAGAAAAAGTCAAAATTTTAAATCAACTTTCGTTTTTACCTGTAATAGATGGTATGGGTTTGTCCCCACACAGCATCATGACCCAACGGCGGCTCTCCGTCAGCTTCCGTTTCGGATTGATCAACGCCGTGGCAGCCAAACTGACGCACCGCCTGATAAACTGTCATATTGAAGGGCAAAACTGTGTCGGCGATTAAAAATTGAAGCTTGTGCTTCGCGGAACCTTGACTAATCACGACTGCCGCCTGCGAATAATTCAACTGCACGCATTATAATATGAATAGTTGTACTTGCAAGGTTGCAATGAAATGTATTATTTTTGATTGTTGATGGTCGTTTCAAGTTGCTTACCAAAGTGTCATCGATGTCATCCTCGCTGTTGTCATCGTCGCTGACCATAGATTCAGCATCGCGGATTCGGCCGTATCCACGGACCATCAGATAGCGTTCAATAGCTTGAACTAAAGCGAGAGGATCAATCTTGACAGTGCCACCTTTCCATTGTTTTAAGTTGTTGCAATCTGGGTGACGTTGTAGATTGCACTGTAATTAAAAAAATAATCATATATCATACAATTATTAAATTATTATACAATTATTAACATTAGAAACAGTTCGACTTACCTTGAGCTGATGAGTGTTGAAAAATTTGAGAGCACTTGTACCACCACGACTAGCGCCCGATCCAGCCGGCAAATCGTGCACTTTGACAGGAAACTGTTCTAACTGTGCAACGCAACTGTTCAATTTGGTCACCAATGCACCGAAGGCTCCAGGGTTCAGATCTATCATGTTGTCTTGTTGCATCTACAATGAAAGTTAAAGAATTGCATGACAGTTGACAGAAGAAGGAAAAATAAAATGTGAAACAGACTTTGCTTACCGTTGATTCGGCAAACAATTTCCAGAACATGCGAAGACGATCATAACGATTGCCAGGCGCGTCTACGGTGGTGAGGTAGTTGAGAAGAGCTCTAATTAGGCCACTGTAATTCATCTCGAAGGGTGAGATGTCACTTTCCAGAACAATATCACGGAGCTCAGTTAACGCTGAGTACATTTCGTCCAAATCCTGTTAAAAGAAACGTGAAACAAAGTTAAAACTAGGCTCAACAGAAAGAAATTGGAAGAATAGTTTTCAGAGTGGTGTTTGACATTACGTTAGATTGCAAACGTTGAATCGCTGCGGTGAGTCGAGCAAGGACAGTGAGAGCTGGATGAGAGCAAGGCGCATCGTCTTGGTAGCGTGCGAGAAACTGGGCAGCCTGATCGCGAACCCAGGCTTTGGCTTTCTCACGATTGCCACCGGTAAGGCTTGGGTTGCTCGGTGGCTTAGTCAGGCTTGTTGACGAGCTTGAATCTCGTTTGTCGCTTGACGAGCTTGAAGAAGAGGAGCGTTTGCCCCAGCGGGCCGGGTTCAAGTTACCCAAGAAGCGACTGTTCTTTGGCGTGAAGCCTGTGAACAACGACTCTGTCTGCGCGCTTTGTTGCGGCGCGCTGCTGCTTAAGCGCGAGAAACGATTCTTCTTGTTCTGACGCTTCCGCTTAAGAACGTCTCCAATTCTTCTGAAATTCAGATAAATTATAAAACACTGCAAAATGTTAAAAGAAATTGAAAAGTGATGTTTAATGAATATTGCCAACGTACAGAGCTTGTGTTTGTGAATCATCAGTGCTGACACTGAGATCAGATCTACTTCGTGTTTCCATATTTGAAGGGACAGTGGGTTTCAGTTGGCTCGTGGCAATCGAACCGAACAAAATGTTTCCGTTAGCTGTCGGCGAGGCGACAGGAGAAGTAGCGCTGCTTGATGAGAATGACAAGGTCGGCGAGAGTGGAGTGTTTGATGGTCCAGGTTGTGGGCTTGGTAGGGACGTCGTACCTTTAAAAAAAAGCAGATAAAAATTAATATTCTGATGAATATCTGAAGCGAATACTAGGTTGACATAAGATCAATGCGATGCTTACCGGAAGGGCACTTGGGCGGTGACACACCGAGAGGCACCTCCGGATCCGCGAGAAGTCGAATCTGGTGGAGTACACCCTCGCGGTGAAAATGTACACCGAACACCTGCGGCAATCGCTTCATCAGGATGCTCGCCATTTGTAAAGCACCAATAACTATTCTCAAATCCTGCGATGCTAACATGCCGGCAATGTGTGACGACACAACTTGATTCTTCAATACGTCCTGAAATTCAAATTAAATCATTCAATTAAAACAACACCCCGTTACATTGATGATCAATCAAGAAGTTGTTTGCAAGCAAATTTACCTTAAGCAATTCTGTTGAAGCATAATAAACCATTCGGAGAAGTGCTCGAAGGCATTTGCATTTGACTGCCGGTCCGGCTGAGCTACTATAAACTTCGTACAATACAGAAAATAATGTTCGAATAAAGGATACGAGCCATTCGTTTGACTCGATCACTGGAGGCACAACGTCCATACTAAAAGAAATAAAAAAATTTAAATTTTATTAATAAAGTTCAACCAACATTAATATGCTTTATCTCATCTAACAATGACAAACCTGGACGAACAAGTGGGACTTTTGCCCTCGTTGGGATGTGTGTGAACACGGCGATAAATACTCCTTGCCATTCCAATATCCTCGTTTATTTGTTTCATCACAGTCAAATCTATTGTGTAGGTTCGTCCCAACGTGGACAGGCATATTTCGTCCTCGCCATTTTGATAAGCCATCTAAAATAAAGTAAAACGAAATTATAATACCTTCTTCTGCCCCAAGATATGAATTGGCTTATGAGGTATAGACAGTTACCTCGATAATTCTAGAATCAATGGCGCTGAATGGATGATAGCAGTGGCGTTCATCGCGCCACTCCCAGTGCACAGTTTCCTGTTGATTGTTTGTTCGCTCGAGCAAACTATTTACACTGAAAATGCCGTCGGTGGGCAGCGGAGGCATGAGCTCCTCGATGAGACAAGTGATTTCGAACCACTCTTGGGGCGAGCGCTGCACCAGCTCGACGTCCTCAGTTTTAACCTCGAGTGAGCCAGTTAGCAGGTAGCTCAGCGTAAACGCAATGTTCTGCTGCAGCAGCAATTGTGCCAAGTCAGGACAGCGATTGGATATCACAGAAAGCATTCTTAGTACAGTTATAAAGTTGCCGATACTGTTCACCGGTGGCGTTATCATCAACTAAACAAGAAAACAACACGATTAAAATCAAACCTCGCGATACAATCGCATCTTATCTCAATACTAAATCAATTACCAATTGTTGTAAGTTCTGCAATAATTCTGCATTAACAATTTTGTGTAACATGACAGCGTCGTGCTGGAAGCTGTCGACCAAACGACTGAATGCTTGGCAGACGCACTCAACACTCTTTTTATCTTGATTAGTCAATCGAGCAGTCAGCAAAGGCAGGCTGTCGACCACCAGGTGGAAGTCATCCGGGTGCAAATTCTGACAGCAATTAGCGGTTATCGTAAGGGCTGCGCGTTGTGCCGTTATATTAAAGAAATCGACAAACTTCAAACAGGCCGATACTCCTCCCTGAAAATTAAAATACATCACATGTTATAAATACAGAAATACGATAAAACAATGTTAAAATTAGAATTAAAATATCAAATTAGAATACAATATAAGATATATTACCGCATGTAAAATAGTTTTGCTGTGTCTTCGGGACAACATGGCCAAAGCTGTGAGGCACTGTTCAGCGACATCCATGCATTCGATGGACTCGAGTTTTTGAAGAAAGGCTGGCACGGCGTCAACGACAACGGTGGACGACCGCGGTAACGCCTCCATCATGTACGTGAGAGCGCGACAGGCGTGCGTCATGATTGCAAAGTTATGCTCGACGCCGAGCAGATTGATGAGTGCTGCGACTACCTGTTTTACAGGGAAGCCAGTGAGCGTGTCCTCGTTGCCCATCACGAGAATCTCGCCCATGCCTATCACTGCTTGCAACTGCTCGCTTTCGTCATCGACTGCTTGCATGCCAGCAAGCAGCTGCTGGGCCTTTGCAGCTGAAAAATAAACTGTATTGTAAGTTAATAAAACGATAGCCAACTCGCAGCTCCGTCTATATGCTCTGTTCAAATACTTACCGGAGCTGGCACCCATACTACGATTGAGTAGGTGCTGCATCCTCGGACCGAGTGCTCCAAAAACGTGAGGCGGTAGGCCACGTGCTTCTAGCAAAGCTTGAAGTCTGCCAACCTCCGCGTCATCGCCCTCATTGTCAGCGGCGTTGCCAGATATCCCAGACGGTCCGCTGCTCACTACAGTCAAAAGTCAGAATTATAGTTACCAACCAAACCAGGCCGAATATTTCAATTTCAATTCATCAACTGTACCTGAAGCTGGAGCAGCATTGGAAGTTGCCTCGTCCTCGGCGTGTGTGGAGTTGAGTTGAGCACTCGCGACTGTGGATGTTACGGGTGTTAGGCTGGTGCTGTTGTGTGAGGGATCGTTGTTAGACATGACCACATTTGCAGTGCCCGCGACACCCTCAGCCACTGGCTTTCGGGCTCTTGACGATGAGCGGTGCCTACACACACACACACAGTTTCGTGATTGTATTTATAAACCGATGAACTTGAATGTTGTCCAATTGTGGCTGACATATATCTGAGTACATACCTAGATGACGAGGCGGAGCCAGCAGCCGAATCCTTCTTGTAGTGTTTGCTAGACAGTTTGGATGATGCTAGTAGTTCCTTGGGATGCTCGCCGGAGGCGAGTTTGACGCGTGAGCGCAGAAGGTGTTTGTGCGTGGTGTGCACGCTGTTGGTGGAAGCGGCGGTGGCAGACACAGGTGGGTTAGCGGTAGCTGCTGCGGCTCCAGCACCACTAGTGCCTGCCCCGTCATGTGCCAACGCTCCCCCGCCGCTCTCCACAGAGTTGCTTGCTGCGTTACCCACTCTGATGCTGGACTTGCTACTCAACGCTTGACCACCACCGCTGCTGCTGCCGCTACCGTTCACACAACTAGATCCGCGATCGCTACTCCCACCTTGGTTCTTTGAACCTATAAAACAATCGTCAGCTTGATTCATCTCCTTTTTATCAACGCACGCAGATTTCTTTTTTTTTTCATTGATTTATTTTTCATTTTCATTGTGCGACTCGAACGTCTGATAAAGCTAATGATTCTTGATTCGCTTTGTCAGAAACATGAACATCAACATTTTGCAATGCCGTCTGAGTTTGACAATGAATACAAACGAGATCAGTTTCCAAAATAAAAAAACCTGATTGTAATATGACTTTTGTCTTTTTTTTAGGTATGAAACGAAAACTCAAGACTGTGACTCATTTGAATGTTTCAAATCGTTTCTTACACCTTGCGTATCAAGAGAAACAAGGGACTAAGGGGGACACAGTGACAAACTGGAACATTCTGCGTACGTATAAGGGTCGTCGCGCTACTTGTAATACCAGCACTGCGATGGAACAAAAGAACAAGGTGAGCAATAAACGGATGGAGAAACAAGTTCGAAAAAAATGTGTGTGACAAAAAAAAGAAACGTTTGGTTCTAGAAAAGAAATGGACAGACAGAAATGAAGTGAGTTTGTTTCTATGAATGAAAAAAGACTGATAAAGAGAGAGAAGGAAAGAGAGAGAGAGAGAAAGATGATGTGATATCAACAACGAAACTCCTTGAGCTTACCTTCTTGGTGATAAGTTTGTGTTGATATTGGAAAAAGTGCTTTGACAGCAGACACAAATCCTTCCAGACATTCGCTCATCCTCAGGCCTAATGATACAGTTACGATCTGTGACTTTAGTTTAAACAAATTCCTTCTCCTAATATTTTTCTTTCTTTTTTTTTTTGTTTCTAAACAAAACATTTGTTCTAAACGCGAGGGAGAACCAAGTTTTCATAACACAGAATTAAGATGGGAGGGGAAAAAAAGTGAATTACAAAAAAAGAATAGAAGTATTTTTACCAATGAAAACAAATTCATCTGTCTTTCTCTCGATCTCTCTTTCTCAGACTGATTTTATGTTCCAATGTTTCTGACAATGAATCGTGATTTTGATTTGTTATTATTCGGTGAAAAAAAATGAAAATGATAAGAAGACTTATTTTTTGTATCATTTTATCTGTTGCAATTGCAAGAGATAAGGAGATGTGAGAGTGGACGCTCGTTTTGCAGACCGTTCTTTAGTTTTTTTCCTGTCAATACGAACGGACAAGAAAATAATTAAAATGATTTTTGTCAACAGACAGCTGTTTAAACGAAACCGAAAATGTAATTCAAAATCAAAGTCGATATGTTTGCGGGGATGAATTCTGTGCAATAACAAGATGATTTATAAAAAAAAAAAAAAAGAAAAAAAGAGCAGGCGATTATCATAAAAAACAAACCTCTGCCTCTGGAGGTGGACGGATGACTAGTGTAGGCTTGGTAGTTGGAAGTGGACGAGAAGTTGTTATTGGAGGTAGCGAGCCTTCGATTGTCCAGTTCCCAGCTGGCGCTATTCGAAGCGAAGTTCTGAGGGATCTGGGGAGTGCGCGAGCGAGTTCTCGCTGCTACGCAGTCAATATTGAGCTCAGAGCCCGAGGGTGCCTTGTTGCTGTTTTGGTGACGGGACCTCGTACTGTGACCCGTTGCGTTTACGTGGTTTGTTTGTTGTTTGTGCTGCTTCGTTTCTGAATCACCTGTAAAAATCATTTAATCAATCAATATTTTCCATCATTTTTTTCTCTTCGATTACAAATCTAATTTTAGCGTTCAACATTTCAAGTACCTGTATGATAATCTACGACACTGCCATGACTTTTATCACTCTTTTTGTCATCGACTTTATGATGGGTTGAGGCTACTCTAGCGGACGACGTGGTTGGGTTAGTGTTAAGATAGAGAGGATAAACTTCCGCGCCACTTTGTCTGCGTCGTTTTTCCTCGAGGGAGATTTGAATATTGTTGCTGTTGTGACGTTTCCTATAGCCGCTTGCACTTGTGCTTTTCCCCCGTTTAGAGGCGTCTGCTGAAGCACTGGCCTTCTCTACAGACCCCCCAGACGACGACTGATCTTGTTGATCTGCCATAGATTAATCGACTCATTCCACTATTCCATCTGAAATCAGAACAAAACGTTGCATTTAATTTCACAAGTCCGAGTCGCGGCTGCTTCACAGAACGAGAGCCACCATTTGCTGCTGGGCCGCCGCACCAACACCACTACCAGTCAAGTAATGGAGGACTGGATTCGCTTACATACTAACACGCGTATACGCCAGTCTGTACATGCTCTCTCTCTCACACACACACACATGTGTTACTCCAAGAGCTCGTAATGTGTTTTATTGGTCGACGACGTATTTCACACATACACACACGTACACTTTGTACACTTTGATGATTGCCCCTGTATATATTATTGCCTGGGAATAAAAACGAGTAAACACCAAGTGAACTGTTGTTGTTGATGAAAATGCGAAGGAGTGAAACGAACAATGACGAAATTAAATGGAAAAATTGAATTGGGGGTAGGTGTGGATAATGTTTACATGTAGACCATCGAGAGGAGCTGAGACGTGCGGGTACAACCGATTGGGAACGAGTTGCTCTAAATTTTTACCTGAAATGTCGATCAATCGGGCACGTATCATCGCGCGCGCACCCAGGGCTTTGATGGCTTCAGATCAAGGCGAAATGAACGCGATGCAAAAGGATGCCACGAAACGCGCAGGTAGACGTAAGAGTCAATGCTCATCTGTGTGTTGGTGCGAGAGTGTGCAGCCAACCAGGGAGAGGGCACCTCGGGCGCATGTGTCGATCCGACGACGACACACTTGCTTGCTCGCGCGCCTTTTTCAATTATTTTATTTAATATAAATATCCATTTTTATACGCCCAGATGTCTCGTCAAAATTTACAGTTCCACTTTTAACCCCTTCTGATAAAATGTGGATAAGAATTGTCGTTATCAATTGTGGCGCGATGACTGGTGACTTTTTACCTTTTGCAATTATGCCAAGTTTTATGCAACAATAAACAAGTAGCTTGTGGTATCTTGGATGACGATTTTGACGGAGTTGCAGCCCGCAAGTCGCAAAAAGCGAAAGTTCTTTATCTCTTCGCGTCTTCTTTTTTTGGTTCTATTTTTTTCGTTCTGGAAAGTGCAACGCAACTTTCACAGTTAATGGACAAAGAGACGAAAAATAATTTGCAACGCAGCGCCTCCCTCCCCGACCCCGTTTGTGAGCTGCGACGACCTCTCACTCTCATCTCATCGCAATGGAATCGAGCAAACAGAAAGCGACAAATGAAGGCAAATAGGGTTCAAAGATACGTCACCGAAGGCAAGCCCCAAAAGTTAGCGGGTCAACGCACCGTTCTAAATCTCTTAGCAGGCTCTCCAACGCAATTGTATACTCTGCGACGATTACATGACACTTTGCTCAAAAATACACTCTCGCCAGTCTTATAACAGCGATTGCAACTCGCCTTCTTTCGCATTCATGGCCAAATCCATCTGGTGGCGCTTCAACCAACTTCATTCCCGCGTTAACTTGTTTAAACAAAACTCTTCAACATAATCAGACTCAACATTTTTTTCTCATTTTCTTCTCTTCAAGTTATCCTTATAATTCGTCATCAGATGAAGATGTTACCTTCAAAGTTGTCTAAAAATTTTCCATCTTATTATGGATTATTGAAAAACAATTGTTTAATTCCTTCTAACAAAGGCAAGTACAAATAACAAATTATTATTTATTGTTTTCCTTTGCATCCTCATGGAAGAAAAGATGACGAACAATGTTATGTAAATGCTTTTTTTTTGCTTCCTAAATAGTAAAATAAAAACTTGAGGTTAGGTGATAAGGTTTTTTTTTGTCTGACGACTGAAAGACTGGGCGGATCGATATTATATATTTAAAATTCTATATTAAAAACCCACGTGACAAGAGGAAGAGGAAACGTATCTGGGCAAGAAAAGTGCGCATTTACTGACCATGAAAGTGAAGACGCGGACGTTCTAGACGAGAGATGCTGGAGCCAAGGTTTTTCAGAGTTCCGTGACCTGATTTGTAGCCTTTGTTGATGCGTGTTAACCCTAATCTCAAGGTTAACACGGCAAAAGAACGTCGTGAACGAAATTCATCATCGTACGTTTGGATGCTTGCTCTTCTCACACTTTTTATAGCAAAGAATTGACTCGACTGACAACAACGACCTCGCAACAGCTGTTGGTTGCGCGTGTTCCCAGGGCCGTACATTAGAAGCGCTTTGGGTCCACCAAATTTTTTTTTCTCAATTTATGGGTACCGTTATATTTCCAATTTTAGGATTTTAAATACAAGGCATGGAAATTCGATCCTAATTGTTTAACTAGGTTGATTATTAAAAATATCAACTTTCAATTAATCGTTCATTTTTTTAAATGAAACATATTTTTTAATTTCGTCGTTGAAATTACATCAGCGTTAACAGTAATCATGAAATGTTCGATGACTAACTTTGAAGAATTTTTTTTGAACAAAATGAAATTTGTATCTCACTTTTTCTGGATTCATTTTAGCTGAACACAAGAAAAATTCCTCTGTTGTGTTACAAATTGTTAATCCGCTGACTAAAAATCAGTAAAAACGTTAAATAACAGAGGTTAAAAGGATGATGTGAACTGTGAAGGTCAAGTTTGGTTGAACGAAGCATTTGATCTTTTTGTGCATGTATACTTTTGTTTCAATTATTTCGAGCTTCCATTTTACATTACTTGTACATGGGAATGGAAAAAAAGGAGTACCGCATAGATACAGTGGTGAATAATCACTTACCAAAACACGGAGATTGTCTCCAAAAACGTGAACAGTTGGACGCATGGAAAAACAAGAAAAATCGTTGATCGCTTGGCTGATACACGTGAATAATAACACTGAAAACTATACAAACTGTCAACACGTCGAAACTCGTCGTTCTTTTTCTCCCTCTCTCTTATTCTGCTCTGTTGTCTGTCGTCTGCTGCGCGCTAACACCAAATTCCCTGGCGTGACGTCATACTCATTTTAAATTTTTCATCAGTTTGTTTGTTTTCATAACACTTTTTTTTTCAAGTTCAAATTAGTAATCTTAAGTGGTTTTCATTTCTCTTCCGACAGTTATAGTCATCGATTTATTTTATCAAACTATAAATTTATCTTTTCTTTATTCAAATCGAGCATAAAGCGCGGGAAAATTTTGAATTACAAATTGTTGTCTCTATTCTTAGAATCTGATAAAAATAGAATTAAAATTTTATATCTTCGCCTAACGAAATCGTATACACAAGTCATGAAAAATAAGTGTTCGAAATTGTTTTTTCATTACGTCTGAAATAAATGTTGATTAAACAACAATTTTGCAAAAGAGATGTTATGTCAATTGTATCAACATGGACATTTTTTCGAGTTTTTTTTTAAATAATATATTTTCTTGGTCTCGGGTCCTCTGAGGCGAAGAGTCGCGCGCTGGTGAAAAGAACAAGGGAGCTAGTTTTTTTACATCTCAGGATATTGACCTCGGGCGAGCAGTCGTCCTTGTATCACATACACACGCTTACACGCACTTGCGTCGATGGCTCTTGTTCACACAAACTTCCTAAGGGCACAGACATATGCTACAGCCAAAAACACACACCACGAATCGAATTTAACAAAATAATGCGAGTCAATAGCGATTTACATAATAAAACATGAAAACATTCGTCTCAACTCATTTGAGTTGAAATCTAATCTATAATAAATAAAAAAATTTGCAAGTGTATAAAACTTGACCAACCAAATAAAATCAATAGCTAGTATCAAGTACAGACTGTTGCATGATTTGTTGATGCCACAGAGCAATTATTTCAACGTTTCCTCATATAGTCTGTAAAGTTTTACTATTATCCAAATAATTATGGTTCATGAAATCATTGATTTTTTTGTACATTTGTGTTATAGGGGATGACAGTCTTAGGTATTCGAGTTGACAAATCGATAGCAAGCAGTTCCAACATCATGAAAAATTAATTTATTCGGTTCTCTGGTAAGTACCTGTTAGCTCCATTCATTCAGAATCAAGAAATTTCAGTTTCCTTCAACATTACAGTTTTTTTGACAGACTGCAATCATTTTTCTGATCGCAGTGGACATTTGTGTCCTCTGACTCACCTAAAATGAAACAATGTTAAAAAAGGATCAACTCCATTTCTTTCAACTTGATATAAGTATACTTTGTAACGAAAACTTTTGCCACAAATAATGCATTTGTAAGGCATTACATCCGTGTGAATCCTGCGATGAGTCAGATAGGGTTCTCACTCTTTGTCTGAATCATTTCCCTGTAAAACAAAATTTCAATTGAAAAAAAAATCGAAAAACTGAAATGATAAAAAGTAGGGTGGTTTTTAGAGAGGAATGAGAATGTTATGTATACAAACAGTGGTGTTAAAAATCGTGTCACAGTCATCGCTGCAGCAGAGAATTCAAAACACGATTAGTTCATAACTAGTATAGAAAGCTACTGTCAAAATCTAAAAGTTTTTTAAATTACATTAGAATGGAAAAGTGAACTTTTTGCCACAGGCATTGCACTTGTAAGATATCTTGCAGGGTCCCTTGAGCTTCTGAAAGTACTTTGTTATAAACGTTTGACTCTACACATTGCATTTCAACAGCTCACCTTTGTGATATTTAAATTTTTAGTTTCATGTTGTTCCTACAAACAATTCATTAAACTAAGATTATTATTTTAAACCAAAATAAATTAATAGAAGTGTTAAACATACCTTTATTTAATTATTTTTCAACAAGTGCGGAAATTTCACAGTTTTTATTCCTACCTGATGAGGATGAATCGTCTCTTTTTGATAGGGAAACTAAAACGTACAAATTAATTAATGTTTTAATAATAAAATTTGTAAGAGAATGAAAATTAAAACAACATTTTTTGATTAAACTTACATGAATTTTTGTGATTCCATAGTAGGGATAGACAGATAGTAGGGATCATTATGTGGAATAAATGTTAAAATTGTTCTTATCAGTTGCTTGAACCACTTGTTTGTGCAGAGCAAGTTCCTGTCAGAAAATTAATAGCCACAGACGTCACATTTTTTTTACGTCGGTAACCAATTTTTCCTTTTATCGGTTGGTGCGTTTCCATGTTGCTCTCTGTGTATTTGAGTGCAACTTTAAAGGATGGCAGCACGAAACATTATGGTTGTTTCACACAACGTCGACATACCATTTGAGCGCGACCATTTGATTGAGAACAATAAAATATAAATAATAGTAATCGATGTTTAATTACTTTTATTAATGAATTGTTTTCGCTGTATTTTGTCAAAGGAAATGTCAAATTTTTGTATTTATATTTTTAAGTATTGACAAATTGATTTAGAGCATATTTTATTGCATATGTTAATGTATAAATTGATTAATTATTGATATATATTTTATTCAGAATATGAAAATTGAACATCTAATGTATCAATATAAAATGAACACAAGTTAAAAATTTAAAAGAAAAATTTAATTTGTGAATAAATCTGAATATATGACTTTTATAAAAATTTTACGCATAGAAAATTATAATTAACTATAATTATGCATTTTAAACACTTTTGTAAAATTTTTTTTTGCAATTGACTGAAGCGGAATCCGAATTATTCTCTAGAAAATATGATACAGATGAAAAATTTCTTAGATGCATTGTAGTACAAACAGACGACCAGAAACAGAATCAGAAATGAAGACGTAACATTTTTCGGAACCCATGCATCCTTCTGGCTCGTACTATAAAATATTTTTACGATCTGCGAGACTTTGTTCCATATGTAAAACTCCCTGCAGTCAACTCGGTCGTTATTTCCAGAACTCTCCTAATATAGAAGTCACAAAAAGTATATATTATAAATACGATTGCAATGAAACCATTTTACAATTTTTTTTATACTTTTAAAACAAAAACCTTTTATTTTTAAAGTTAAACAACATTCCTTTCAATCGCGGCTCTATTGATTTAACATCGGTTCCATTTCATCGGACGCATCGGGCGGAAAATAAGCTAGACCATAACATATTTTTGAGGTGCGAAAGAAAGGATCAGTTATCTTTTTTGATAGAAACGCGCTGGGTGTGTACATATATCAAGAATTTTTGGCCTTCTGATCACACCCGGCTCTTTCTATTTTAAAAGGAGTTACAGGTGGTTTAGGACACTTCACTTGAATAATGGCAATCATAAAGCACTAGAACCGTTAAACCTAGTATTTCTTGCAATATAACGTTTTAACTAGGACCCAAGACAAATTATGCCATCGGGTTTCTTCTCAAATATCCAAAAACGACACAAACGATTTCAAAAGGTTCATACAATGATGAAACGAACGAAAAAATAGATTTATTGATTTTAGATGGATGAAAAAGTGCACTTTTTTTCTGCTTCCATAACTTTCTATCATTCAAGTGTATTTCAAAACGTCATGGTAAGAGCAAAAAAATTTGTATTCTTTATAAGTAAGTAGCGGGGTCGGTTTGACGGGTCGAGTTGAAAGAGCTATGATGCAGCGATGAGAGACCACTTAGCTTGCGAAACCGATCGCAGATAGTCGTGTGTATTCTTCATGCGAGACGTTGGACAATAGTCGGCAAAAGCCATGGTACAAATTCACCGTAAGATAAATTGTCTGTTTTGAAATCGCGCGACTGAATGATTCGATTCTTTCGGTAGCCAAAAAGTTATCGAATCTTTCTTTTGAGATCTTTAAAAGCGCACGAACACACTCTCGTTCAAGAAAAAAAATGAATAAAAATTAAATAGGATTATCATCAAATTATTTGGAGAGTAAACAAACAATTATAAGTAATCAACCACTGAAAGTTGAATTATATTCACCAAATGAAACTTTTCAATTAAAATGTTAAAAGCAATTCTACATTGTTTTATAATAAGTGAATAAATTTAATTTATGAAAATTCGTGCAAACTTATGACATTTTATACGAAAAAACATTTGGACTCCATGTTCATTTCCCGAGTTTATTTATTCAACTAATTTACAAACTGAAACGTCGGAATTGGATTTTTGGATCTTTGATTTTCGGGCAAACGATGCGTGTGCTATCTTCCTGATGACAACGCCGCGTAATCAGATTTGCCAGATAATTTTGGAACAGTGCTTTGAATTCTTTATATCGAATTATACTAGACAGAAATTAAACTGTCAATTAATTTGTTTTTGTTTATTGTCCGATGTTTGTTACAAAAACAAACACATCACCGAGTTCAAATCATTTAGAATTCAATGAAACAACACATGGATTTTTCCATTTCTGAAAAAGAGAATTTTTTTATCATTGTGAAATAAAAACAAACAAAAAATTGAAGCAGCGAATTAATGTTTGTTAAGTCAATGTCACCCGTTGAAATCAGAAATAACATATTTTTTCTTTTTTCAGTTAAATTTACAGTGCTAAAATTGTTATACACATTTGTACAACTCATTTGAATGGTAAAAAAAAATTCATTCTCTAATTTTCATTAACAGGGTTGGGAAAAATTGAAAATGCGTTGTTAAAAAGAATTAAATCTCGGGTGATCATAAATTAAACTGCGATCTACATACTCTAATATGAAATTACTGGAAACATTCAATTAAACATAAATTCAAGATCTCGACTAGATGGACTAAATTGTTAATCTAGATCGCGCCGCGTGTTTTCAGAACATGAACAGGATAGTGCAATGTTCTTGTGACTGCCGAGAGTAAATCAATAAAATATATTTTCAAATTTCATTAACGCTAAAAAATTAATTAAGAACATTATATGACTTCCTTTAATTTGATCGTCACCAACGTCTCTGGAGTATGAGCAAGGGCAAATTCCTTTTTAATTCCTTCCAGAGATTCTTTTATAAAAAAATTTTTCTTTAACGAATTACATAGTTCGGGAATCCCTCCTCTCCCTCAGCCTTTTGATGAGATTTTCATTGCGCTATTCTACTGAAAAATTGTTAATTATGAATCGTCGCATCTTTACTAACTTGATTCAAGATAAAATTGGGCTGGAAATTCGAGAAGCTAATAATTTGCAGAGGTTCTTTTATACGCAAGAAACCATAAAAAAGACGTGGAGGAGAAAAAAAATTTGGATTCGCTCGAAAAAAGTATAGATAAATTTTGAAAGTTTAATTTTAATTTACCTTCAATCATGTGATTAAGGAAGATATATATTTATAAGAAAGGTACAAAAAGTGTGTTATCCTTGATTCAAGGTTAAGCTCAAGTGAAGAAGTGATAAACAAAAATTGGCACACGTCTGGGAAGTGTATTAATTGTGGAAGAACGGATGAAAAACGGGGTTTCATCTTTCACTTTTATCAGACGTGAAGAATTTGTTTACAGTTAAGCTGTGAATAGGTGGAAAGAATGTTATGTGGTCCGGCCTCTGACTAGGCTCAATAAGTTCGTCGTCGAATCTTGTGTTCGAGGATTGACGAAGGTCGCCCGGCAAGAAGTCCGATTGAAAAGCGAATGTTCGTAGGCCGTGTACTCAGTTCTTCCCGCTGTTTGGTTTGGAGAAGGTTAATCGCATGACCTGAAATCAGTAGCCCGGGTTGTGCCGCGCGATACGAAACTGCGCGAATTATTTCGGATGGATTAAAATAATCCGTCTGCGGGGAAACAAATCGACGCGGATTCGCTGCATTATTCGTAGCAGGTGTCCCCGGATCGTGTTCGATGTGAACTTGGCGCTGTCAATCGTTTCGGGAAAGTAGCATTAATAGAAATTAGTGAGAGTGGAGAAACGAGATTCGCCGATTTCGGACACTTGACAAGTATGACATATTTTTATACATTATCATCTCGTTTCAATATCAACATCCAACTTGTTTCGTCTGTTCATCCAAATTCTATGCGCGACGTTTGTGCCCACGAGCCTCGCGCGATTTTCGGCTGAATGAAATCCGTTTGTCCGCTGCATCGAAAGTGAATTCGGTACGTTTCCGCTGCGATGCCAGGGACACTTTTCCGCATGAAAGAGAAGTCATTAAAATAGTATTAAACTGGAAGAAAGTCCGCGTGCATTCAACATTTGTGTGTAAGAATGTTCGAAAAATCAATTTTTAGAAATACTTTATGAAATGAAAGTTCGTTATTTCAAAGAACCTTTTTTTTCCGCTATGGATGAGAGACACGTGCAGTTTTATTATACTTTCCTATGGACAAAACCAGTTTGCATTTTATATCCTTGTAAATCGATATTACGTGGTATATTTATATGGTATAAGGTTCAAAAAGTTTACCACTCCGATCGTGTGTTTTTCAAATTTTTAATCATCCGAGTGAGAAAATGTCAGTACCAAAGGAATAAAAAATGATTTCTACATACAGTGTGATCATCATCACATTTCTGCATAGTCGTTTGCTGCACTTTAATTGAAGTTATAATTAAATCTGTAGTTCTTTTTTTTTCCGTAATATACATGTAAATTAATATTCTGTTTTCTTTTTCGCATCGCAGTTTGATGAAGCTAAAATGGATGAGAGTCGTGTGCGCGCTTTCTGTTAGTTTAATTTCAACTCTGAAGAGTGTAAGTTGGAATTAAAAACAAATGATTTACATATCTCGCAGTCAAATCTTATCGAAAGCAGAAAAACAGCTTATTTATTGGGTCTGGATGAATAGACGAAATAATTTATACGTGTAGAAATTAAAATTTATTTGGCGCAAGACAAGTGAAAGAATGATCCTTTCTTTGGTGTCTTTTTTCAAGGTCAATATGAAGGTCACGATGACTAGTCACACCATCTATGTAGTTTTACTTATATTAATGGGATCCGTACAATCAATTCCTGGACGACTTCATGGTGAGTACAATTTGACTTAATTTTAAATATAAAAGAGTGCAACAAAAAATAAAC
Organism: Trissolcus japonicus; assembly: GCA_030522925.1. Taxonomy (NCBI): domain Eukaryota; kingdom Metazoa; phylum Arthropoda; class Insecta; order Hymenoptera; family Scelionidae; genus Trissolcus; species Trissolcus japonicus. Next base: position 219,368 of record JAPYZS010000004.1, read on the forward strand.
GAAAGGGTTGAGATTGAAACAGCCATGTCATTTTCGAGTCCCTGGCGTGTAAAAACGAGTTTAACCGTGAAAATCGTCATTCATCAAAATTGAGGAATTTGAAGTATTAAAAAAAATTTTCTTGTTACTCGTGACCTTTTGCAGTAATTACCCTTTTACTTTTCTGATTGCCAACATGAGTTTTTACCTAAATCATTTGCTTGTGTCATGTAAAAGTCAGTTAATTTTTTTATACGATAATTTGATTTAAAAATGACTGTGAGATTAATTTTCAAGCAATCATATCGATTTTATTTGAAATTCAATCTACATGATTTTATGAGCAATGAACTGATTTCGCTTTTCATTATGTATTTTTGATGTCGTAATGATTTCATTGCAAATAATTGATGCAGCTCTTCCCGGGCTTTTCATCAGTAAGATAAAAATTTTGCATTATTCCAACATTATGCAAACAATGAATGGTTTTTCTCGATAAATAGTTAATGCTTGATGGCCGTTTTTTTAACGCACCTAGTTTAAACTTCAATTAAAATAACTTTCATTCAACTCATGTTTCATAATTTAAACTCATCATATATTAAGCTTATCATTCTTTTTTATTATAGCGTTGATGGAAATGTCATTATTCGTTAATTGAATTTTAGTTACAAAATCAGCGAATTGTATCGGTTACTTTATACTTTGCAATCAATGAAACCAAAAAAAAATTGTAAAACTTGTTATTTGTGACGGTTTTTTTTTTTTTTATAAAGTAAAGAATCGAGTAACCTTCCCACGAGTTCAAAAACAGCTCAAAAAAATTGTATACCAAATTATTCATTTCTCGCAACCGTACTTTCCAGAATGAAATTTTAATTTCTGACTCAGCTTGGCGCTTCACATAAATTATAGGCGAAAAAAAGCCAAAATGAAATTGACCATTTTTTTGAAATGTAGAATGCAAAAGTTATGGAGTAGGTGTTAACGTCAAAAATAATTGCCGGCGTCACAAAATTTGACCATTCTTTATTAGTCAGGGTCATAAAATTTGTTTAAGTTAACAATTCGTATTCAACTTGTGAGATAATTTGGTGTTACATATTTAGTGAGATGATTTCATATAACATGATAGAACCATTTGTATGCCATCGGCTTATCCTTTCCAACGCAAGTAAGAATTTAATATCCTGAAATTGGGAGTTTCGACAAAAAGGGTGTTTTTAAGAAATAGAAACAATGATCGGAAAACCAATGTCTATTGTATTGCAATCGGACGTCCATCACGACACTAACTATATGAGCTAAAACAACGAGTGAAAGTCAAATGAAAATACAGTGAAAATAACGTGTAGTCTGAATAGACTCTGAATGAAATGTTTGGAAAAGAAACATCTTGGTCATTATTTAAGTCGTAAGCCACACGAATATTCAGCGTCTTTAATAATTGCCTTTGTTATTATCGTTGACTCTTTTCAAATCAAACCGACAAAACCTTCGTGATACTTTTCCCGCTACTCTTTATCTTGACAAACATGTGCTTATATTTAAATTTATTCAAATTCAAGTCTTTTAAAATTAGAAAAGTAGAACGAATCATCGCATTTCATATTTTTTTTGTTCGAGAATCAATTTTGTGATGAAACGACAATTTATTGAGATGATCAATCAAAAATTAAGTAAGTCTCGTAGCAATCAATAATAATAAAATCAAAATGTTGCCATTAAATCGAGTGAAACTGGTGTCATTTGATCGGTACAGGTTATTGTGTCAAGACCGTGATGCAATCAAGTACAGTAGGACGGACCTGTATAACTTCCAGTTCGAATCTTTATTTTATCATTAGACCATCGGCGGAAACATTTTTAGTATGGGAAATCATTTTTAGTTGAATTATTTATTAACTCAAAGCCGACGGTCCATAAATTTCCTTTACAACATAAATGTCATATCAAATGCACATGTGTATAACTCAATTAATTTTCCATATCAAATTCAAACTGTCTGAAATTTAATCAACTTAATACCGCTTTTTTAAAAATGAATTATACTTTATTACAACTTTTTGAGGACATTTAACACACCTTTAAATTATTATTTGGTCTATATTTACGTTTTATTAACAGATTAATATAATGAAAATGTTAAGAACTTGATTTATATTCAACTTTAATCCAACGTTTTTCTTTTAATTGAAAAAGTTTAATCCAATATTATAACTCCAAGACTGCAATGTCAAATGTTTTTTTTTCATAATTTAAAGGAGTTTTATGCTGTCACAAATAAATGTTCAGAATCTTTACTAACGATTTTTTAATTGAAAAAGTCATTTGGTTCAAAGAATTAACGTTGAAAGTTATAAATAAAATTCTGAAAATTTAAACCAAATTTAAAAAGCACAATATGAGTCTCAATTATTGGTTAGCAAATTTCCAAGAAAAGTTTTAATGCTAATCTGCAATCCCCGGAGCTGTTTTTGTCTTTTCGTATTATTTTCAAAATAATTCAACAGGCCAATAAAAAAAATTGTTCTGAATAATTAACTATCGTTCCAATTTCAATCATAAAAGGATGTTTGAAAAATTTATTACTTGATGCTATAGTCAGATCGAATTAGCTCAAGTCAAGGAAACTGAATGAATTGAATATTTATCGTGACGATTAAAAAAAAAAAAAAAAAAATGAAAAACGCATTATGGGCCAGGACATCTTTAAATCATACGAAAGCTATCGATTGCATACGTGGTAGCAACAGATTCCCCTGAAAAAAAGTGCTCGAGTTTTTACTTGAGTGACCTCTAAATTTCGCTTGATTGCACTCAAATTTGGCAAAGCTGTGTATTTTTTATGCCTTATCAATATATGTGCTTGAAGAATGGGCAAGACGTTTTCCTTTTTATTTCACAATATTCGAGTTAGAATTGCAACCATCTTTTGTTTCAATTTTCCGTTTGAAGTTTTCCTCTGGCTTATCGAACTTAAAAGAACAGAATATACTAAAATAGATTACATTTTTCTTTGTAAATTTTTTATATTTTGTTGCACATAAATAATAAAAATTATGAAAGTCTTGTGATCATCCAAATGGGATAATGATATCATGTACTCGTACAGTAAATATATATTATACAGAGCAACTTTTTTTTCTGTGTGGTTCAATGAGAAATGTTTGCGAATTGAACAATGTGTGAGTTGTATAAAGCTTAGAGATGGGTTGTTTATTAGACGAAACTTGTGTAATATAAACAAGATGTTAGCAGAGTACTAAATATTTGGCAGTGCCGTTATTAACAGACGTTAATAACGTTGATACTTACAAATATTGTCTAACGATTGACGAGTTTAGAAATGCATCTGTCAAATGTTAACAATAAAATTACATCATATTTTACGCACCTGTGAAGACCAGATTGTCAGTTACAAATATAGCCATTTTATTTTTAAGTTACAAATAAGGTTCGAATTAAATTTTTTATTCAAAAAAATATATATAATATTTTATAAACAATTTATACATAAATCTTCTGCATTAAAGGCGTTGTTTTATTCAATAACAATGCTAACCTCAGTATCTTCAATGACCATATTCACAGTCGTTAAAATATTCTTTAATGCGTTTTTTATTGTGTTGTTTAAATCGTCGGTAAACTGCGGCATTATTACGTCTGGCCTCTTTTATTTTCAACTTACAAGTAAAAAGGGTTGCTTGGCACTGGTATAACGATGACCATAAATATAATTATTAGGTGAACTTGTACGATAAGCAAAGTGATAAGCTTGAGCGGAAGGTATAATACATAATTTCATAAATGTGGAGGAAAAACTTGGAACATTTCTTTTGTTCATTATCATACGAGTACAGAAGAGAAAAAAAATATAAACGTACAAATGTTAAAGCCGAATTAAAATTGAAACAGCCATTCTAACTTGATTAGAACGTAAATGGAATGTTGATATTTCATGAAATCAATAGAACGCAGATGTTGATTGAAATAATTTCGATGTTAATTAATATTTAATATTTCAAATAAATTTAGACTTGTGCTCGATATCTGGACTCGATAAAAATTGTAACAATAGAGTGTAAAATAAATCAACTTCTAATTTATTTTATAGAAAAAAAAATGTTTTTTATTACATGTAATTTGTTTGACTCATCATGTCTCTTTACAAAATTGAATATTTTCGTATAACATTGAATCACGCTTTGCAATTCAAGGATTGCTTAAAAAATGCATGCTCAAATGCGAGGTTTGTAAATAGTTCATTGAAGAATAAGTGAATGCAAACGTAACGCAAGAAAGATAAACGTAAATCCCCTCATAATCAGATTATTTGCTCTTAAGTGGAATTTCGAAGTAGCAAATCCTTTGTAATGTCAAGTAATATGTGATCTATTGTCTTATTCAAACAGAATCTTATTTCGTCGTTCACATTTGTTTCAATAAATAAACGTTCAAGGAAGTGGATACATTATTTGCTCGTCAGGGCTTGCGGTAAAAAAAGTGCAAAAAGATAATGGAAGGATAACATTTTGGAACGAAATTTTTCACGATAATGAAATGTCTCCATCGAAGAGTGAAACAGAAATGTGATGTTATACAAAAGTTTCTTGATATCCTTGATTGAGAACTGCACACAGGACACGAACAGGAATACTGCTTAAATTGTACGAAGATTACACGCGGCGAAAACGTATGATTCAAACTTTTGCGCTAATGTTATCTTCAAATATTTTGATATAATGGAAATCTGATAGTCTTCTAGTTAGAAAGTGTTCTCGTACCTTCATCAGAGTTCACATTCCAGCCCTAATTTGGATGATTTTAATCAGCTTAATAAGAAAACAAACCGAGAGTCACTCTATGAAATTTTAACCACTGCTATTGTTTTATAATTGAAAACAATAATTTTAATACATTTTTTTTGTGTAATATCAAGTCGGTCTCATGAGCAATTTTTTGAAACAATGATTCATTTGAAGTGAGAGAACTCGCAATTATTTGAGTGAAATGTAATATGAAAAAATGTTGCCTTTTTTCAAGAAATTTTCTATCGGACGATTACGAATGCCGGGAAATTGATTGTGCATTTCGCGCGCAAGTTAGCATGTCTGCTCAAATCGAAATCAAACTAATTTCGCGGCGGCTAGCACTTTGATGAATGACCACGGGGAAAAAGTTTTAATAAAATCAGACTTTGACGATCGTTATATAAAATCATTATTGTAATTTAACAATTTCCGAATATCGAATTTACGTTCAAACAATTCTTTTCCTTGCATTGAAAATTGTACAATAAATTCTGTTCGCATTTATTTCCAGACGACTGTCCAAATTGTGTAGACGAAAATGTAGGCAACCTGGCAACTTCGCGATGGACGATGCCACTTTTGAAATTGGGCGAAAAGCGATATTATCTAGGAATCTTTTTCAAGGTAAAATCCATATACATTCCAACTCGTCGGCTTTGTTTTTATTTCTTTTTGCAAATAAATTATTTTCATTTTTGACTGTACTCATTTTTCATTTAAGTTTCTTATATAGCTTCATACAACATTCATAACGACATCTGTCTTCGTTATGAGCGTATATGCAAAAACACGTTCTATAGTTCTATAGAAATGTATCAAGTATTATTAGACAAAGGATATCTTCGTCCTACTTTATATTCACATGTCCTGAAGTTCACTTGCTGCCTGAGCAGTCACGAGTTTCAATGATAACACAGAGGAATTAACGCGCATTGAACCCTGGGATTCGCGCGGAATGATGCGCCAAATAATTTTCATTGACTTCGAAGCTTGCAAAACAAGAAAGTGCAACGTAATGTGCCTTCGAATACCGTATTTATTGCTCCCAAAACTGGAAATGATTTTTAATGCCGTTTTCACCCTCAAGGCTGTTTACTCAAATCTTTTATTTATCATACCCGTTAATCCATATTGCTCGTAAATATATCACATTCCTTTATTCCCAATGGCTAAAATTAGTTTCTTTCGATTAAAGTATTAATCGCAAAAATATTCGATGACTTTAATTTTACAAAAAATTTCAAATAAAAATCAGAAAGTTGTATTGTATGTTTTTTTTTTTTTTGATATCAGATGTTTTAATTGTGTTATAAAAAATGGGATGTAAACTTTTCTCATAGGCAATAACCATAGTTCTACAATTAGGATGAAAGTATAATGACGTTGTGTTGTATTTAAATTATGGCTTTTCAAGATTCTTATTGGCAGTTTTTGCTCTATTACGGGCAATCGCAGGGATCATTTAACTTTCTTCCGACTGCCGGTAATGTTTGTTTGTTCCTTGTTATGGTTCGAGTGTTCCATGGAGTGTTATTCCATATATACGCACGCTGGGACATTTTCTATTCGTTGAATAACGATACGACATTGCAATCATAAAAATTTCAAAAGGTTGATGACTTTCTATGCGTTTAGAGTTGCACGCTTAGAGTCGGAGCAGGTGAACGCGTGGCATTCTTTCAGTTGTAGCACATTGCGCGTCACCGTAACGTCGGATCAATGAAATTTTGATAAATCTGAATTTCAAATTGGTTATATCTTGCTGAATACCTAAGTGCATTATCTGTTCAGCGCTGCTTAACTCAACTACTGAAAACATGAGTACAATTTTGATCCACGCGAGGAGATAATGTATAAATTTATTAGATGAAATTAGAGTGAACTCGAGAGTTCACTATGATTATATGGTCAAGTATTTATCACGGCCCGTGAAATATGCCGGCATTCCTTCAGATGTGGGTGCTCCATTATTTTTTCAAATTGTTCCAATATTTTATAAAACTAATTGAAATTGTTTGCTTTGTTTAAAGTCCTATAGATATCAATTCTCATAATTAATTTCTCATTGACGTCACTCATTTTTGCACAACTTTTATAACAAATAATAAAAAATAATCAATAAAATAAAATAGAATGGTTATCTTCTCAACTAATGACAAAAATGGTACAATTATTGTATCATTCCATTAACATAATTATCTCGGGGTTTGTATGTAGAAGAATCACTTGCGTACATAAAATTGGTTAGAGTATACATTGATTATAGGTAAAGCTGAAAACAAATATTAAAATTGTTTTGTTCGCCAGGCTAATTGGTATAGAGCAGCACAGTACTGTCGATACCATGGCATGCACCTCGCGAGCATAGCGTCTCAAGAGGAAAACGACAGACTGGAGAAACACATAAAAGATTTCGGACTCGGACACGAGCATTTCTGGACTTCCGGCACTGATCAAGGAGAGGAAGGCACTTTTTTCTGGATGGCCAACGGTCGGCCAATAACTTTTGAAAATTGGAACGTCGGCGAACCCAACAATTTCCGGTATTCAATTTTTTATACATGCTAAAGTCATTTTTGTTTTTTGCCCTCCCCCTCCTTTAAATTGAATTTCAACTTTAACAACTTTAAAAATTTTACAAATTAACTTTACAAAAAATTATACAACTTTAATTTGGGATGTTTCTGCAGTAACGCGTTTGCCAGATATTAATTAAAATGAATAAAGTTAAATATGGAAATTAATTATGTTTTAAAAAGAATAAATATGTGAGTTCCAAGCAAAGTTTTTTTAATTTCCGCTTTATTTAAATATATTTATGATAATGAAATCAAGTGATAAACTGTGTCGGCAATAGAGAAGTTAAAAATCAAAAACTCCTTTCATTCTTTGAATAAAAAACGCAATATGCTTATTTACCATAAATAAGTAATTATAATAAGAGAGCATGTACAAATGAAAAACCGGCATGACAACTCTCTCCGGGAATGAACTTACAGATTCGATATGATTATATTTTTACAACTTTGAATCGATAAATCTATAGAGCTTCGACCTTGTTTACATAACAACTAATTTTCATGTGCCAAACTTTCGTATTTGCAAATAAAATGTTTGTTCTGTTTTCAATTGAACTCAATTTCGTACAGCATGTTCAAATTTATTATGAACAAGATTGATCATTTTGCGTTAATAATTTGGCTGTGATTTTCAAAAGGTTCAACATATATTCAGATACGAGAATTGGATTTGCTTGAAAAATTCAATAGGTCCGCGATCGTTTGACAAGAGCTCTGTTTCAAAAACTAATATGCGTTGATACAACACTTTTCGAATGTGCCAGAAAGCTGAAGAGCTGCCGGTAGCAGAAACTCTGTATTGTAGCTACAGAATTTGTGTTAAAGCAAAACAAATTTCTGTTTCGCCAGCGTTCTTTCACGCTGATACTTTATGAAGTTTCGAATAGTTGATTTTTTGCACGCCATAATAGACTGGCAATTCCCGAGCCTTGGGGAGAATAAAAAAGAAAGAAATGCAATTCCAAAGTGAAAGTTAACTTTAATTATCAAATTGTAGACATTTTTTCAAACCCGCAGTTGAACATTTTATTAATTTCAGGTACGAGAATGGCGAAGAGGAACATTGTTTGGAATTGTGGAACAGGGACGGCAAAGGTCTGAAATGGAACGACAGCCCCTGCAGTTTTGAGACCTTCTTTGTTTGTGAAGTGCAATGATACTGTCATTTCTTAAATCACAATTTGACGACATGAAATACTCGGTCATAGCTGACCCTTGTTAAATACTACAAGATTTGGACAAAACCCGTGGTGGTTTCGTAAGTCAGGACTATGGTAGCGAGTGTTTCGACGTTTTTTTTACTTTGTATAATTTTATAAAAACTTGTATCATACGACGGACTCTGTCTATTTTGTATTAAATGTAATAAAATGAAGTCGTATACTAATAATACTCAGGGTATATATGTGTACTGTTTCATGAAGAAGTATCATTTTTTATGGTTTCAGTACTTTCATGCCGGTCAGTAGGAGAAAATTATCCCTATATACTTGAAATTGAAATCTTATAAATTAATTTTAAATTAATTATTAACTTTAATATTATTAACGGTAGTTACACGTGTAAAGGTAACGTGCACGTTGGTGTAATTTGTACAGATTAAGAAATAAAAACAAGTTCAACTAAACGCGAAGAACTTTTTATTTCAATTCAAACTTTAAACGTGGATTGTAAAAAAATCAATCATCCCAGTTCTCTTTTTATTGAGAGAGAGAGAGAAAAAAGGAATTGCTATCTTGTCATTGAGTAGTAATAAATTAAGTTAACCCTCACCAATTAGCCTACTTTTGACTTGTTTATAATTTTGATCCGAAAAGTTTTCGGTCGAGTCAGATGAAGTTCATCCTTAATTGATACATTCGACGGTTCTCGAGAAATGAATTTGAGATTCAGACGGCGAGTCTGCCGGGAAAAGAAAAGCAAAACGTGGTACGATTAAGTGACAGACTGCATTAATATGTTAACTGTTGGAGCAAATTTGAAAAGCTTTCTTTGAATACTTTTTGTTACTTATAACCCAATCAGGATAATTACTCTCGTTTACGCCGAATTTTTAAAGGGATCAGTTTCATCCTAGTTTTAATTAATATATTCTAATAAATTATTGCATAATCTTTTAAAGAATTTCAACTAATCAATCACTTCAAAAAATATCTAAATATTCTCTATATTATTTTTAATGTGAAAAAGAAATATGTGCATTTTTTGTTTATTTATTCAACCAAATTTTCCTATTTGCCAGGTTATAGAAGGATTTACCGAGTCAGAATGTGTGCTGTCAGACTGTCACTTTGTCAGTCGATAAAACCTATGATGAAATGCCTATGAGAGACTAAGCTGAGAGACTGTCTGGGTTTCATGAACGAGTGCACCCAAAGTCTCAGACGGCAGTCTAAGCCGACTACAGATGAATGGTCCTCTTTAATTTCTGTGGCTGACGTCCGGCAAATTATCTCAGTCTCCAACCGGATATCACTGGGTAATTTTCATTCAAATAGTTGATTGATAATATATTACTTCATGATTTAGTTCATGAGAAATAGAAAATCTCGGTTTCAAATTGGATGCAAATTTCAATTCAATCGTTCGGTGATTTTGTTTTTATTCAAAATTGTCCTTGTTTGTTGTATATAAAGATATACAATATAAAATCTCGTTTTCTAAATTATATGCAAAATGTAGTCTTTCATTTTCAGAAAGACAACATTTTCGGCACACATGAAAATTAACAGTGTACAGGGACAAACAAAACTAAAATGGTAAAAAGTTATCAGCCTGACACATGAGACGAATTCTCGTGCAATTATTTTCACTGTAAACACACCTTAATTTTATTTAACGCGTTTCATTTATCTTTCCTAAATATGGGAACCTGGGGAAAAAAAGTCCAGGTCTGATCAGACCTGAAAATGGACCTAATTCGACAAAATTTCATCTGATCACTTAAAATCAGACATAAATCAGATGAACTTTTATAAAATTTGACATATTTTAACCTAATCAGGACTATTTCCAGGACTAATCAGACCTTGACTTTTTTTTCCCCGGGAATACTTTCGACGGGGATATGGATTTTTGTTTATTTTAACCACAGTGTTCCGAGGATTGCATTTGTAAATGCATTTTTACAATGAAAACTAAAACTCGGTGGCAATATTAATGATTTCATATTTTACTCTTGAAAAAACGGTACAATGTTGTTTCGAGTTCACATTATATATCATTTCATATTATTTTCTTTTGGTTTGTGTATTTAATTTTTTTTCCAACTACATTTATTTTATTATTTAAAAATCACACTCATTTCATCCAATTAGATATGCTGTCGACGGAATAATACAAATTGTTATTGACCCGCGTGTAGATGAAATTTGGGATGATATTTCTCATTTCCTTTAATAGCGTTACTTTTCGTCGCAGTTCTATATTTATTCCATCAATGTGTCTCATAATAATAGATGAAGCCATTTTCTCACCAAAGGTAATAATTTTTCGTTTTAACGACGGAGTCATGGTATTAGCGAGTGAAGAACCAATTCCATCGAATCGAGAGTTATTATCGAGACTAACTATAAATGACCTGCAATGAGTTTTTAAAATAAAGATTACACAATTTTTTTGTTTTTGTTCTTATGTCCATTGGTATTACAATTTTAAGATAGAAAATTTATTCCATCTTTTATAAAAGCACTCCATCAAAAAATATTTCATCTGAAAATTATCGGATAAGACGAGAAGTAATGACATGAGAAGTGTTACTAATCGAATAAAATAGAATGTCATTTAAAAAGTGTTTTCGAGTTGAAAACTATTTTTGGGTTTGATGACATTTTGACGTTTCCAACAGTTGAAACATCAGAAGATTACAGTCTCATCTAATCCAATAACGAGTCCAATAATAATGAACAAATCCAGTCGAGTACTCTTGTATAAATATATATTATATAGGACGAATTGATAATGTAACGTAGATAATTTCCGTAGCAAATTGGAACTCATCATCGTTGATGAATGAATAATTTCATATTTTCAGATGGGAGAGTTTTTGTTAATGGGACAAAAAATTTTTACGCAAAAAGCAGTCTGGCCCGGTTTCAAGGGATGGGTTATTACTGCTCGGAATAAGCCGGGCAAAGAGAGATACGAATGCGGTCTGGGGGAGTCTATCGTCATGAAATTCGTAAATTTACTAATCAGTTCATATTTCAGGATCTCTCTTTTTTGTAACTTTGCACATTTTTCCCGCAAGTTGATCCTTTTTGCTACTTTGTACTATCATCATTTTAAACGGATACAGTAATTTATATACTTGAAACATTTTTCCCGTCTAAACCTAAGCAGTTAATTAACACCAACGAGAATTAAATTGGTAGACGTGTGTAAGTTACCAGAGGCTACACAAAAAGATCTCAAAAGATGAGATTTGGTGTTCGCATTGACAGGTGATGTTGGGCTGGATTACCAGGGACATTAACTAACTACAAGACAACTTGGTCTATAGGATACTGTGCTTGTCGAATCGTTAAAGTAATTCCACAGCACAGCTCCTATAATTAGGCTTTGAAATTGTGAAATATTTTCAAACGCAATTGTATCGAAAGCGAGAGCTATGCTGGAAATTTTGATTAAAATTTTTGAACGAACCGATTGCCAATCACGGAAATTACATACTTTTTTCAAAATGTTTTATTTCTTCTTTTCTGAAGAAATAAGAGGAACAAAATCAACAATATAATCTTGCAAAATTATCAATTGAAACATTTTATGGAACAAAATTAATATTTTGCCCATTCAGTATCAACATTTTCAATTTAATTTATACGAAATTGGATTAAATTTGATATAAATTTAGAATTTAGTATTTGAATACAAATTTAGAAATCCGGTTTTGTTTTGTCGAAGTTAAAAAGAAATATTTTATCTAGGAGATCGTGAAAGTTGAATATTCGCCTAACTAAAGTTACAAAAGAAACCTTTTAAAAGTATTGTAGGTCTTACCGTATGTCTTTGATTTGTATATTTTTTAATGATAAACTTGAATTCTGCCAGTCATACGCGAAGTACAGCATTGTCAATGCATCATGAATGGTAACATTTAAAACACCCTGAAGCATGACGGGAAACGTATACATGTTGTAATTAAATCTTCCCTGTAAAAAATATTCATATTTAAACAAAAAACCTTTTTTCCACTGATCTTTTGTTTGTTAATTAATAAACAACAAGGAATGCTCATCATAATTATTCTTATTGTTTTATTTTCGTAACTCGTGAAAATTTTTTTAATCTGCTCACGTATACAGACATAATCTTGAAAAAAAATCTATTGTCTATATTTTATCCGGTGATTTTCAGTTCGCAACGAGCAGAGTGATTGAAATTAAATTTTTTAGCTTGTTGTTTTTTTTTTCATTTTTTAAAACCCACCTGAACGAAATTTATCGATAAATTTATACGAAATTAGTTTCAAATTTGCAAATGTACCGAAGTGAATACAATATTAAAAGTTGCTGATATATCTGATATTGATATCTTCAGGCTTGTTGGTTTGCGATGGAACAATCCGTGCGAAACTTACCTTCATATAATTGTTTATCACGCCTACCCTCAAATAGACGATATCGTCTCTGAAAAGCAACGTCGTATTTCCATGTCGCGCAATTGCAGAAAGTTTCGATAAATTTCCGGACGGCAGATGAACATTAATTTTTCTACTGAGATTCGACCATACATTCTGGAAAAAAGAAGATGAAACATTATTAAAAAAAAAGTTAATTAAGGATCAGCAGAAATGGCAGCGCAAAAATGATAATTTATAAGTATCGGCAAACCAGTCACGTGGAAATTCATTTTCATCTCGTGATCTTATTGCAGAGATTTTTCACGCCATCAATTTGAATCTAAAAAATGTCAAATTCAAACGAAAAAGTATAAATCTAAAGTGTACACAGTGTGAAAATTGAAATAAAAAAATCAATCGAACGTTTGAAGTAAAAATATCACTTTTTCCACTTTGTTTTAGGAAATGGAAATAAACCATTGCCTAAAGTAAACTTAACTTTTAACTCGTGACAATTAAAAAGTTGCGGAAACTAAATGAAATATAAAAAATTCGTTTTTTCCGTTTTACTTTTCGACAAGATTTTATGAGCCACTTTTTTCGAGCTTGAACTTTCCACGTTCGAACTTGCAGGGTCGATTTATTATTTGAATCACCCCCTTATGAGCGTAATAACGTGGCGTAATAACGTTTTACCGATACAGACGACGGGGCAGATTCATTGGCGTCCTTCGACCCGGCTGATCACCTTGTTTCTTCGTTTCTATGTGCAAAATTCTCGAATCTGAACCTTACATTTTCGCGTCAATTACGAAACAAACTGCGCAATTTATGTACTCCAAATTGCGTGCCCTAAACATTTCTCTCATTACAACTCCGCGTTTCAAATATGCCCGGGAATTTTCTTATTCAAAATCAAGCGAACAAAATGTGAAAATAAAATCAACGGTACCAAAAATGAAACTTCAAAAGTGAAGAAATGAGGGGCAATAAAAATAAAAATTCAAATCGGAAAATTCGTGCTGCATATTGTATTGCGGTGCTTACATCCGGAGCATCGAAAAAACTATTGCGATGGCTACCTCAATTTGGGTGCTTTCTGTCATTCAGATAGATGCGTTAGTTCTGCCCTTTTTGTAGATCACGTTTGGTTGCGAAAACGCATTTTTTAAATTGAGACACAGGAAGAGAAAAAAAAGAGGTAATAAAATGTCAATTGTTACTTGAGTGATACTTTCATAATATATTGTAACAAAAATGACGTGCGCCTAGATTCGACCGTTCCTAGGGAATAATCAGATCCTATTATTGTTTGCTCAAAGAAATAAAAATCCTATGTAGGTTCATACGGTTTGCCTCTCAATGACCCGACTATCATTTTTCGTTCGAGCCTTTTATAGGTCTTCGGTTCAATTTTTTACTAGGGGATCGTATTGAGAAACTTTAAACCGTTTTTCTCTGCAGTGAATTGAAGGGAACGAGTTGAAAAGTTGAAATCTTGCCGGCAACGTCGAACCGAACGTCTTAATGAACCGAAATTTTAATTATTCAGTCATAAAGATGAGTTACTCACTAGTTCAAAGTCTTCATTGATGGAAGGCACTGATAAAGGATCCAGACCAAGTTTCTTTAAAACTGTGGATACAACCGGCAGAATTTGGTCCGCGATGTTATTGACATGGTAATTATAATATAATAAAGGACTTGCGGTAAAACTGAAAGAAAATGTTCGAACCATCATTTGCATTTGGATTAAAACAAAAAAGATATAATTCTTGCTGATTGCATCTTCTGTTTTTTTAGAAGTTTGAACCGTTCGAGCTGATTGTTACAGGTGGTTAAAGTCGGATCAAAATCTTTTATAGTTTTGACTGCAATATGTTACTAACATTCACAAATTAAACACCGAGTTGAATTACTTTTTGAACTACTTCAACTAAAACTTATTATCTTGTGACCGCAGAGCCGGGTACAAATTTATACCAACTTTGGCGAGCAGCTTACTGAGCTTAACATTTTTGACAGTTAATTTCAATTTGTAATTGATAATTTTAGTACAATAATAAATGGGTCACAATTTTTGTACCTTTGATAGGTGCAAGCTTGACCTGATCCAAGCAGTAAGATTATTGAAAGCAGCAGTTTCATAATTGTTCACTCATCAGACATCAAATTAAATGATTGATTAATAGTTCGCTACAATATGCAAATTTCTATAAATGTAATAAAGTGGAAATTAGTTATCGTTCAGTGTGTATTAATTATGTCATTATTTTTAGCATAAAATTTCACTTCGAATGATTATACATTTTGATGAAATTCAAATTTAATTCAAATTTCAGTGTTGTGAATAATTAGATATGATGTTTATGACAATTTTAATTGTCATAATTTAGATGAATCGTTAAGCTGTAAGTTTTTCAGGGACATGATGAGGTAATAGCATTGTACCAATACAATGTTTGTAGATTAACTATATATTACGAATTATGTTCTATGGAGATCAAATATTGGAACATTAGGGATAGGTATACCTATACTAAATCGGTGTCAATGTTGAATAATAATTGTACCTGCCCAAACAACAATTCGTAACGTCTAATCTTGGAGAAATCAATAATTTACAAAACTTTCAAAATGTTTCTCCTGAAATTGAATCAAATTAAATGCAAATTTCTAATCATTTTAGATGATACATGTTTCTCGATTTTATTCATCATTTACGCAATTTTTCTAATGTATTTTATTTCGAAATATTCTGAATTCGAGATGTGGTCTGAATAATGAAATCAATACTAATCGATCCTTCAAACCATAACTTTTTCAATGAATCAATAATAGTTTTGCATTGTATATACTGGCCATTAGGGAAAAGACATTTCGACTGTCCTAATTCAAACTGCTTCGATTTGGAATTCCCTGCTCAAACTGTTTCAACTTATACTTGGACATGCAAGGAGAATTTCGTTGAATAAATTATATGAAAATTAAATCAATTTTAATATTTAGGTGCACTCTCAAATGGCAAATACGAAGATCTAATCTTCACACAAATGAGTTTTAAGATATCATTTGTGTCCAAACACATCATTTGTTATTTTCAATGTCCAATTATGATGGAATGATTTAATTCCACTATAATATATAAATAAAATTATTATTGTTCTTTTTTTGGTACTTTTTATGTCATATCATTCAAATACATATGCAAATGCAAGTTAATATCATATAACAGCTTTCTGCCGGGTCGTAGCAACTCACTATATTCTATTAAAATTTCATACAAAATAAAATGATTTGCTGAATTTGTTCGTTCGGGTAATTCATTTTTCAAGTGAAAAAATCTTTGATGGACAAGCTTTGAGGGAATTTACTTTAAAGGGTCTTTATTTTAAACTAATTTTTTTTTTATTATCATCATAGAAAAAGGGATGTGGGGTCTAATTTTTAAAGTATATCATATTATATTAAATTTTTCTATATAAAAAATTCTGTCTCCGGCGTTAAGTCTCTGCGTGTCATATTTCACTTCACGTAAAAAGAGTGCACAGTGCATTTGATATTTTCATTCTGCATGCATCTGAAGTGCGAATTTAATGTCAATTTGATCAGGTTTCAGAAAATGACAAATAAAAACAGTCGAAATACAGATCTTATCATTTTCGCTCGTTTTAATATGCAACGAGAATTCAATGTTTTTCTCTTGAAAACACTTTCGGAAACAACATATTTAAGCTCTCACATTGAACAGAACATGGAATAAATTATCCAGAGCGGCGCCACATTTTCCACGGCAAATGGCTCGAACGTCGCGCTTCGCGAAAATTGTCAAAATTTCCGCGCTGATCTCGAGACGAATTTCGCTCTCAGGAAAATATTGCGATATTTTTTGTCGACCAAGAGTCCTTCGTTAGGATTCGCAATAATGGAATAATAAATCTCTTGCACTAACAAGCGCATAAATTTGCAACATACTTTTGATCCTGAAAAGGTATTATCCAAAAATTATCCCAAATAAGCTTCGGTCGTGTATTTTACTTTTTTATTCATGAACAAAATTTATTTATGTTTTTTTTCATTAAGTGCTTTTCTTGATACTCGAGGAGAAACATTGGTTTGTCCGCAAATACCAAAAAGTAGCCAGCATAAAATGTCGGGGTCAATCCAAAATGATACACGATAAGAACATGAAAAAAAAAAGTAATAATAATGACATACAGCAACTGATCATTTTGTTCTGCATTCTTGTTCTTCTTCCGCAAGTGAGATTAAGTTGAACATAAGTGGACGCAGTATGTACTTCTTTGTTATCAAACTAATGTTTCGCTCGGAAGTTATATTATCATCCGAAGTTGCCGGAGTTGTTGATCCGCGTGATAATCTTGACTTCAGCAATAAAACTAAATTTTCGGTAATATCTGTAGAACCACCGAGCTATGGTGCACTTTACGTTCATGTATCTTTCCCGGAGTTCTCTGTTTCTCAACAGTGCGTGAAAAAAAAGTACCTCAAACCTTCTTATTATTTCCATTTTTTTAATCCGAACAACCAATTTGAATAAGTTTTCTATCCAGAAATAACAAAAAAATTGAAACGAAAATTACAATGTATATATAATGGATTCCATTTGAATTCTATAAGTAGAATTAAATTAGTAAGCTCTAAGTCTAAAATCTCTGAAGTCAATTTTCTGATACAGTGCACATTCATGATGAGAATATCATATTTTGAAATCATCTTAACCTGGTTAATTTCTCATGGTAACTTCATTTCAATTTTACATAATTGTTAAATTCGTGCTTTTACTTTTCTTCTTTTCAGTTCGGCACATTCTGAAACGTGTCATTTTTTTGACGCGCTTCAAAACAAAAGTGGATTGCCGTTTTTCACATGCTTCTGCCTCAAGTTAACTCTTCACTTGAGGATTTTTAGAAGCATCAACCTGTTACATATTGACGGGTCTTAGTCTACAAATCGGCCTTAGTTTTTGACATCCGATTTTCGTTCAAATGGTGACATTTATTTTATAAATAAAAATGCGAATAAAAGTAAAAATGAGAATAAAATAAATAAATAAACAAAATGCATTCCGAAAATAGGATGCACGTAAACAAATTGAATGTAAGGAAGTTTCTTATATTTCAAAATTATAAACCGTATTTTATCGAAATGAAAAATGAATCAAGTTTGACGATGAAGTGATGAAGGAATACACTTAATAAATATTTGAATAATTTTAATTCTTCAGAGATTTTTTTGTATCTCAACAGACTTACTCGTTAGCAGCTAAGAAGGAAAAAATCTTATGATCGCCAAACGACTGCTTTATTCTTTAAAAGAGGGTGATATAAAAGTGTACACTGGTTTAACTCCTTGAAAGGCTTCAACAGTTACTGCTACTTATTTACGTACTTATTTGATTTGAGAATCTGTTATGCTCCATTCATATAGAAATCTTATTACGAAAAGTATCAAAAGACTTGAGTTGACGCAAAAAGTATGACTAATTGCACGATAGCCATGTAGCTTACTTTATTTTTGCGCTATTGCCTTCTGTTTGCTTATCGCTCAGGTTATTATGTAATCTGTAATGATAAATTGCAATAAAAATCGAAAGGTAGAAATAATGAGAAGTCGAATTACGTTCAAATGAACAAAAAAAAAAAAAAATAGAATGTTGTATTTATCGAGAATTGAAAAATTGAAGATGATGGCATTTTGTAAATATGTTTTTTGCAAACGGAATACATATTTTAATTGGGCCACAAACTGTCGCAGTCTCTATTTCTCCCATGTGTGTTGAGCATGGAAATTTAATGTATCCACAGTTACTAAGCCCCTGTGTATAGCCTTCGTTACCATCTTAGGAAAATTTATTATCAACGTAATCATAATGCAGGAGCAATACATCAGTTGACTCCAGTTTATTCAGCAATAGACGCCTATCTATGTTACAAATCACATAAATTATTCTGCTTTAAGAAATGATGATCGGATACCGACATTGCATCCGGAATTTAAAAATATAAATGTCGCAAATAACCAATTTCACCAGTTTTAACTGACACTTTTATTTGAAGTTGACCAGCCACCAGTCACCTGAGTGTCTGGTCGAAAAACATTTGAATTCAAACAAAATTTTAGATTCAGTCGAGGAGAAAATAAATATACTATAAATATTTGGCATTAATGTGTTCAATATAATTATCAAATCAAATTTTATATTCAGTCGAGGAGAAAATAAATATACTATAAATATTTGGCATTAATTTGTTCAATATAAGTATATATTTGAAAATACGAAACTGTCAATTTGGCAGCTAATATCCGTACTAATCTTGTTGTTTGTTAATTAAAACTTACGTAATTACATCATTATTACGTTTCATTGTTTAGAGTTATTTTAACAAACTTTTATATTCTTATTATTCAAACAGTTTTATGATTAATTCAAACAAATGTTGATTAACTTCCCATTAAAAAGTTGGACTGCTGTAAAATATTCTATTTGAATTATGAGCTAACATTAATATAAAGTTAATTAACTAATTAATAACAACAAATTCTAATGAAGTTTCATTCTATAAACAATTCATGGCTGTTTTAGATGGTTCATTAATATAAACAGCAACATTGTATTTATTCACCAAAGTACATTATAGTTCATTCATTATATTATAAAAAAAATTTAATCTCATTTCTCATTTTATTTAATTTTTTCGTAATGGAATATGCTGAAGAATTGTGCAAATTCTATTATTTTTTAAAGTTGTGGGTATTTTTGACGTTTTTAAAATAAACAAGATTATAAATAAAATTTATCGTGAAATTTATCGTTTATATACCAATTTTTGTCTAACAAATTTCCTATCAAAATAAGTGTTGGAAAATGAAAAAAAAAAAAACATACCGTAACGTGAAGAATGAATAAAATCCTATCTTGTGCAATTTTAAGAATTTTCTAGATTCTTAATTTCACATACACACCTATTTTACTTTGGATTTTTCTCTCGTAATAACGAATGGACTCCGGTTAAATTGTGTTAACTAGTTTGATGAACGAATTTTCTTGATAATAAGTTAAATATTTATTTTTTGGGAGTACTTCTTTTTCTAGAATAAAGAGTATAGCAATTTATGTGATGTATTACCCTGCGAAACATTGGTGCTGGTTCGCATCCATTATAAAACGATCAAATATAATTAAAAATGATTTGATTTCATACATGTTTTACATTTTTTTATCAACGTTGTATTGAATTAAATGCACAACTTGAGTTTTCTTATTCTAGAATTATTATTAAAAAAACGAAGAAAACAATTTAAAAGCTTTTAAACACATTAATGAATCGTATAATTGTTTCATAATTATTTTTATTACCAAAAAAATCTGACTAAACTAAAACAGCTTTGATTTGTTATTTTTTTATTTAAATTTAATTTAATTTAAATAAAAGAGGTATATCCTACTAATCATAATAGACAAAATGTGTTCTTTAATTTTTAAACAACAATTTTTGCGAACAAAGTTTAAATTGAATAGTGGGTATGTTTAAAAATATGACGCTGCCACCATTCTTGATAGGAAAAAATTGTTATATTCAAACGTAGCGTAGCTGCATTAAACAAGTGCACTTCAATCAGCTTTCCAAATTCATTAATTATCATATAATGTTTCAAGTATCAATTTCCATTTTATTCGTTACAAATTGCATGGTGTAATTGTACCGTTTGTATGTTATTTCGTTATAATTGAACGTTAATCAACGTTCGATAATTTTGTAGTTGAAATAAATAACATATTGTGTTCAAGGTAACACGTTGAATATTAATTTTCAGTAGTTGTAGCAGCGAACTGAAGTATCTTCTCTGGTGCAGATGAAATCGATTATTACACGACTCTATTTTTTTTCGCCTCCTCTCTCTAGATTCGTCAATATTTGGAAAAAAAGTCGCCTCGGTTCTATATTATATTTATATTTTTCGTCCTGTTCATGAGCACTGGCATCAAATATCTTCCATTAATCGAAATGTTTGCTTTGTTTTTGTTGATTTTTAAGATCGAGCGTAAACAAATATGGAATAGTTTATGTACTGATAGGCTTTCATCGGTAGCGGTGAGGGTTGAGGGAGGGGGATGGTTTTGTACAATAAATAAAAAGGCGTCCCTTTTTTTGTAAAAGTGTTATAAACATGATGTAAATGAGGTGGTGATGAAAATGGGGAGTAAAAGGAGTAAATGCGTGTGGGGGTAGCGCGCGCGAGAAGGTGGACTAAAAGAAAGAGAGGAACGAACTTGAAAATACAAGAACGGGTAAGCGCAAGCGCTCATTCGATCGATGTCCGTATCTAGTTGGTACAAAGCTCATGCTTTCCGACGGGTGGTGACGATAATACAGTTTACAATTACACCGAAAACGCACAGGCTATTATCACGATCTGCTCGCGTGTATTTACAACGAGATCCTCGTCGCGGAATCAACGAACGACGCATCGCGACGCGCCATTCGCCATTAGTCCTTCCGCGAGGACACACGAAATCCTTCGAGATCTGTATAGCCACGCCACCATCAAATTTTCTGTGACAAAGTGTTTGTCGCATGTTGCGAGCGCTGAGTGATTTCCGGCCCTAGATTCTCGGGCTGGACCCAGTGAAGTGCAATTTCTGTGATTCAAATTGTCACGAAACTCGGCTAGCGAGCCCTTCGACAGGCCTCATAAGGCCAAACAAAAAGTTGTAGTCATAGAAAGGGAAGTCTCGTGCTCGTCCTTCGCCGCGAGGTTCAATCATGTTCGAGCTCTACGTCGTGTCCGAGATGAATTTCAAGTACAGAACGAATTAGCCAAAAGACAAGTCGGTGAGGAAAAAGACAGGCATCAAGGAAGACTTGTGCAACAAGTTAGGAAAGCGTCGGGTTTTCCACCACTACCGACACCGTTGCCGTTGCCGCCGCAATGTGATATGGATATCCTAGCTTTAGCTTGCGCGCTTGTAGCAACGATACTCTATTATGGCACTTTGTACGGAGGCTTCGTCTACGATGACCGGTTGGTATTTTCAAAATTCGCTGTCACCCTCCCTCGTTCTCTCACAGAGAGAGAACCCGCTAGGTCTTTGATGCCCTCACCCAGCTCCTTTATTACACTTTGTCCCTACAATCGATACAAATTTGCTAGAACCTCTCATTATTTTTACCACTTTGCGTCCATTTTTTCGCCATGCCATGGTTACATTTTATTTTATCCCTTCCAGGGTTCAATGTGTGCTTACCAGCAGGGTCGTGAATACAAATTTCAAAAAAAAAAAACTTGACAATAAATTTCGCATACAAAACACTCAGTCAAAAAAATAAATTTGTGCTTCAAGCAAACAAAGTTTTAGTTCTGATGTTTATTTTACTTTTCATCTTCTTGAGTAAACATACGGCGGTGTTATTTTGTTTATAAACGTGCTCGATTGAAATTCAAGAAATATTTTCAAAAATGAAAATGGTTTTTGCAGCTGTATAGCCGGACAATTATTGCAGTTCTATCGAGATAGGCGTTGCTTTTGAATTCCAGATTTCAATTTGATTCATTTTTATTTACTTTGGTCCTTCATATATTTTGAGCAATTTTGAAAAAATTTGCCCTGAGAAAACATAACGTTGGTCGGTACAACTGTACAAATAAATTCTTTGGCGAAATTGAATGTTGCGAGCGATAAAAAATCAGATGACACGACAGTGTCTGTAGCCAAGTATTAATTATTCTGCGCGAAATAATAATTTTTCATCGTGAATATTAGATGAGTTTAGTTAAGTAAACTCTCGTTTAACAAAATGTAATCTTTCTCAGCTGAATTTTGATATGATGCTCGTTTCAGAAATGTCGTCAAAATTTATGAATTTTTATTTCAAGCTTTATTTAAACGAACAAATAATTACGATGTGGGCGAAAAAACATTACCGGATGCAAAATTGATCCGGATCAACCGTGAATTTGATTTATAATTACATTCAATTACAATTGCATTTTTATTAGTGATGGCCTGCAACCGAGATTAATTTGACGCTGTTTTAAAATTTCGAAGAATATCCGTGATGGGAAATATAACTGTGGCAAATTTCGAGAACCAGTTAAAAGTATAGGATATATTTATTATTCATTCAATTCGTTATTACAGTTCGCTCCGGGTATCTTTTTTACACACTTTCAATCAAATCAAAAGTCAAAGAACATCAGTTGCTATGCACCGTAAATGATTCTCATTATTTTTTTGTGTTTGCCTCCGGCAAAATCCTTTTTTAAAATCTTAGGAGAAGTAAGTGCAGGTTATTACACACTTTAAATTCTGTTTTAATACCAAATTAATAATTTACTGGCTTCTGCATGTCAAAGTATAATTTACAAATATTTTTAACTCTTGTTCGTGAATTTCTGAAATTAATTAATTACTTTAAAATTTTCAAACCACAAAAGTCATTTACAGTTAATGTACAATCTCATTTATTTCTGTTTTGTTTCGTTACTTCTTTTATTCTAAATGCAATTATACACATCTCTTTGAAAGGCCAAAATAACTTTCAACTTTTATTTGAAAAAAAATAAAATTAACCAGTGAACAATGTAAAACCATTTAACAATTAAACTAATGAACAGAACATCACGCACAAAGCAAAAGATTTGTTTGTTTTTTTATTTTCTTCCTTTGTTAACAACGTGAATGTTCGGGAAAATACATATGCTTAATGAGGAAAATGTTTGCAGGTTTATTAAATTATGATGCAGAAAAGAATTCAGTCAATATGTGATGGAATTAATCTCGAGATTTTTTTTTTATTGGCAGTATTGGATTGAAGTTTATTTTTAAATTCTACTCTATAAATAAATAAATGAAATCGTCGATCCATGGACAATTATAAAAACAAATTGTTAACATTTGAAAAAAAAAATCGATGAGACTGACTTTTTCTACCTCTCGTTCATCACATACAATATAATAAACATGATTTCAAAATTGAATTGATCATTTTTTGCATCGTTTCAATAATTAAACATTTAAGTTTTTTGTTTATCATATGACCGTTTTAACAATTAAAACTCCTATAAATATATGAAAGTCAATAACAAATTGTTTCGAACAAATTATATTTCAACCAATAGAAAAAAATGTATGGAATTTTAGTTCAACCAAATAGCCTTTCACTGGACAATTTCAATCACTTTTTTTTTTCAAAAAAAGTTGATTTCAGGCTCTGGAATAAAAAAAAGTGAGTGACAGGGTTAAAATACAGATGCTCGTTAATAGGCAATACTTCACGACAAGAATATATATAGGGAATGTATTTTGCGGCATGGCATCACTTGAATGCATGCACTTCGTTTTCAACGTATGTGAGTTAATTGTTTCTAACATACCTTTTGAAACTAGAGACAAATATTTTGTCAACACTTGTTGCACTTAAATTGATTGAAACATGTTCTGGGTGAGAAATATATTATGCAGTCCGATTGGGGGGGTTGAAAAAGGAATGTAAAACCTGACCGTAATCTTTAGCATTGTCCTCGTCGTCACATGGCGAATCCATTTGGCTGTATTGCAATTAGAAAAAGTGTTCAATTATACTGAAAACGTCGACTATGAGAATGCCTGAATTGTGCATTTTCGAGAATATCTTGAGATTGTCATTTCAACTTCGGCGCTATTTCATTTTCAGTTTTGTGCATTTGTAAAAATGTCTATTAAAATTTTTTGACGTTTAGGCGGTGGCAACAAAATATAAATATAATAAGGGAAAATTTGTGCATTACAATTACATAAATATCAGATACAAATGATTTTTGATGCTGACGTACACGGGTCTCTACTGTTTTATTTAACCACCTGCCGCCCTTGGTAACACCTCGCTTTTTCTTCATTCCTTTTACAGCTCTTGCCTTTAACGTAAAAACGTTGCAGCCAACTGTCTCGTCCAAGTCACAATCTAATTTTTCAATAAAATAATGGAAATTCGTTTCTCCTTATTTGTTTCGTTGCACACAAATATTACAATAAATCTCAGCAAAATGTAATCTTAACAAGAGAGAGAGAGAGGACAAAAAAAGAAGTTAAATTTAAACAGTAATGAATATTCAACACATGAAAAAAAATGTTTATTTCGTTTTCAAAAAGGTGTAAAGATGGGATTAAAATGAATTTCGAATGCAAATCAGTTTATTTGGTTAGAAAATGTCAATTTCGAGGGTGATTCAATTTTTTATCGTCCAACTGCATTTGCTTATGTGAATTGTAAAATGGCACAAATTAATTCCACACATTAGCTTTCATAATGGCAAAGGAATTTTTTTTCGGACGATTCTCGTTTCACACTACATTCGGCGAGAACCTTAACTTTTTAAACGCTCAAGATTTCTTCGTGAATATTTAATCATTATGTGCTTTGCCCTACGTCACATTAGTTATGAATTGTGCATTGGATTCTCAGAGCAGGGAAAACGTGCTACACCTTATATATGATAAACGCGTATTTATGATATATTGTATAGTGATATCTCATCGTTATCTACGCAAGAATATTCTAGTGAAATAAATTTTCATTGTCAAAATGTCCGGTTGTTTCTTCTTTTCTTCATTCTTTCTCGCAAAAGAGCAAACAACAAAATCAATTCCGCAATTGAACGCGTGAGAGACAAACAAAAAGTGCAGGCTTTATGGCGAGATAATTTTTTATATGGAACAATTTTTCAGGTAATTCGTTACCTATACTGTTCGGACATTTCAAATTTTAAATATTTGATTTGCACCGATCGTTCGGCATACCGGTAATTTGCGTATTTCGCACAAAAACGCTTAATTGCAACCTTTGACGGGTGGTAAACTTGTTTCTGTCGTGAAAAAGTGATTTCATTTTTTTTTTCACTCTTGACACATTTTTGATTCACGAGAAAAAATGGTCACAAAAAGTACAGCTTTGTAAGCATACGAATGTTCCAATATTTTTTATATTACCCAACCCTCTCATTGGAAATGTTTCATTAGCAAGTACAATTTGTTATTCTGCTCGGAGTTCGTGTTCATAAAAATAAAATCTATTTTCGTAAATGTATTTATAAACATTTACCAATCAACATTTGCCCAGAGCAGATATGACAATTATTATAAATACATCTAACAATTATCATAAAGTCATCGGTGTCATGGATAATGATGTATGAGCACACACCGATGGACTACCCTTTGGTTAAATGCCAATTGGAAAATTATCTTGCTTCAATTTTATTTTGAGTTCAGTACAGTTTAATGAAGATTTATAATTTTTACAAAATTGAAAGTTGTGAAAGGTCAAATGAAAAGCAACATTAAATGTACAATACCCTAAACAATGAGACACTAAAATAGTAAACTCGCGAAATCAACAAAGGTCAAATGAGAACAGTCCCCCGGCTAGTGTTCATTCCGTGTGTTTAAAATTTTCGGCGTCTTTGTCTAAGTAAATTCAGTTTGGATTGCGACATAGGTTTAACCATTTTATTCGCTTTCATTAGTGCCTGTAAATGTGTAAATCCATTCGTTATATAGTCACGACAAATTTGCAATTGCAAACTTCAAAAACGGTTCTCAACTTATATTTATTGAATTTTGTGAAAACTTGTGTATTTTTAAATGTAAAAATTTCTAATTCACTTACATTTTTATTCAAAATGATATACCCTGCATAGTGTCAATGAAAATGTTTTGCAGCAGTATTTACACTAACAGAGGCGGTATGAAAGCAAATAGGTCCATGTTCAAATTAGTTGATTTGATTACCCAACTTTCATTTAAATGCATCGCCTAGTTTGCGGATAAAACCAAAAAGAACACGTAAACTGCATGGCGACTTTTTGTTCTGGGCAAAACTGGCAGTGATAATAATACACATTAGAGGCATCAAGCACCACTGGAGAACTGATAAGTATCATTTAAGAACATCGTTAAAAGTACCTGAGATTAAGGCATTTAAAGAATTAAGTGCATAAGCACACTAAAAAATTAGTCGAGATTTCCGTGCGGATATTCAATCAAGATTTCTCACTCTTTGCTCCTCTGTTTGCTCACATTCTCTTATAATTCAACGGATTTATGATTTTTTGATTAATTAATATCTCTGACAGACATTGCGAAATTTGGTCCTTATCTCGTTCGCAAAAAAGGACTAATCATTTGCTGTATGAAAATGCTGTCTCAGGACTTATCCTAATATAATATCCTTATCTGTTCTTTAGAAGCACCTGATGTTTTATTAGGGTGGGGCGTCACAAATCGGATTAGGGCTACATTTTAGAAACGAGATTACCTTACTAATACCTTACTAATGCCTTATTTTCTAATAAGTGATTAATTGTCAATGAAAATTAGAAAAATAACATCTCCACGGCAGAGCCAGTTTATCGCTTGTATATCCATTATACATACATCATACATACATGTAACCGTATTTGGGAATTTGAATTTTCATGCCCGGCATAAGCACGACACGACAAGACAATTTGTTAGGTAAATTACATAATTAGGCTTGAAATGTCGTTTACGTCTTAATTTGAACGTTGGTTAATTTATTAGCGGGGCCCATTAATTAATTGTCCTTTGTGAGATTAAAAATCGATATAGTTTTGAAAGGTTGCTGTTGCTTGAGTTGCGAGATGTATTTCAATTAAGTCTAATAAAGGCGACCTCTCAAATATTTAAATATGACGCTTGCTTCTTTGTGCCGGTTGCGCCCCTGTTTTTTGACCCAAATTAATTCGTCTGATACGTCGCGCGATGACTCGACAAACGCATCATGATTATACCAAGCAAATTCTTCAGTCGTGTCGCCGCGGAGGGTGACATTAATATATGTACATTATTACTAGCGTTTCTTACGACGCGACATCTCAAAACGATTCCACAAGAAGAAGTTAATGAGTGCCTTCATTCTGCCAAGTGTCAGATGCAACTTTGATTTCACACGTAGACGCTTGTACGTTCAATGCTCAACGAGTTAATTTAAAAAAGATGTCGCTGAATGGGTTGATCTTAATGAGTTCACTCTTTTTTATACATGATGATAAAGGAGACTCGGACTAAAAAAGGAACCTTCCCTTTTCTTAATTAAAACAAAAAGCAAACACGCCTTCAAAGGAATGTCGAACGCTCAATGGTGAATTATTTGTTTGCAGGAGAGCCATTTTGACGAATCCGGACTTGAGGCCGAGCACCCCATGGCAGAAGCTGCTGGAAAATGATTTTTGGGGTACGCCGCTGCGCGGCAGCGGCTCGCACGGCAGCTACCGGCCATTATGCGTTGCAACGTTTCGATTAAACTATATAATTGGAGGTCTAGAACCTCTCGGATATCATGTAGTTAATGTGGTACTTCATGCAATTTGTAGTGCACTCGTTGTAAGAGTTGCACGGAAGGTGAGTAATTATCATCTTCTTTTTTAAATATTTATAATCATGATGATGAACGTGCGACAATGATTTCGCTCGCCGTGGCCATTAGGGACGCGTTATACATTTTTGGCTTCTCACTTTCTGACCTTTCGGAGAGACATTTAATTAATTCTTGAGTGTGTAATGAGAAGTTTTGAAATATTGTTAAGTGATCATTTTTGCGAGCCATAACAATCGGGTGGAATTTTCATTTGAAAGCACCGTAACCAGTAATTGCTTCAAGTACTCTAGACCACTTACAGAATTGAATGCAATGTTTCTCTGCATTTTGAAATCTGACGGTACTTGTGTCCAGAGAGTGCAACTATATATTTACATAGTTTGTGAATATTTAATTTCGTTTATAACATCATCGAGAGATATACGATTCAATATCATGTTTTTTTAATATCAATAATTGAGTCGCGGTTCAATTTATGACTGAATTAGCATGAACATTTTTTACCCGTTATGCACACCAAACAAATTTTGTTTTGCAAATTTTAAGTGCGACTGCCATCGACATATGATTTTTATTTCTATTTCTGAAATATGTACACTGTTAAACATTTCAATTAAGACAGTTGTTTTTACAATATATGAAAAAAGAACATTTTATATGAAAAAATGGCACGTTAGAGTTTGAATGATACAAATAACAGAACAAACAAAAATAATAACGAAAATTATTCGTCGTCATCAAAGGGAAAACGAAAATGTATAAGAGGGGAGTAAAAATATGTGATGCATGCTGCAGCGTAATTTTTCGTTGTATTTTTTCACCAATTAAATTAAATTCAGGCCGAAAGGTAGCAGCGTTTCCGACAATAAAGGTAATTATATCGATTGTCGATGGCAATGTTGTTCTTATAATTTGCGAATTCGACAGCTATCGACGTAATAACTCGTGGCCCGAAAATATGTTCGGTAATAAGATTCAGCAGCTAATTTCGCGTTTCATGACTTTTATTCGTATACCCAAAAGATAAATCAGAGCATTTGTAATTTGCACGCGCGGAACATGCAAATTGTGTATTAATAAATTATCCGCGCGTAAATGGAAAAATCCTTTTTTCGCTACGAAAAAGACGCTTCCGCGCGTAAAATACAATTTTTGAAATGTGCAATGAAAAAGCTTATTTTCTCTAACTATTACATTGAATCCCAGCTTCAGCTCCTTTGCGGTACTTACATTTTCGATGAAATATATTTATATTATTTCAACGTAGGTGTGACAGTAAATTCTCTCCATGTGTTAAAAGAATTTTTTTGGAAAAAGCATTTGCAGTTTTGTATACAGCTCAAAATTTCGTCGAATTTTCATTATGAAAAAATTTGCGCGAAATTGAATAGTTCCGGACTGTTTGAGCCAAATTATCTGATGATTTGAGCGTCGCCGGGATGTATAATTTGCAGCATCGCCATAACAATGCATTGCAATAAGTGCGAAGGTGATGTGACCTGCAAATGACTCACTTATGAATTATTTATGAACCAAATATTATGGATAAGATTCGCTATTTGCGTGCTTTGTGCTGAGGTGCTCTCAAAAGCATACTAAATTACCAATACAGTCAATATAATGACAGTATATTCGCTGGCTTGTATTTAATTGCAATGATTGTTATCAAAGCCAGTCATTTTTATAACTTTCACTTCACATCAATAGTTCTTTTTGCGGCTATAACATGAACCTTTTGTCAACCGCACACTGCGGTTATTAGTATCTAATAACCATACATAATTGACTTTTTTTCATTAAACGTACAAATTTTTGAATGGTACAGACATTCAAATATGGAACTATATATAAACAAGTATATCTATAGTTGTTTTGATAAAAATCATAATCAAACTCTTATAATAGTTATAAATACAAAATTTTTATTAGGTTAAATGCTGAGATTTTTTATGATTAAAAAAAAATCTCAAAGATATAAATTTTTACACAACGGGACATTATTTTAACGAAAAATAAAACTGTCCCGGGCGGTGCAGCGTGATAATTTGGTTAGTTTAAATTGTTTAAGCTATATTGCGTTAGTTCACACTGGGATTCACACGTAAAAGCAATCTCGAAATGATTCTACTAGTATAGACGTGGGTTAACCACGTTTACGATGTCAAACTCTATCAAATCAAGACAATTAAAATGTCAATATTGAATAACGGCTCTCTTAAAGTACATCGAAACTAATTGATATTCAAAAATTCGACTTAAAAATGATTTATCCAAACAAGATTTGAAATCAAGCCGCCGATGCAAATTAAAACATTTGCCATCGGTCTTTCGATTCTCAACGACATACCTTTTATTTAATTGAACTACTTCGGATTCAAATTTTATTCCAATGTCAATTAGCTTAGATTAAAATTCACTGTTTATATATATTTCTTTTTTTTTCAATCAGAGCAAATTCATTCAAATGACAAATTTTATCGCGATGAATTCACCCCTAATGGTAATGGCACTTAAATTGCATCTGATAGAATTAGTCTGTGTTTATGAATGCACAATCTTTTTGTATGGGAAAAATATGAAAAGTTTGCAGCATCGAAATAAATGAGCTACGAAGAGGAAAGAAGCCGTATCTTTCGATTTGCTGATAAAGTTGACGTATATATTTGCAATTTGTTTTCTAATAAGATATTTTATTTGCTTCAGTGGTGGACAGGCAAATGATAGTAATATAAAAACACGAGATACTTATTTGATTGCTTCTTGCATCTCTGAGCTACATTTTCTTACAATTTCAAGTTATGTACAATATGCAGTATACTTTGTAAAATAGTTTCAAAGTATCGGTAAATATCCTGGCTTCTGTAAAACAAACGCGAGCTCGCAAATAGGTTGAATATTATGCGGAATTTTCTTCTAAAATATACTGAACGCGTGAAAAATATTTTAAGGAAATATATGTACGTTATAGAAACAAAAGTCCAAGGGGAATCGTTAGATTAAATAAAAAAAAGGAAATCCGCAATTCGTCATGGTATCACTGGCTTAATTACTAGTCTGGTTTTTGTCGGTATTGTACATGACCAGGGTTCGAACTTAGTATGTTGCAAACTTAATTACAGATGAAACTTTAGTTGACGCTGAAATTTTACACATAGTCATTAAAAACTTTGATTGTTTTGAAATCTAGATAACATTTTCCAATTTTCCTCGTTTAGTTGATTGGCTTTTCAAATCAATTTCAATTTTATTTTATTTTAGACTCCTAAATAATTTGAAATTAAGTAACAAAAAAAATCGGATTAAATTAATCTTATTTATTTAGATAGCGGATTTCATCCGTTTTCATTTTAAAGACGAAAATTGTGTTCTCGAATTTTGAACGTCAGAACTAATTAATTTTAAATTGTTTTTCCGATATTGTTTACTTTATTAAGATTTTTAACGAAACTTTAAGCGAAAAATATGAATAATTGAAGTCAAACGTAAATATACTTAAAACGATAATTTCGATGAACTTTTAGAAATCCGATCAATAAGTTGAAACCAAATAATTTACTAAATAAACTAGGATTTAATGGAAAATGTTATCGAAAGCTTGCATTCCAGTAGAAAAAGTCAATCTCCTCGCTCTATACGTGCATTCCTTGGAAAATGCTTCATTCCAGTGAATATTGTTCTATGACGATGTACGACATGGCCCGGAAAATTATCTTTCGACGAACTATAACAACACAATTAATCGAATAAAAGCAGAAATAGGAAAAAATGTTATCCGGTTTTGGATCGATGAACCTGACTGATTGTTGTGGTCGTTACGGTGTGTATGTGACCAAGGTAGTTCGAAATGAAGAAGAATCAGGACAGGAATGAACTTAAACATGATAAACTATTTAGCCCGTTAATGTAAAAGTAACCGCAAGATATATTTCCAGTTTGATCAAATTTAAAGACTAAAAAGAGCAAAAGCCGGTTGAAATTAAAATAAATTAGTCTTAATTATCTCGTCTCAGTTATTGTTAGGAAAAACATTTTGCAATTCAAGATGAGAAAGCTTGAATGGCATGGAAAAAAATGAATTGCAAAATACTTGAAAAAGAAACGTGCAAAAGGGTTGAACGAGGTGTTTGAATAAACAATTTTCGTTTCAAAACGGAGTCTGCATTTTTTCAAAGATTGAAATTAATCAAATATGCATATTCAAACGTCGGTGCCTTAAGACACAATTTGACAGCGGTGTATAGTTAGGGCGTTGAAAAAACAGTGCCTCTTTCGTATAATTTGCGTTGCAAATGGTCTTGTCCATGCCATCAACACACAACATTCGCAGGCACAGCGATTCACAATGATTATACACTGATTTGTAGTGAGTCTCACAGATACAGTTTGCAGACAAAACATTTCATCCCCATTTTGATATTAGCGCTTGGTTTCTTAGTCGCATAAATTTCATGGCTATGAAAACTGAAACTGTCGTGGAAACACAAACGTTGTCAGAGATACTGCACGAATAAAATGGATAAAAAAAAATTCCACTGGTCCGAGATCAAACATCCGTTTGATGAAATACACTATACGATTTTTCTTTGTATGATCTTATGTGCATGAAAAATCGCCCGCTATTGACAATACATATCGTCTAATCTATATCGTCCGCGCGGCATACAAATTTATTGCCAAGTGTTGCTGCTCGCCGTAAACAAATTTTGAAATATACCCGTGACATCTCAGTTTAATGATTCGATCCCAAAAACTGGATAACATTTTTACGAATGGCGTGCCATACTACTTTTATGTCGAACAAATTTTTGATTGATATTTTTGATACTTCAAATTTGATCTCCCATCAAATATATCCTGCACTTTTTTATTCTTGACATTCGATACAAATAATTTTTTTCAGCTAATGAAATTTGAGGCAGCCGGATGCATTTTTTATTCAATAATAAATATTCAGTTCCATGACGCTCTGCAGCAGCAGCTAATACAAAACATTAAAGGCGAGCTTTGTTGTTTGGATTTATTTGCATTGAAAAAAATAATCGCATTTCATCCAAACTTCGTAATGATCAAATTTAAAATTGTTCTCATTGTTTTACGAAACTTTTTTTTGTTAAATCAATACTTGAATGAAACCTACTTTTCCGCGTCGTTAATTCGGTAACTTTTAAATTTAAGTCTTTTCTTCTGTAACGAATTACCAATTCGTAAAATCACATCCTTTTCGTCGCTGGTTATTTAAGGACCAAATTTTTTCATCGCTAAATTGTGGTTAAAAATGGTGAATTGAACAAATTTATATCACCGTCTGTAGAAAAAAAGAGTGATATTTTGCAAGCTAATCAGTTTCAAGTAATTTGACTTGGAAACATCATTAGAATAATCAGCTTACGGAAATAAATGCGACTCACGAATAAATGCTTATATATAGTTTCATGAAATTTCATAATTGATAACCATATTTTTTGTCGTTAAAAAGGTAACTTGCAGACAGAAAAATGATTTTTTTAAAAAAGGAAAAACTTTTTAAATATTAGAGAGGCGTTGGTGAATGTTTAATAAACGCGTATATTCGCGATAACGATTCTTCCTCGAGCTGCCTATTACAGGACATAAAAAATGGATGCACTCAAAGGAAATTTCAATATCCCAAGTGGAGAAAAATATAGCGATAAAAAAATTTTCATTCGTTACAATAAGTTATTATCTGGTTACAGTACTGCGAATCGAACTTTTTGATACGTCTCTAGGCGTCGGTTTACTACCAAATAAATCGACTTTGAGTACATTTAACCAAAAACCTGAAATCTTTGCATGTCCCATTTGAAAGGATTTTATACTTATAGAAAGCTGATTCGTCTCACTGATATCGGTTGAATTATTTAGAATGTACTCAGTTTTTCGTAGATAGGTTTTATGGCACTAAAGCTTTTCAAGGTGTCAGTTTTATGTTTATATTTGGTAAACATATCTTGAAATATGATTTTAGCCTCTACTGCCGATGAGCTTATCGAGCTGAAACACCTCGGCGTCATAAATGTTACGAAAAAAGAAATACACAAAGATGTAGTTTCTTGCACTGAAACAAAGCGAGAGATATAACATTTTACAATTTCCGATAGTTGATATAAACTCGTATCATTTTTGAAATATCATAAACTTTACGTTCTGGATTATAATTTTGATTGATACAATCAGGTGATTTATATAAAAAAAGAATCAATAAAGAAAATGAAAAAAAAAGTTGTCTCTATAAGCAAATTTATTGTACAAATTTTCCAGTCGATAAAAGTTGTTCGAAAGTTTGTATTTACGTTGACAAAAAAAATAAACTGAAAGGCAACTGCATAATACTATAATTTCGTCCGAAACGCCTTTGAGTTCAGTGAAATGACGTCAATTTCGCAAATCACAGGGTACCAAAACTTGCAGACAATTTTTATTCCAAATTACACGATTCTTTTGCGCGAAAAAAAAAACTGAACTAAACTAAATTCTAACAATATATACAATAAATTTCTATTCGGTCGAATACTTTCGAAGTTGGAAAGAAGAAAAAAAAGGACTTATAGTTTGCAGAGGACATATGTAGACTGCCGGCTCCAACTTGAGGAATTCTTTTTGAGCCAAAATTATCTTTCTTCCAGGAAGCCGTAACGTGTCTGCGTTACTGATGTCATAGTATTTCTTTCTAATCACTTGTTTCACTTTTTCATGACCTACGTACTGACTCTGGATTCAATCACCCATCCAGCCATTAATTTTATCCTCCTCCCCATTCGTTTTTACTGAGAACTATCTTCGAATCATTAAAACTTTGAGCTGAAGTTAACTTTAAAATAATAAACGCGATCGTTTTTTTTATGCACTTGATGTCTCAAATCAGCCTCAATCTACAATCAATAATATAAAGATGATAATAATGATGACAAACAATGACAGTACTAATAATTGGAGCGAAGATTTTCAATGGTTATAAAAAATGATTTATTTTTCAGATTTTGCCTGGACAAACAATGGCTCAAGCAATCGCCGGGCTGCTTTTTGCAGTACATCCAATTCACAGCGAGGCAGTAGCTAGCATTGTCGGTCGGGCGGATCTTCTTGCTTGTTTATTTACGCAATTGGCTTTCCTTGCATATATGGAACATTGCAGTCAAACGAAATCTATCTTACCGCTCATCTTCACACTATTATTTTCCGTGATGGCGAATCTGGCTAAAGAAACAGGCATATCATCATTGGCTCTATGTCTTGTGTGGGAATTTTGCAGAAACGACTCAAATACTCTTAACAAGGTGAGCCAAATACAAAATAAATGAAAAGTTGAAATTAAAAACATGCTAAGATATAAGAGTCTTTTGAAAAAAATATCACCGCTTTAATACCTAAAGAAAACGCTATTCATAACAATTCAAAATTATCCTTTGTTCGAGAAGTTTGTTTCTGCAACAGAAACAAAGTTTTTTCAAGACTGAAAAAGTTGTGTTCTTGGTTTGTGATATTCAAATCCGAAACTATTTTGAACCGAAAATGTTATTCAAAAAGCGTTGAATCAGTCCTTTTCAAATGCGATGAATAATTTGCTTGAACAAATCAATCTTTTTTTATGGGATGGGGGGATCACGAAATTTGGGATCACGTTGTACGATGAATAATTCGTTTTGCAGGAAACCGAAGAAGGTCCAAGTAAATGGCGAAGTTCAACTATTTTAGCCGGAAGTTTCGCTATTCTAACATTAGGAAGATTCCGCATTGGCGGAGGTCGAGTTCCTGAATTTGCGAGTGCCGACAATCCCGTAGCAAGACATCCATCTCGATTAGTTCGCGGATTAACTTTCTTATACCTTCCGGCTGCGAGTGTTCGGATGCTTTTGTGTCCGAGCACGTTGAGCTTCGACTGGTCAATGGACGCAGTGCCCCGTATCACCAGCCTGAAAGACCCGAGGAACGTTGAAACGATATGCCTGTACATCGTGTTGGTCACGACTTTGCTCTGGGCTCTACGTCAGATTCGTCGATCATGCAGAAGGATGCGCTCACGTTCTCGCTCAAGCTACGATCTGTCTTCCTATGTCCTGCAGTCCTCGAGCTTGAGGTGTCCGGTGTGCGCCGGCCGGAAGACCGGCTACTGCCACACCGACGGCTGCAGAGCTGCCAACAACAACAACGGACCCGTCGGCGAATGTTACTGTCTGAAAAATAAAAGGCCCAGTGAAAATGCGTCAACGAAATCGGCTTGCTCGCTCGCCGTGTCCGTTCTAGTCATCATAAGCTTTTTGGTTCTTCCGTTTTTACCCGCGAGCAACGTTTTCTTTTACGTCGGCTTTGTCATCGCCGAGCGCATCCTTTATTTGCCAAGTGTTGGTGCGTGTTTAGCCATAGGCGCCGGCATATCCGGCAGTTATCATATCGCCCGAAAAATGTGCTACGACAGAATCGCACGGACGATCTTATTTGCAACAATATTTTTACTTAGTGTTATGTCTGCTAGGACGCTACTCAGAAACGAAGATTGGCGCAACGAGGAAAGTCTGTACAGGTCTGCACTGCGCATCAACCCGCCAAAAGGTAATCTATTTATTAATCTTTCTTCTTTCTTCCTTCACTCAAACCCCGTTCTAGTGGCCCTTCAAGTAACGAAAATTCGCATCAGCGAATTGGTATGTATATTAATTTGAAATATTTATGCAGAAAGGCATATTGGATTCACCAGTGCGGGGTTTCAGTATAAACACGGTCCTTAATTTATAAAAGGTTCAAGAAAAAAATATCAAATTAGGGATTCAAATTAAAAAGTTCAATTTTGAATATAATCCTTCAAACGCTTGTTTTATAAGATGAGCTTTATTTGAGATCCATTTATAACAAAAATCTTATTGTATTAACCTGTGAAACGTTCATAAAAAGGTACGAACAAGCGGGAGGAACACAGAGAACAAATTATGGTCAGATTAAAGAAGCATAGTTATTTTGGACGAAATTACTTTTCATGCAAAGAGGTAGCGTAATGTCTAATATATTAAGGATTTTATATTCAACGTATTATCCATTAACGATGAAACCTGCGAGGTGTTCTTTCTGAGATCAACATTGTATAGACGTCTTAAAAGTAAAAAAAAAGTCACGCAAAATATAGCGAATCGCTTACACAAAAGTCGGTCTCAGACCAAGTAAACTTCAGCGGCTGTAAAAAATTTCGTGAAATGGCCACTTTTTTAACAAAAAAATTTGAATAAGAATTATGATGAAAAATAGAGCGCAAAATGATGGAGAAATAAAATAAGATGGAAAATGTAATGACAAATTTAACGGTTAATATTAAAATTTTTCTATGAACGATATACTGAAAATCGTTGTAAAAGTTACTTTGACAGTTATAATTGAAGCAAACATAAGTCAACGTGTATATTATTAATAACTTGAAATGACGCATTTACATGCATATTGATAAGAATTCATATTTTATCAAAGCTAGATATTATAAAATGTTTGACTGAATAATGAAAATAATGTGAGTAATGGAAAAAATAAAATAAAAATTTTATACGATAAGAAAATTCCTTGCATTTCCGCCGTTGTTAGACTTAATTCAGCATTTAATTAAAAATCGTCTGTTTGTCGTTCAAATGAATTTTCTTCATCGATCCTCGCCGATTTAAATTCGATCCTAACAAAATGAATTTACTTAGAGTAACATCTATATTACTCTGCGAAGCCTTTTGATAAAACATTTTGCTCTCTCGCAAGCGTCGGATTCACAATATTTCTGAATCTTATGAGATTTATGAGAGGAGCGTTCGGAAGAAATAAATGCGAATGATACGAAAGAATAACAACGCCGTGGATATTGATTTTACGCCCAAAGTGAAAATGAAAAGCTCGGGGCCGTCCTGGGGCACGCCTCGGCCTGACATCGCGGCTTGCTTATAGCTTTTTCATTTTCGCGCTAAATATTGACAATATTGCTTTTGTAAACCAGCCGATAACAATAATTCACGAGGCTTTTTGACTAAGCGGCACGAAGGAAAGCGCCATTTCAAGAACAAAGATATTCGCCTCTCGACAACAATAAATTGCACTCTCGTATATTTTTTGCGCTCCTTTTTTTATTGATTAAAATAGATGGATCCAGTTGGAAGAGGGATGGGAGGGGGGGGGGTGTAAACAAAAGTTTTTTGCGGCCGTGTAACAATTGTACATTCATTTTTGAATGTGCATTCAGCGCTTTTCAAATGGAGATTATATTCATGTTTGCGTTTCAGCTATATACCTTTTTGAAAACCATTAAATAAATGAAAATGCTCTTACTCACGCTCGCAATACAGATGCGCTTGTTTTTAGACGCGATTGCAAGTTGGCGGCTTTTCAAAGCCTCGAAAAATAATCAAGGCCTGAGTGCAAAAATTTTGTCGAGCCGAAAATTATCAGCTCCCGAGGATATTCAAAATAGAGCTCGCGCGCCAATGAAAAGTTTAGCTTTGAAAGTTACCACTTAAGTAACTTTTTGATTCGATTCCGGCTACGCGAATCAGCCGCGTAATCAGTTATACTGATTAGAAGGGGGAATTTCAAATGCCCGAATTTATTACTGTGAATACGGGGATAGCCGTATTCAAATTGCCCTAAGAGATTATTGAAGAAATGGTAATTAGAACAGTTGAGATATAAGTTTCGCGGCAGCAATCTTGAGGGAGATAAGCCAAGTGATTTGTATAGCAATAATATTTAGAAAAGTTTCGAACCTTTCAGTTCGGTTTCTCTTGTCTTAGTTATGTCGATTTTGATCATCAATAAATACGTAGCTGTGGCTCACGCCCCTGTCTATAACCAGACTGAAAACCTGTTCAATAACAGTGACAAAGTCACAAGCTTTGTGCGAATATGTGTAAAAGACTCCTGATCGTTATCCGTTATTGGAGATTCGCCCTGTAAATACATCATTGTACCCTCAATACTCTGACATTTACAACTACCTCTAAATATAAACCTACCCTCGATCCTGATGCCTATAAACTGTGCCTACATTTCCTAGACACCAAGAAGTATGGTTTTACTGTATAGTAAATATTATAAATTCAGTAGTTGATTGTCCAAAAATCAAATTATCCAAAATTAGTGCAAAAATTTATTTATTAGAAAAAATTTAATCTGATATTTTAAAATAAAATTATTTTTATCTTAATTTTTCTTTAAATTGAAAAAATAAAACAAACAGAATTTTGGTAAGCCATACAGTAAACAAAACGCGTAAAGAAAACGAATGTTTCGTATCTTTTGAAGTTCTTACACTTTGAAATCTACTTCGTAACCAAATTTTATCAATTCAAATACATCAGCTTTTGTACCGAAGTCCTTCTATATACCTGAGTGGAGACTTATATCTTTTTCGAGTTGCAATTTTCTTTATTAAATAAAACACTTTCCACTACGAGAAACAGACTCCTCTTATATAGTATACTCGAGCATTGTCCCAGCTTGGGGCAATTTGCCACGCACGTGTGTTTGCAATAAAATATACGAGTTTTTAATTCCCGTCCAATAAACGAATTTACAAACAATGGCGCAAGTTTGTCTGTTTTGTTTTGGGCGAATGTTCAATTTAAGGAAAAAACAATTTTTGCAATGGTGATCAAGTGCAAATGGCACCTGTCAATTTTGATATAATTAGTATTTGCTCGGCGACAATTTAATCAGAAGAAAACGACACGGATGCAAATTAATTACAAATTTAACTTAGCTCACTGGAGACTAAGTTAAATGTGTAATTACAGAGAGGAAAATTTGCTCTGTATAAAGTCCTTTGAGTGCCTCGTTGATTTGTCGAAAGAATTCAATATATATTTGTAATGATGAAATACCAAAAAATAAAAAATATTTTGAAATTTGTTTTAAAAAATTGAATTTGAAATTGAGTTTAAAATGATGAAATAAAATCTCTCTTGCACATGATTAAACTATAACTTTTTCCTTCTATTTTTCAGCGTACGGCAATTTGGGCAGTGTTCTAAGTGCGCAAGGGAGAACAGACGAAGCCGAGGTCGCATTTGTACAGGCTTTGCGGTATCGTCCGAATATGGCGGATGTTCATTACAATTTGTAAGTTTTACTGTTATTCATACAAATAACAATGTTATTAGGTTTTACACTTTGTCAAGCTCTATGAAGCCTGTAGAGTTTTGTTGGAATTACAAGTTTAATAACGCCATTATTATTCGTCACATGCAGTGCCCTTTATTTTCGACATTTTATCATTTTCGTGAGAGAGCGATCAAATTTTTAAATTTCAAAGCCACAAGCGACGCTTTCTCGCCTGGGTGAAATTAAGTTTGCACTATATTTATAAAATCATTTTGAACTTTATGGGTAATCACTTGATCGTAATCAAATATAACACAGCAAAATGTGATTTTTGCTGTTATTTCATAACGGTTTATTCTCCGTTTTAAAAATGTTTTTGCATGAAATGATCATTTTTGGAGCAGAGATAATAAAACGTCAGAAACAAAACAGAACATCACTTTTTCACCATTGAATCTGATAAACGCATTTTATTACACGGGATTTTCATAAAATCTGTGCAAATAACCAAGTGGCACGTTTATTTCGTGATAAATTATAAACTCATCATTGGTGTGACAAAAAGAAGCAATGTTTATTAATTAATAAAATTAATATTTCACTATGAATGGAGTTTGTTCATAAAATATTGATTTAGGTTGTTCAAATCGGAGTGGGTATTAGATGAAGTACCGTTTGTGGAACACACCAACACATAATTAACAATTAAACTGTACTGACCTGCATTGAACGATTGAAATTTAGCTACGACAATATTGATATGACAATTTGTTACCGAAAATCTGATTCTATTTCGATCTGTGACGCAGTTCGCTCGGCAACACTCCGATTAAGTTATGATCCGAACACGCCATTATCGGATTTATCACAAAATCACATTTCGCACAACATTAGCTAAAGAGGCAAAGCCTTTTGAATTGCGTCCAATCTCCGAAATTATGAAAGCTAAAGCCTGGCGGTTCTGTCATGGACCTCCTGAAACTCGCAGACTATGACCAAACCTAATACCTCAGCTATTTAATGTTATATATACACAAGAGTTAATTAATTAATTAAATTCATCCAAAACTATTTGACTTCAGAGGGTCTGGTCGCGTAAACACGGTTTGACTTTGAAATGGTTGACTTTTCTGAAAATAATGAGTGAGTCCTCGCACACCCTCAGTCTGAAAAAAAGGAGAACTATAATTCATCATTTTGAGTTGATTAGTTTACCCGTGAGAATCCCTAATTTTCCTATATATAACTTTAATTAAAATTTATTAAGTATACACCTTCACTCGAACAACTTTGCTCGGAATATACAAGCAGACAAAAATTCCAAAACTTCCATTATTTTGCATTCATTATCAAACGCGCACACAAACTCGCGTCTACTTGTCGACTCGCTGTCAGAGAATGGTTTTTCAGGTGATAAAAAAGTGCTCGAGGAAGCATTGAAACGAATACCTCAAATGATTGAGAAAAGTGGCGTTTTTGTGGAAGAAGAAAGAAAGGGAAGGAAGAGAAAAGCGCCGACGCCCATGGTTAAGCGTGTATTGTCGAAGAAAAAATGCCGATTGGCTGAATGGTACAAATTGGCAAAGTTTTCATGCGCCAAGTGCAAGAACTTTCGGGGGACTTATTCAACTCGTCTGCAATCAATCGACAAGTCAAACATCAATCTTTTTATAATAAATGTCTCACACATTCGACGATAGCATGAATCGTGCTGATTGAAGGGCGCCCTTGTCTTTTTTTTCTTTTTATCCCTTTTTTATTCCAAATCGGTCGCTGCCACCACACAAGTTTCACCGAGCGTGCTATTGCGCATATCAATCTATTTTCCTTGTTTCGCATTTTAATCTATTGTACGGGCTTTCGCTTCAGCAGCGTTTCGTCACAACCCTTTACTTCATTCTGACAAAGTGAAAATTTAACGTAAACAACAAATTTTTGTCACCCAAGAGAAAAATTGTCTTTTATCAATCCCCCGCTCTAATCCCGGTACACACCGAATACAAAATATAAATATAAATTCAACTGACTGCTTTTTATTTTGCAAGCTTAAAAAGTGCAGTAGATAAAAATAAAATTTATTTCATCAGTTTTTCACGATAAAATGGATAAATTCACTTCGTATTTGCGAACGTAGGAAAAAAAGGAGGGCGCAAATAAGAACAATGTAACGGCTTTTTTACGTGGTGCTTGCGGGTTTTTTTTATCTCCATCGAAATGAAATTATAGTGATTAAACCAATGTCTGCAAAATGGATTTAATGTTATAGAGATTGGCGTGCGTAGCACCCAGGATGGAAGGGGAGGGGGGAGTTAAAGTCCACCCTATTAGCGTGTTATACACATGCGAGGTGTAACGTCCGTGTATTACACGAGACCGGAACGGAAATTCAGATGTTTAATAGGATGTCAGGAGTCTGTTGTAATTTCTGTTTCATCGCCGTTAATCAGAGGCCAATTCAACCGGAACTGTGCACAAAAATTTACACGCCCATGAATTCAAATTATTTGGCGCTTTTTTGAAAAATTAAATAACAATGTTATCGTTGGCTGAATAAGCCAAATTTACGCCCTAGTGTTGCAAAACAGTCTGCTGCATAATTATTTCGTATGATTCACAGAGGAATACTGCAACAAGGCAAACGAAAATACGAAGATGCTATTCTCTGTTACC
The DNA here is from genome assembly GCA_030522925.1 of Trissolcus japonicus. Classification (NCBI taxonomy): domain Eukaryota; kingdom Metazoa; phylum Arthropoda; class Insecta; order Hymenoptera; family Scelionidae; genus Trissolcus; species Trissolcus japonicus. The sequence goes on from JAPYZS010000004.1 coordinate 262,449, forward strand.
AACGCGCTATTCATTTTCGGCCTTCATTTGCACGTGAGTATTAAATATTGTTTTTGTTTTGTTTAACGAAACATTTGTTTTGTATTGCGAAGTTCTGCTCACACGAAGGTATCATTTCAAAATCATATTTATTAACAAAAGTATCTTATTTATGCTTTTGCATTATTGGAAAAGCAGAAATTCTCATATTGGAATTTCGTATAAACATGAAATTTCCTGCAATTGTAATTGTTTTTTTTTTTTAATTTTTATGACTTCTGTAGGTGAAGCATCAATAAAAAATTAGGTTTATTTATTCAATTCATTTTTTTATTTCAATTAATAAAAATGAACTGAAACGTGTGTAAGTGGAACCAATTTTTTGATAGGTATACTCAAAGTTTCGTTGCAGAGTAGAGTTTTTTGTGTCTAGTGAATATGATAAATTCTAAATAATTATTGAATAAATAAACTGGATCTGATGTTGTTATAGTAGAAGTTTGGTACTGAGCAAAGCAAATCGAAACTGATTATCGTACGAAGAGCTTAATGTTTCAAGCTTAAAGCATTTGTGTGAATTATAGTTATTTTCAATAAATCTATCCTCGAGTGAAATTCCGTACCGAACGTGTCGAATCCAAAAGCACTTGACGAGTCGAATCAAGAGAATGAATACAGTGACAAAACGCTTAGCACAATTACATTACAGAGCTTTCTCATGAAAGCTTATGAACTTTACTGTCTCCTTTTCTTTATTTTTTGTTTACCGTTTCAAATCACCATTTACAACTTGACATTATAGATTGAATCTCAGAACCAAACTTTGCAGTTTAAATAAAACAACTAACTCAAAATAAACGAAAGAGTTTCAAAGACCACTCACTATGAAAGAGAACGTCATTTTCCATGCAACCGAGCTTTTAACGTGTTATCGACATGAACGAAATTATATGTTTATGTTGGCATTATAAAAAAATACTTTAAAACTCTCGTTTTTTATGCGACGCTTTTGTTAAAAAGTTCTTTCTCATGTTGAAATGGTTTTCTTTAAGGCTCACAAAATGAGACACTTTTACTATATACGCGGCGCCTGGATTGTCCGCACACAATGGATTTCTTGCAATATGATGTCACACGTAGCTTTGGTGGAAAAACTCCACATCAGCTGCTGATCCAATTTATAGACCAGGCAGGGGGGCCGAGAAAAAAATTGCATCCTCTGCCAATCAAATTTTGGACGCACGTTAATTATGCACGCTGGAATATAAACAATAATTCATTAATTAAATATTCGTAAGTGACACATTAATCTGGATGAAAATTGTTGAAGCGCGATGAAATATTAAACTCGCGAGATTGAATGTTTACACTCGTTATCGAGCGCAAAAATTTTCTATAAAATCAAATGAGGTGAATGGGAAATACGCGGCAAAAGCGGATTCGTTTCAAATCAGCCGTATCTCTCCGTGTCGGGCTCAAATTTCCACGTTTCAATATTTTATTCGACGATATATTGATTATTGAATTAGCGCGTTGGCATAATATACATTTAATAAGTGACGCGTTGAGCTTTGTGTCAATCAAGATAATGCCTTTTGTCAAATAAATATATGCAAAGATCGAGACCGCTTTTTATATCAAAACACACACACATCGGTATAAACAGACAGCGGCGTTGGAAATTTAAATTTATCATCGCCCCGTATCTCTTTATTATTTACTAATTAGAAATTTGAGCGTGCGCTTTGGTGAAACGTAGCAAGGCGTTCATTAAGCAGTCTCATTATGAATCGCCATACGAAAATGGCAAGGTCCATTAGGATTTTAACTACACTGTCCTTTAATGGGGCGACGCAAGAGATCCTGGAGTGGTCAATTATTTCGCCGAATACGAATTTGTGGTTTAACATTTTGATAATAGATTTTGGGCGCAAGCTCTTATATTATTCTCTGTTTCTGAACGTTAATCTGAGTTTAATTTGTTTATTAATGTGCGCGGTGTTGGTTTGTTTGCAGAAGCTTATGTGAACCTTGGAGCTGCTTTATCCACGGTAGGCCGTGGTACAGAAGCGGTCGCAGTGTTAAGAATCGGAGCTTCATTGGACGGTTCCAGTCTCAAAGACAGAGAAGCTCATGAAGTGGCTAAAGTTCAAGCGCTACTTCAACTTGGCACTTTATACGCCGAACAAAGAAAATTTCAAAGGGCTCTAACATCTTACAGGGAAGCATTGCGCACATTACCTGAACACTTTCCTCCTCAGGTTTTCAAACCTTTATTATAACAAATTTTAAATCATAAAGTAAATATAATATTTTCGAAACTTTTAATTATAGGTAACGTGTCTACTTTAATATTAGATATATAATAAGAAAAGCCTTCCGTTATCAATAAAACAAAACGAAATGTTTAAATAAACGTCTGTCTATTTCATTTCGTCCTACCTTGATTAAGGAAGAAATTTCTTTTTTTTTTTATATTTATAAATTGAATTATTTTGGTTGTTCGCATTTAAAGCGCGTACGTTTCACAGTTGACGCGAATAAGATTACTTATTTTTGCATGGGCTGTTACAGTCGCAGTATGAAAAAGCTCGAATCTTTCGGTTCTAAATCTAGTTCATACACTAATATAATACATCAACGGTAGACTGGGTAAACGTAACCAAGACTGACACTTCCACTTGTTCATACTTTGCAACAGGTCATATCTCTTTCTCTGTCTCTCTACATGGCCAAGACTCGTTCATGGCTCCATGCATGCTGACACTGACACTCTAACGTGTTAAAATTTACACGAATTTCCCGTTTTTTCAAAGTCGAATAAAGATCTGATAAAGGTAGATTTATTTTTCCGCGCTCATTTCAAATTTGTTGCATACCACTTTCAAAACGGTAAACACGCAGTTCCTTACGCAAATATTATATGAACTAATATCATGGAAAGCATTTTCTTCAACAAATTGGCTGTTATCAAAAGTCTACAAATAATTTTGTGTTTAAATCATTCAATTCAATGTTTAACAACAATTTTTGTTTGGTTACCAGTAATTATATATTTTTTTGTGCTCTTTTAAAGGCTATTTGAAAATACAAATTTTGAACTTTCTTTTTCTTTGAATTATTCAATAATTTCTCGTGACAAATTAACTGTAAATTTTGGCTCATTCAGTTTAAGATAGCCGTTGTAAGAATGTATTCAATGTTTTAGAGTCACTTGAATGAGTCATTAACACAATATGAAAGAGCAACAGGTAAATACTTAAAAGTGACTTTTCGTAAAAAGTCTCTTGATCTTGTCAAAACTCGTTCATAACCATTTTTCACTTGAGTGCACTGGAATCTTGTGTGTAATTGAAAAGATTGACTTGTATCATAGCTATTAACAAATTCAGTCGACGAATTAAAGAGCTGGCTCATTTCATTCGCAATCTTCCAAAACTTGCAGACAAAACGTGAACTTTGAACATTAGTAGATGATAAAAAGAAAAAATCAGTATCAAAGCGTATTGTATTCTGCAACAAGTTGAAAACATGTGGTCAATAGCTTCGTTTCATTTTTTTTTTTTTATTACTGTAGCCATTTTTTGTTACTTTACACGTCTCTAATGAAGAATTCATTTTTTTTAATTTTACAGAAAATTTATTCAAGAAGGAGGTTTAATTTTCAACATTTAATTTAAGAATCATAAAGGAAGATTTCTGATATGAAGGAAAAGCTAATTAAAAATAGAAGGTCTGCAATTTTTCTGCAGGTAAGTGCACAGTTCAATACGGTTGGATAAGCCATTTTTAATTTATGTCGCTCAAAGATTTCACTAGGATTATGGATGCAGATATTACCAGGTAATCCAGATTCAACAAGTAAATTGAAAAAGAAAAATCATTGAAAAGGCGGTTATATGCAGCAACTCTTAAATTAGATATTATTAACCCTACACATACAATGTGGGATATATCCAGCCCCATTTTGTAACTTAATATTAAGCCTCAACTACAAAATTGTTTCCAAAATCAAAAATCGGATACAAATCATTAAAGGTATAAATTTTTTTTTTTGAAAATTGTCTTTCAACATATTTCGATTTTGTTATTCTAATTTTTAAATATTCTAAAGTTGATCATTTTACATTAATATTCTTCATGTTATTATCATTCAGGTTATTTTTTTTCTATATTATTAATAGACAAAAAATGGAAAATAGGATTTTTCATTTAAAAAGGATTCCTGATGCAATTCATCATTTGAAATTTGAGGTAGAATTCTACCCCTCTCTGTGCTCTAAGGTGAAATAAAAAACGGAATGCGTGTGTGTAGGATTAACCTAGCCGCACTGAATTGTAAATTCTTCTAAAATGTAGTTCGAACAAACAACCAATCAAAACATGGAATGTAAACAGAACAGCCACTGTGGATAATCGATGTTAAAGCCAAGTCAAGTAAATCGGACCGTTTATTGATTCGAACCCTCGTTACAGATTACATTTTTACGCTATTTTGTTTATCCAGCCTAGTTAATTGCATCTCTTGCAAAAAGTATCATTCAATTTATGTTCACCGCATAAAATCAGATAAGCAATTTCTCTCCATAAAATTTCATCATATTAAAATCAAATTGCATTCAAAAACAACAAAACTTTCATAATTCGAAAAAAATAATTTTTTGAACACACGGAAAGAAATTGATTTTTCTAACATTTTTTCCGTGACTTATTACTCGCGTAAATAATGAAAGCAATTTTTTCATATACAGAAGCCGACGGAAAAATAAATTAAAAAGTTACGTTTAGAAGTCGCGATTAGTTATCATGTTGTTCTCGAATGTCATATATAGGGATGTAATTTATCTACGCGTATTAAGTTTTTAATCTCATTGAACTTTACTTTGTTCAACAAACATATTTTTTTTTTACTTTTGAAAAATGACTGCACTCATTTTGAAGCCAGGGATTTTTATAAAAAAAAAGAAAAAACACGGAATTCATTATAACAATGCATCACTGAATTTTTTTTATCAGCGGGTAAGAAGATTGTTCATGATTATAACCCGTGTATAAATTTTTATAATTCAATATAATTCACAAGATTTATGTAATCGTAGATTACATATATGATTCGAAATGACGATTAAATATTTCACGCCTTATCGCGATGGAGTATATTCGCTGTTACAAGAAAAAAAGTGCACTATTTCTATAATCTCATTTTTGCAAGCCCTGTTGAATAAGTAGTATTAAAAGATTAACACTGATCTCGATCTGGCATAACACATTGCAATATTCTGTCTTAGAATGGTATTGAAAACTTAATAACAAAGATAATTAAGCGTCGTCAACCTTGTTCTTGCAAGGAATTGTTGATAACAGTATAACAATTTAAACTTTGATGCTCTGATACAACATAATTAAGTGCCAATATCTTACTTGGTCATCAAAACATTTAGTATATCTTTAAACTGCTTTTTCCCCTTCATCAACAAATAAAAATATCGGAACAAATTTAAAAATTCCGTTCAAATCTGAAAGTACAAGATAGGGCTCGAATATATCGTGTAATACATGTGGCTGAAAGTACACACGTCCGCCTTCTATTCACATATGGAACACGTACACGAAACAAATGTTCACTGTACATGTCTTACATGCACCAAATTTTGTATTTTTACAAATTTTGTCTCGACATAAAGTGATTTTTTATATACTCGCATCCGATAGCATCAATGCTGCATGTGCGACTATTTTATTCCGAACATTTGTGCAGATTTTTCAAAGAAAGTCCTTGATTTAAAAAAGGGACCTTGAGGAAATCAATTCCTTATCATTTTCATGCGGTATGTAACTTTGAAGCAAAACATCTTGCAAAGCAGCAACGAAAATTCCAATAGGACTAATTTTTTTTATTTGATGATCCATCTATGATAAGAATGCTTGTATCTCATTTTCCTTCATCTTCCAAGAATTTCTAAAGGGGTATAAGAAACATCTGGAAGACTTTAATAAAAAGACTTTATTCATCTAATCTACTTGAATAAATTTTCTCATTTATTTTTTTGAAAAAAAAAATTAATAATAAGAGACTGCTCTACTATTATAAATTAGTTCAAAGGATTAAAATCTGTTTGATAAAATAAAAAGTATTTAAATAACGAAAGGCCGACTGATAGGTCGGCCTTTTGTGATACCATCTGGCACGATTTTGAGTGCAACATTGACGGACTTGATGCATTTTGTGATATTCAATTCTATAAATGTATAAATAGATTTTTCAGCGTGGCAGCAGTGGCGGCTCTAGCAACGACAATCGATGCGACTTTCTTGCTTGGAATTCCCACCACCGGTCAGTGTCTTGGCTCACGAAACTCAAGCTGATTATAGGACGCAGTGCCGCATGCATACAGTTAATCGAACGCTGAGTGACAATTTCACAAAATTCTGCGTCGCCAGTGACAAGTTACAATTTTTTTTTACAAGTTTCATTTGTTGCGCTGTTTATCGTTTGCCAACCACTGTGCTGCGCTCAACAAATAAAATCACCCTCGTCACGAAAACCACACGAGTTGTAAAATCCAATAACCTATATGAGTGAGGGTGCATACTTCCAGCACCGGTTTCTGACGCTGAGACAAACTCCCTATCTGATGTAAGAACAGACAAAAAATTACCAAAAATTACTAGTGATTTTAATTCAAAAACAACATTTTATTTTGATAAACATTTTGTTAAACATTGTTTAACTTTTTAAAAAACTATCTCTTTTGATTTTTGTTTACTGCGCAAAACTTGCGTTAACAGTTATGAATGTTCAAAATGATTGCATGCATTTTGCATGGTAAATTATTGGTTATCACCGAGGTGCTGTCAACGCGGATTGATGTGGAGATTTTTGTTTTATTTATTTATTTTTTTTTTTTTTTTGAAAAACGTAATTATTAAGTAATCTACTCTAGGTTATTGGCCGCATTGCATCCCGCAGGCTGTGTTACACAGTCGGTATCGCATTTGTGATCAGCGATAGATTTACGTCAAATGACGCGACGCAGCCGAACACGTATAATAAAATTCGATTGAAACCACGGACATGATTCTTCTCATCGACTGATTTGTGAGTAATTTTTATGTGAGATTATTTTTTTTATTTATTCCGTTTGTTACATACTAAAACTTCTTTTGTTTTTGTTTTTTTATCGAATGCAGAGATTTTTGCAATGCAAAAAATGCTTAAAAAAAAGAACTCGTTTGATAGTCACTTTTTGAACATTTTTAACAAGTGTCTTCCTGTCATAACGGAATTGGAGAACATTTTTAAATGTTTAAAAAGTGTCTACTGAAATCATTATACAAAGCCATTTTTTTTTTGCAGTACTGAAATTTACATGTTTCGCAAGTAATACAGCTTTTATCAAACGGATCGAATTTCATCTTCCTTACAGCGTTATAAATTTAGCTATGCAAATATTTATAAACACGGAAGATTTGCCTCGAGAGATGTGTGGATTCATCATTTTTGTCAAATAAAAATCGCGATGAAACATCTTTTGCGCAAACCGAGAGATTGAAAACGTTGGAACTGGTTCTGAGAATCAAAATTGTTTGCTCTCGCGATATATTTTGGCGTACGCGCGAATTTATACCCGTTACTGGTTGGAATTGATTTCGAAAATATATTCCGTCGTGTGTTACGAAATTGTTGAGATCAAAAGTTGGAAATAGTAATACACTGAGTGCTGGGCATTTTTGTAGCAATGTGAGTAATATTTGAAACGTGATATGGTAGAAAGTTGGTGTCGATGTAAAAGTATAGGCTGAAATGAACAAAGTCGTAAAAAAATGCGTCGAATGAACCGAACGGAAACAAACGATTGAATTTAATTTTTCATCTCAGCCAGAACTCAAACGCACAATAAACTCGATATTTTTGAAAGTTCATAAGTTGAAATTCATTCACGATATGCGTGCAAGAGAAATTCAATATTTTTTCATAGATTCCAATTATAAACAAATCAACATTTGTTTAGAGAGTTGCGAGACAGTTCGTCTAAAGCGAACAGTTTAAAAATAGAAACAAAAACATGGTTAACGAAAAGAAAAAGAAAGTTTTGTAAACGTGATTTCAAAAAGTGAAGTAAATCATGCATTTCAAAGGAATAATAAAATTGAAGGATAAGTTAAGAAGAAGAATACTACAAAAGCCATGGCAAACTTGGATTCACGTGTAATACGGAGCTGAATTTGCATTGATTTAATGCCTGGTGGGACAAACATGCATTTAGCGGGGATCAACCTGGATTCATACATAGTTTCAACAAATTCCGTCGTTGTGAATGTAAAAAAAGTATTGTTTGCATAATCAAAGTAGATTCCACGTCCCATGCGATACAAAATCCCTTTATTTCACTTTTTTTTCCGCCACGTTGTTTGCACCGTGTAATTGTATTTCAAAGTTACGGCCCGTGCAGTCTGAAAATAGCGCGGACTTTTCAAACATGAAAAACTGCGAATTATTATTGTTCACAAATTTAAAATTACGGGAGGCAAATTTTTTTTATCTGTCCAACGCTGGCGCGCAAACCAAATTTACTTAATCGGAGCGAATTAAAAGCTGTACAAATAGTGCGAAAAATTTGCTCGAGACGTTCCTGATTCCCTAACTAATTGGGAAATCAGGAACACTTCTTTTTTTTACAAATTATCTACAAACCATCTCTAATGGTAATTTTATTTTGATTGCGGGATGTTTTTCGAGCCAGTTTAAATCTCGATTTTTCGCTCTTCATAAAATTCAACAAAAAGATCAAATTAACCAGGGAACCAGAATTCATCAGGTAGCTGTGTAGACAAAAGTCGGTAACGATAAAATTATCACTTTTACTAATTTCATATCAAATACAATCAATTTAAGCACTTAATAATTGCACATTTTGAATTGCATTTTTATTCATCTTACGCCTACAGTGTAGACTTTAGGTTTAAGATTATTGTTTCAAGGTTTCTATACACATTAAGACTGGTGATAAAAAATTTTGATTATGCACTTTGTAGTTGAAACAATACATGCTCTTCATAATTAGCAAGGTCCTTTGATTAATAAAGCACACATTTTTGTTCAATCCAGAACTATTCCCAATATTGATGTTAAACCCAATATTGAAATTGAAAATTTACAGATAAAATTAATTGTAATAAAACTGTTCTATTATAATTTGTAGAATATATATGTTGATAAAATATTTTACATGTTATAAACAGGTATATTTAAAACAAACCTGACGTTTCCGTATCGTGCTTTAATTCGGATAGGGTATTACTATGTATGATTCAATTAGAGGTGTGTAGTACACAAAATTAACGGTATCGGATCAATATTTGAAATCGACTTAGAATGCTATCACAGTGAATGCTTCAATTGTCCTTTGTGATGGTAGTAAATATTTCCTAAGGGCTGATATAGTGTTTTGTTCTAAAAATCCCTTTTATATGACCCGCAGCTGAAATTCAATATTTAATATTGCTTAAGCGAATATAATTACTCAAACGCGAGACCTTTTGTTTTTAGCTTTCAATCAAAACTAATCTTATAATAATGACGACGATAAAAATTAACAATTCATCAGCATGGACTGCGTTTTGCACACGGATTGAATCAAGAGCATTAAAAACTGTTCGCATAATACGAAAAGAACGAATAATAATCTAAACTTGTGATCTGTGCAAATTGGAGTACTTTGTTATTAAGGCACCGTAAAATCGAATCGGCATTTGAATTTGCTCGATCCCAACGTATATTATACCAATACCCATAGAAACATTAAAAAAGCTGCCGTCTCGTACGTTGATTTACTCAAATATCGCGTTGAATTTTAATATCGAAATTGTCAATTTTGTATTGACCGAACGTGAATCAGCGCCGAACTATGCGAATTCATGCCATTAGAGTGTATGGATTTTTATTCGAACATATATATTACTTGGGTTTAGCATTTTTAGGTCAAGATTATATGTTTCGTTCGATGTTTCATTGCGATAATGTGCAAAATAGAAATAAAATCTATCGCAGCTGAAATTATTCCGCACAAATAGATGTCACATTTATTGTTTGAAAAAAAAGGAGTCGTAAAAATGGCTTAAACGAAGGATGTCCTTTCCTAGACGGTTTTAATGGTACCATTAGACAGGAATCATATTTTTACGTAACGAAAATTTCAAGCTGTGCAACTATAGCGAAATATCTATTTGTAAACATTTTTAAAACGATCACTGCTTAAAGATTATTGCTTCTTTAAATGTTATCAAGCTTTGAATGATAATAATGACATTGATGATAATAATATAAGACATATGTTCATTGAGTTCTCTTGGAGTTCAAAAAGTCCGTACAAATTAGCAAGCATCGTAATTCGTGTTGCGTTTGTATTTTCTATTGCGCGACATTTTTCATTAATTTTTTTAAGCTTTTAATACCGCTGGTATTAAACAGTCTCAAAAGTCCAAGGAATTACTTTTTTCTATTTTCTCTGAACGAGGTTACAATAAAAGCACGCACTTGTCGTATCTAGCTGATTCAAGGTTTATAAAATATACTGTCAACTTTTGTTATCAAAATTTTACATTTCTTTAAATACAGAAACGATGTTTGATAAAATTGAACTGACTTTTTGATTTAAAAGTTGAGATTTCAATTTCTTTAAGATATGTCACATGCAAATCTGAGACTGAGAATGTAATTCTAACGACTCGAATACTTTCAAAGATGATGGATTTTCCTCTTGGAAACAAGACAAGAATATAAATGCAGTTATTAAAAGACTGAAATTATTGTTACTAGAAAAAATAAACTTTTACGGCCGTTGGATAAAGTATAACGACTTGTTATAAGGAAGAATACTAAACGTAATTTGATGCAGAGTATACGGATCTTACAAAAAGAGAACGATTTGAAAAAGCAGGTATACGAAGCTTCTCGTTTCATTACATATCCAATTTTTTAACAAAATAGGACTATTATTATTCTGTCTGGAATAAATTTTTCACGTGGTTTCAAGATGGGAAATAAAATTCATAAGAATTACAAAACTCACATTATAACCTGAACTGTACAGATCCGTACCTCAGCTGGCCTCATGAGCATAAACTGACAATTATTTTTTGACTAATAGCTGCTATTATTTATCGTTAGTTCTCTTCAGAATACTGCCCTCTAACGTTTTGCTGCTCATTTAACATTTTATTTATTTTTCATCCAATTTTTTTTATTTCTCTGCTTGATCCTGAAATTTGCCAGCCTCTGATCAATCTATTAACTTTTTAGGCATTTTCAAATATTCTGATTTAAATTTCAAAAAAAAGTAATCCGATAATACGTTGCATTCTTTTTATTAAATATCGGAACATAATTTCACCGATTGAGTTTATTGTCAATAAAATTGAAGTAGACATAAATGAAAATACATAACTTAATATAGCGGTTCATAATTTGTATTTCATTAATATCATTAAGTGATTTTTGTACCAAGCAAATCAATCAATTTTGATGTTTATTTTTAAATATTCATTAGTCGATTTGATTGCAATTGCTTGAAGTTCAATAATCCATCGCAAACAGAATCACTGATGAACATCAGCTATCTTCCAATGAAATTAGGCGTATCATCAATGCCCAAGCGTCTTCTGACGTAACAAACTGTAGATTTTTTAACCAGTTGATTCGTTAGCTCCCACTTTCCATTTCAACCTCGACCTTTCAGTGCTGGATGAGCAGCCACAACATCGCATATTGGTGCACTAGCTAGTTCTCAACCACATTGTTTCGAATAAACACATGCCGGCGTCTCCGCGCACCATTCTACATTTCCAACAAAATTCAAAATTGTTTAGTTTCAAGTCTCTTGAATTTCTCATTTTCATCGTGACTACTGCTATGTGATTATGTTTCATTTTGGGGATTCATCGTTTGCCATATAATTTTCAATGTTTTAATTGAAACCAATCGGATTTTTTATGAGGTTAGTAGCATTATTGATTCAATAAAATTAAAAAACAATTTATTCACAAAAAAAAATAGTCTTTGAAACCCTGCCAACGCTCGCACATTAATGCGGGTCTTTTTTTTTTGTTCATTTTATTTTTCCTTTTCATTCCATATTTTTCGCTTAGCATCAGGAATTTTGTGTCTACGTGAACGAGCAGCATCGGGCGTTATTTTGCGGAAATGAAAAATCAATTGTAATCGATTGGAAACATTTACTTTTTGTCATTTTATTGAATCAATTATAGTGCAAATCAATCGAGATATAAAATTGCACAAAAAAAAATATAAATCGAAGGTCATATAAAAATACGATGCTAATAATCAAACATGAGGCCACAATTAAATCAAAAAGTCAATAAAGATTAATATGACACGCTAATGAAAATGATCTAGTTGTACCAACTTTATTGTCTGGGACAAACAGACGAGCTTTAATGAAGGAAACGTCAAGATTTATATAACTGGGTATGGAATTTTTATAATATCATTGCCTCCAATGTTATGATTGATAAAAACACGTCTTTTAAGTCATTAGTTTAGTTTTCGTCGAGACTGATACTAATTCATGCAAATTTGATTTGAATGAGTTAAAAACAATTCTCAGACTAATTACAAGACCATTTTATACTGGAATAATGAATTCAACATTTAAAATTTCAACTTAATAAATGATGAATTGATATTTATAAATTCCATTTGATAGTTCCTTTTTTTTATCAACAAAAGTATAAGATTTGTTGCAAATCCAATAATTGATACAGGACAAAAATTTCAACTACCAACATCTTTTGCTTGATCGAATTTCAATTTGTGCTGAGCTGCGCATTATGAATATGTATACCTGCGGAAAATGCGTTAACAATGTTTCATATGAGCATGAACATAAAAATATCAATTGAAATATGATTATTACTACTATGAAATTCATGTCTATAAAAAGCGCCATTTTCAACACATTCTCTACACTCTACACAGTACCATAAAAATTGTTATAACTCACAATTCAATCGAAAAAGAAAATTTTCTTGCGCTTCAGTGCTTTTCTATCGGCAATCAGTTGGCATTCGTCTAATTGCAATTAGTAACACATCATAACATATTCTTCAACTTTTTCAAATCAATACTGGGGTCAATTAACGACATTTTCTCGATAATTATATAGAATGCTCCGAATAATTAAAGTTTGGTTCATATAAATAATAAAGCTGTATGTAGATCATCGACAGCTTCAAGATGTGAACTTAAAAAAAAAGATGAACGTGTAACAGCGATCGTCCCTCATACATTTTCAAAAAATTTAATTTAACGTTTATTTTATAATTGAAATGCAGCGAGTTTTATACGTTTTGTCATTATTTTTAAGTTCATTCATTGCAAACATCCAACATTTTTCTTACAAGTACCTGAGTATCTCATTTTCGGGGAGTTTAACTGACAATTTCTTTTTTATGTAGGTGATTTTTTTATGGTCTAACTTTTTTATTAGAGGGATTAACGACATTTTATGTATTCGACCGAGTTTGAATTTCGCCAAATATAAGTAAACTTTTGTTAAAGTTTAATGATATAATAGCGAGAAGTTGCAGTTGATTAACTGGATATAACAAACATGATAACTAATTGATAGAACCACTACTGCTTTAGTACATTTCATTACATAAAGAATAATTATATTCAAAGTAGTTACTGAATATTGTAATTCAATGAAAATCACAATTGGCCGTTTCATGATCCGGCGATAAGATGCAACGATGGTCTAGCAGCTTAAGTGTACGGCATCAGCATTTAAAAAAATACTTCAATCCAGTCTGAATTCTTTCACTGGAAGGTGACGGTGTACATGTAAGCCGGTTTCTCGCATATTTTTATTTACATACTATGGACGTATTGTCTCACTTCACTTCGACAAGTTGTTTTAAGGTGGTTGTGGTGTTACAGTCAAGAACAAAAATGTTATCGTTATTTTGTATTCTCAATTTTGAAACAAAATAACAACTAATAAATCTAAAAATAATAATTAAGTTATAATCAATGAATGAAACTGCTCAAATTATTATGCGAATCACAAAAAGGATATTTGATTTCTATAAAGAAACAAACTTTCCAACGAAATTTTCGTGCAGCAGCATTATGTTTCAATAAGAGAATAGTTTGTCAGTTTTAAGAGCACAGATATAATCTAGAGTGTTACCAGAATTTTGTTCGAAACATGAACTGTGACATAAATTTGTATCGAAAACTGTGACTACTTTTAGATAGGGTCCATACAAAATAACCAATACACATTATTATTAAAGTCCTCAAGTAAAATTTTGTTCAGAAATTATTCAAACACACGGATTGGTGAAACTAAAATTAACTTCATACAATTTAATAATACATACATTAATTTTATTAAGTTTCACTTTATAACATTTCATACAGATTTGCATTCTCATGGTACGGTTGTTGTAAAAAAAAATCTGTCAACTTTTATGACAAGTATAAATTATACAATTAGACTTCTGATAAGTTTTCTATATCTGAGCGTTGCAAGAGCATATAAAATCGACAATTCGCTTAATCTACGGATCACACACTTAACATTGATTAACTTAAAAATAATTTTATCAGCAACCGAAGGATTTCTGAAAGAGGCCAATGTTTCGAAAATAATTCGCTATACGCGAGAGTTTGCACACATTTTTGCACAAGACTTTTGAAAATGGGAAAACAAAGTGAAATGTTCGCGCGAACAGTCAATTAAACCCGATGAAATACGAGATGGTTTTTTATTTTCATTCATTTTGTGAGCACACAATGTTAACCTCCTGCGCATAATTTTTTGCCGGAATTTCGTCCCATGCCGAATTTTAATGATATAAATTACAACGCTAGACACTCGACTGCAGACTTGTTGTCATTCGTTTGATTAATGTCGCTCACACTGCTCAGCTACAGTCGTTGTAATATCATATCTTGCTTCATTTCCCTCTTCGTGTCGGAATTCATTTTTTATTACATACTTTTTATGTACACTATTTGAAACAATAAATTTTCCAATTTCGACCACATTTGACTGAACAAAATAAGTTGAAACAAGTTTAAATGTAACTCACGAACTGGAAAATAATAATTCAAATGAAAACATTATTTGAAAGTATATATAAAGAATAATTACAATTCAAGCTTCAAATAAAAAATAAAGAAAATACAATTGTTCAATTTCGTTGATTACGAAAATGATTGTTTTTGACAGTTTTTTTTTAATTGATTGCTTTACCTTGCAATTTGTTAATTGCATTCGAATGTTACCAGGAAGCATGTAACATTGTAATCTATATCAAATCGGAATAGTGAATGCTGTGTATGTACCTATGTCGTTAAATAATATAGCAATTGATCTCAACAGCGATTAAATTCTATTATCTCAAGCACGCTTCTGCTTTTCAATCGTCACTCTCAACAAATTACATGACATCGCATTGCATCACCAAGCAAACGCTGACAGTAATCTAGCTTACGCTGTAATACGTTTTCGATCATGACGTATGATAAAGACCAATGTAAAAAAAGAACGGAGGACATACTTTCAATATAAAAATTCCGTACGTTTGCAAGTAGCACATGCGTCGAATACCGCAATAAATATTGCAATTTTGTATAATCGTAATTACGAGCACGTCGATTCATTTTCTTCCATTCTTTTGTTCAGGATACCGCGCTAAGAAAATCTCGTTTCAAAGTTTGCTATACCAGAAATTACAAAATTAAACGGTCACATAATTTGAAAAAAATATCAATACACTTGTCGTCAAGTCGAGATATCAATCAATTTCGACTAATTTAAATATGAAGAAGCCATTTGTTGGAGGTATAAAAGAACTCATGCATTTAAAGTGGAAAATCCGGTAATCATTAAACAATTCACTTAACAGCGAAATTAACATTTTGATATTATGTGAAGCCTCGTGTACAATAGATTCAATTTCACATTCAAAAAACATAAAAAAAAATTGTCCAAAAATTTATTTCCTAATCGCTTAATTATAAAAAAAAACTAAAAGACAAAAAAAGGAATTCATTCTTCTGGAATGGCTTGTTGTTTTTATGGAGACACAATTAACCAAGAAAAAATGAGACTGTTTCAGAGAACTCAAGACTCCGGAAAAGAAAAGTCAATTAAATGTGTTTTTCCTTGAGTCTGGAATACGTTTTTTTGCGCCCGACTATGCAGTTTTGTCACACATTCTCAAAGCGCAAAGAATATTTTTACTTTTTTTACAAAAAAAAAAGGATGAAAAAAGAAGATGATTAACTCAAGGCTCAACAATTTGCACTAATGTTCATGAAAATGAGTAGAAAAAAGTAAATTAGTCACACAAAGAGGAGTTGGATCTGCGGAAAGACGAAAGTTGATTAAATGTTGAATATCAAAGTGAAGATGACACGAGCGTGTAAATTTATATTACATTAAGCTATCGCAGCTGTGGTGCATTTAAGATATTTAAATTACAAAATAGATTAAACTAATTAAAGGCCGATGATATTTATATTGAAATTCAAATGAACATATATAATACATTTTCTTTTACCCGATCCATTTGATAATCTATAACAATGCGACTGAACAATCTGAAGAATTTTCAAGGTAAATTCATAAAGCATAATTGAGAGGTGGAAATGAAGAAGCACACAAAGATTAAACGAAACTGCAAATAAATTAATCCAGTTTTGAATAAATTATCAACTTTTTGTGCGATCTTCTTTTTTTCCGGTATCAATTTAGTATTCATTTTAGGGGAGTCGCAAAACTTTTTTGCGACAGTTTTTCTGAAAAGCCCGACGGAACTCCCGCGGTGTTCTAAAAGAGTAACTAAAGAGCAATCTTGGTTTCTCCAGAAATTCTTTGACTTTTCAAATCAGCTACGCGCTTGCATTCAAATGATCTCGACAAAAAAATAAAACACCTGGCATATTCCCCTTCACACCAAAATAACACAATTTTCATTTATTCAAGAAAAAATTATTTCTGTCGTTCAAGTTGATTTCATCATTATTATAAACGCGGTGCAACTCTCGGTTGTCGCAATTAATAAAAGCCTGCCATCGATGTTTCTATATCAATCTTGAACTTCATTTAAGTTTCGCTTATTCTTAGAACTGAAACGCAACTGATTAAATGAATGATCAACGATCGTTTCAAGAATAGAAGAAAAAAATAAAAAAAAAGGAAACTTTTAATGTAACTTTTAATTTGAAAAATATGTTATTGCACCAAAAAGCTTTTCTTAAGTAAAAAGGTTTTCGTGGTCAATTATGCAAGACAATTGTTGCTTCTTAACAGAAAAACGCAAATGAAAACTAATAAGTGGCTTCCTATTTTTTTCAGAAAATTAAGTTGAGAACTCGCCAGAATAGCCCATCGAACTGAAGATCACAATATCGAGATTATTGTAAGAAAAGTTTTGCGCCAAAATAAAAATGAGAGAACAGGCGATGCCAGAACCCACGGAGACCACTGCTCTGAGGTCCAAATTAGATTCATTTGACGATGTTTTGCCGTGCGTCGGAGACTTTGGAAGATATCAGTTACTATTATTTTTGGCATTGTTTCCATACAGCGTTGCCTATGCAACTTTGTACTTTTCACAATTTTTCTTAACGTTGGTGCCTCAGGAACACTGGTGCAAAGTAGACGATTTATTTAATCGCAGTTTAACGCAGAGAGAGCGGTGAGATACGATATTTCTTTATCAATTTTCTGTTTTTGTTTTTCAACCAAGGAAAAATGAATGTATGAATTTATAGTCGTACATATAACTCTAGAAAACATGTGTTTAAATTTTTAACATACATGAATTTTTACTTGAACTGTTTGGAATTTGTCAAAGTTTAATATCAGGGATTTAATAATTTCAAAAAAATTTTAAATAAAATAGATAGATCTTATTTAAATTTTTGAGAAAATATTAAAAATAAAATGATTTTTATTGAATTTTTTAGATACAGCGGATATTTCACAGAAGGAATATATTCGCGCAGGAATGATCCATTGAAATGTTAACATAATTTTCATCTTTTCAGAGTCGATATCGCTATACCGAAGACCGACGTGTATCCGTATTTTGATCGGTGTCGACAAAAGAATTTGAATTTTTCGGAAATTTTGAGCAATAATAATGATATTTTCTCCAACAATTGGAATTCAAATGACACGATTGAGTGTTCAGACTGGGAATATAATTTCACGCAAGTACCATACGCCAGCATCGGTGCCGAGGTGAAGTGAATATTTTCAAATCATTTTTTATTCCTACTTTTTAAATCTCATTTTCCCTTAATAAGTCGACTTCATCTACCATGGAAATTTTCTCAAAACTTTCTAAAAATTATTTTGAAACCAACCCGGGAAAAAAAAGTCTAGGTCTGATCAGACAAATTAAAAACAACAAAAAGTTAATCAATAAATTATTGACATCTATAGGGGTGTCATAATTTATTACATAATCGATTCACGCATAAATAATTAGACATCAAAAACAATAAGCGAGGCCTGAATTGCAGTCGAGCGCATTTGTTTTGACAAACCTTTATATCTACAAAGAACTTGATATTCCACACAGCAGCAATTTATCATTGTTTCCAGTTGGATACAATTTTTCATACATTTATATACACATTATTGTGTGACGTAAAGCAGATTGCAATCGCGCCAACTTTTGTTTAATATATCAAATATGCTTGTGTAATTTTAATCAACCTTTTTCAAAAGTGTGTATGAAATTAGAAGGAAAAAAAAAAGATTAAATCCACGAAGGCGCGTCGCTCCGTCCAACGAAAATAAAGGATTAACCGGGCTGCACGAAAATGTCTCTACTGTTTTGATGAGTAAGACTCATCCTTGTCTTGCCTATCTTTTAAACTCGGCCCCGTTAAATCCACGCTGAATTCACTCCGAGTTCTTATTATAAAGTATTTAAACAGCGTTTCTCTATTTCCCGGATTCTCGAATCATTCTCGCAAACATTTTTCATTGAATAATTCAAACAATTAATATCATCAGAACTAAATCAACATCCCATCAAGTAACAAAATTGCTATAAATGGTTGAGCTCACAAATGGAGCCATATCTAAATTTTCACTTGGGCGATTTTGGCTCTTTTGGTTTGTTGATTTTGTGATTATAAACATATAAACAAAACGAACGCAAATGGCATCGTTGAAATAATACTAACATTTGGTTGGCAATTAGTTAGATTGGGTATGCGACAAGGAGTACTTAATATCTACCGCCCAAGCTATATTTTTCTGCGGTTCAATAACCGGCGGCTTTTTATTCGGATGGATTGCTGATCATAAAGGGCGGATACCGGCGCTAGTGCTGTGCAATGGGGTTGCATTATTGGCGTCAATCGCAACGGCCAACACATCTACATTTTGGAGTTTTGCCGTGTGCCGTTTCTTCACTGGTCTAGCGTTTGACAATGTTATCAACATCCCACTCATCATAGGTAACTTGTCCAGCCAGCAAAGTCCATAAATCGTCACGGCCATAGAAATCGTCGCGTCAAATTTATTATACCACTTTTTGCAGTGATGGAGTACATGGCAGTCAATAGGCGATCATTAGTCGTGAATATCGCCTTTGGAATATACTTTGCATTCGCAAGTACGATGCTGCCATGGGTCGCCTATTACATAGCTGACTGGAGATATTTCTGCTATTTCACTGCCCTGCCCATGGCCAGTTCCATCATCACACCATGGATCCTTCCAGAGAGCTCGAGGTTTTTTTTTCTTATTCCTTTTGGTACCAATTTTCTCCGTTTAACAAGACACAGGATAGGATATAACTTTTTCTCATGTTTCTAGGTGGTACGTGTCTAACGGTATGACGGATAATGTTATCAAGAAGCTGAAGAAAATTGCGAGAATCAATGGCAAAAAGATAGATCCCCAGTTGTTCGAAACTTTTAAGGTATCCTCAATTATTTACAAATCAGACCAATTATCTATCTTATCATTAGAAAAGTTTCACAAATAATTCAATTTCGTTTCTCTTTCTTTTTTTTTCCAGAACAACTTGAATGCAGCTAAGCAACACACTGAAACTGCAACATGGCTCGACTTATTTAGAACTCCACGATTGGCTAAGAATACCGTTCTTTTGACGTTGTTTTGGTTAATATCTCCATCGATTTGATAAGTTAATATTTTTCTCATTTTTAAATGACAATTGATTTTCAGGTCCTTAACAGTAGTGGTGTTCGACGGGCATGTCTACTCTTTAAAACTGCTCCCAAGTTCAGTCTTCGTTTCATTTTCCCTGGCCTGTGCGACTGAATTACCGGCTGGCTTAATCCTGGCCATAATATTAGATCGATGGGGAAGGCGTTTTTGTGGTTTCATCACTATAGGCGTGACCGTGATTTTGAGCTCGCTGCAAATTGTCCTCGTCTCAGGTAATCACCGTTTGCAAGTAGAAAGGAAAAATCGTCGCTTTGATTTTGCGAACATTTAAAAATGATTTATCTCGCCGAATTTAATTGCCCGCTAAAACGTCCTCAATAAATAATGTATCATAGCCAGACATTAATCCGTATTACGTATGTACTTTGCAGAAGTTGGAAAACTCGTGGTATCTATTTTAGCTCGTTTCGCTCTTAATATGGCAGCTAATGTTGGTCTTCAATATGCTGCCGAACTATTGCCCACACCTGTTAGAGCACAAGGAGTATCTTTAATTCATATATTTGGCATAATTGCACATTCCCTGGCGCCCTATATCGTCGATACAGTAAGAAAAAACAATTTTAATTTTAATAAATCATAGTATCATGCACCGTTTATGCTAATTATTACGAATACATTATTTCAGGCAAAAGTTTGGTACGGTTTGCCGATGATGATAATCGCGATTCTCGCAGCGCTGTGCGCCACATTGGTCCTGTTTCTGCCTGAGACTCTGGGACACGATCTCCCACAGACGTTAGAAGAAGGTGAAGAATTTGGCGCAGATCAAAAATTTTGGTCGGTGCCTTGTTGCGAAAGCCGAAAGAGCAACAAACGACGAAACCCTAAACAATGAGAGTACAAATGTCACAGGGAAAATATTTTTGTAGATAAATTTTTAATTTTTTTTTTCAACGTATCTATTGTTGGAAACTCTTTTATAGACTCAGTGTTTTTTTACTTAACAATTATATCAAATTCGATCGGAGTTGATGCAAAGTTTGCATCATGCTTGGAAATCGAGTTCAGAACGAAATTGTCCATTTGAGATTGCGAAATATCAACATTTGTCCAAACTTGGAGATTCTCCAAATATCTTCCATTTAATTTACGTTTTGCAATCGATAAGGTATATTAACCCGTTGAAGCTTCCTCTTATTAAGTCCGAAGTATGTACTTCTTTTTCATCAAAAGTACGCACGAATGTTTGTAATCTCACTTAAAATTTTGTGCCTATAGTAACTTAGCATGAGTAAGTGGAATTAAAGGGTTACTGTTGATCGTATTATCAAAGTACTTATAGTTTATGTAAATTTTGTCCGAAAGCACACGAGGCACTAAAAATGTGTAAGGGCGATCTTGAATTTAATTGCCTTAATAACGTGTAATTACATTTTACTGATTGAGTACGTGAACGGCAATTGTATACTCGAAGCGTTTCAACAATTTGTAATGATTATTTTGTATGCGTTTTCACTGACTTTGAGATAAATTAGTTTCTATTGTGAATAACAATTGAATTTACATGCTTAAAATAATTAGTCGAACTTTTTATATGAAAACTTTAAACTGAATGTTTGTTCTATCAATAATTCAAGTATTTTGATATCAATTGTAAAAGTCAAAGAGCAAATTTTTTTAATGTATTTTATACGTGTAGATTATTTGCATGCTGACAAGCTTGCAAAACATAATATCTGTTTGTTCACTGTTATTGTTTTAGTCAACACATAAACCAAAGTTGATACAAACGACTTTTATCAGCATTTCCAGATTGTATCTGTTACAATCCTTAGTTCAATAACTAAACGAAAATTAATTTGTCGAATTTGGAGATTGGAGTCAACAAACCAGTGTTGTTTTTCACTATGATTATATATTTGATTGAGTTTTAACATTTGAATCAGTCTCGAATTTCTTTAAATATATTTAATTAATTGTAATCAACCTTGTATATGAATTAAATTATGTCAACGCTGCGACAAACGACAGATTTTTCAACAAAAAATTATACTAATTAAAAAATAATCAAAATGATTAATTGAGACGCATAATTAAATTCCATATTCATAATTTTAATTAGCTTGTTTGGACACCAATTTTAAATTGGTTAAAAAAGTTATCTGCGTAACATTGAATAGTCTTTTCAATATGTTATGCTTAGCTTGACTTATATAAATTACCAGTGTAAACAATATTTATAAATGTATTTAGGATGTCACATTTTTTAGACAAAGAAACAAAAATTGGTTAAATGAAATTATATTTTTAATACATAAGATAGATTCTTTGTTCATAATTTATATACATCCTTATATATCGTCTATAATTATTCAAAAATTTTAAAAATAGTCGCATTAAAAAACATAAAATCAAATATTGCCAGACGTATTTAAGTCTGTCTGCATTTATAATATTAAGTTTTTGAAATTAGTTATTTTCAGTTGAATATTTTTATGGCTCATTCCATAATTGAAAAAAAAAGTATTTTTTTTGTAATATTGTTAGTGTTAATACCTATCATAAAAGATTACAACGATGTAATTTCAAGTCACATTTTTATACGTACAAATATACATTAAAGGTACAACAGCTTTTTATTTATACTTATAATAGAGACATAAGTTGGGATTTTTTTAAGCGTAATACTGATTATATTATTAAATTTGCTTTTCTCTTATGAGTGATTGCTATTGAAACGTTGGCACGGATCTACAAAAATACAACAGGAAGATATGATAATATTAATTGGACGAATCAATCCGCTCGGCCTGTATATAATGAACGAATCAAACAGACCAAAATTGCTTGACTATTTTGATTGATGCATGACTTTCAATGAAATTGATGATTCGCGAGATGAACGCACGCTCAACCGCGGTTTTGAAATTTGCATCAATGTTGACACCCCATCAAATCGTGACAGCGAATCATAATCAATTGCTATACTTAATGGTAATCTCGTAAATTTTGATTAGCATCAATTTTCATATCTTAATGTTCTAATTTACTGCCAAAATAATTCGTCACCTTCCTGTTATATCATTTTGTTCACTTAAAATTAACAAAATATATCTTTGCAATTTTATTATTAATAAAATCCACTGTTTTTTGTGTGGAATTTTTTTAACGCATATAATATTGCTAATATCAGTAAAAAATATATATATGATATATTTTTAAATTCTTTTTCGTTCACTGCTTGGTTGGTAGAAGTGTATAAGCATTTTCGTATCGAACGCAATTGCAGAGTGAGAATATAATATACACGCTGACAATAACTCCTACTCCGTAAATGTAAGTCCAGAGTATAAAAAATCTATCTGGCAGCCAGAGGATTGTAAAGTCCAATGTTTTCGTTTTTGTATCTAAAACAAACATTAAATTATCCATCACTAGACTGACATGACTTATCAACTCTAAACATCAAACTTAAAACAAAACTAATTAATTGCCTCTAATTGTTTTATTTCAGTCTGATATGTGGAGAGTTTTGATCATCGGGACAATTAGTTCTGCCAGGAGTTCCTTCAATAAGTTGATGTCTAACATTTTGCGAAAGTTAAGAACTATAACACCTGAATTATAGTCTTACATATTTCTTAGTTGGTCTGAAGAAAGTAACTTCGCGGCAGTTAATTAAAGTGCTCAAACAGCTCGACACCTCTCGTAAATTTTATGTGTTTTTAAATTTCTCATAATAGAGTTGGGAGGCGCCCAAATCCTGTACTTGTCAACAGAAAATTATGAAGTCCTCCTAATGAATTCGAGGATCAAACTCCCATTCAAGTTTGCTGATACTCATTTTTAGCTCGGGTTCTTAATTTTCTTCTCAAACAAGTCGTGGAAAGGGGTATCGTTATTTCTGCTTTGAAAATTTGCAATTCGTATCAACTTACCTATGTATGCTAATCCATAGCCCATGTCCGGCACACCCATACGGTAAGAGCAAGTCGGTATTAAAAATTCATAAATGTCTCCCTCGTAAAGGTTCATTTGGTAAAGAGGTGTCTTGGTCACAGGTATACGCCTGATTTCGCTGAACTGTTCCAGCGTCGTGTCTTCGCTTATGTACATTGCCTTGTGTTCGTGCGCGGTGAATATTATTTGAGGACGAAGTTCTTTGGTAACCTGAAAAGCATTCAGAATTTAAAAATATAGAAAGCTCATTTTTTTACTGTAAACTATTATATTTGTCACTTACATTGAATGCAAATTTATCAGGATGAAAAAGTAGCGGCATATGACTTAGAACAACATGCGTCTTATTGCTTTCGACATACTCATTTAGAATCCCATATTTTGCGACGTATGGTATAAAATGTGTCATTTTATTAACCTGAAATTATACATCAAATTAATAATTTATGAGGTCCATTAACTTGAGATTACAGGTGAGAATAATTTTAACATTTATTTACCTTGAAAAAAATAACATTATTTTTTATTAATACGTCCGGCTGAGTATAAGAAAACTTGAATCTTTCATGTATTTTATTATTTACAAAATCTTCTTCTCCCCCTATGTCATTGTCCCCTGGTAAATAAATTTTCTGGAATTGTATTTATGAAAAATTAGGAATAATTTAATTAGGAATCAAATTTTGAATTCATTAAAAAAAGAACATCTCTTATTATTTTTACCATGATATGATCTGGAGTATCGAATATTGAATCAAATCTGTACTTATACTTTTCAAAACTCTGAAAGTCTGAAATGTGGCCTTCATCCATTAAGTCTCCAAGGAATACTATCACATCTGGCTGTGAATATCGAACAGCATATCGAAAAGTTTTATATAAGTACCTGAAGACATAAATTTAAACCATAAAATTTAAAAAGGGAACTGTTGACATTTAGTCTTTGAGTGTAATAATAAGGCATCTAAAAAATTATTTACCTATCATTATCCCAGATAGCTATTGAAGATCCAAAATAATTCTCATGGACGTGTCCCAAAATTTGCGGATCCGCAACTATTAATACTTTCACACAATTTGAGCATTTCTTGAATGTCCAGTCAAAACTTTTCAAGTAATACACAACAAATTCATTAAAAACTGCCATGACCGCTACCAGCAGTATGACAGAAATATACTTGTATTTTTTCCTAAAAACAAACAAAACTTGTCAATCTTCCCATTTTGTTTCATAAATTCAATGGTTCGTTTTTTTTTTTCGTTTCTTACCTGCTTCGTCTGATCATTTTGATGGTTTGACGTGAATATAAATAATGACTTTCTACCAACAGTCTAAAAATCCTGTAAAAAGTATAAATAAATTTGACATTTGAATGATTGACAATGTACAGACGTATTACCATTTATATAACCACAATACCACTTACCATGAGATAATCTTGAGAAATACTGTCACATTTTTAAATCCTATTAGCCCTGTAAGTACTTATTAATTAAGTTTGACACAACTTAACTGGTTGAATTCCACCTACGACAACAATGGATCATCAAGTTCAGGTCATGATTAGTTATGTCAGCGTCATGCGCTGAAAATAAACACCATCAGTTGACTGTCATGTTCGATTACAACGTACGATGAAAAGAGACAACGAAACAACTCACTTGACTTTTCGGAGCACAATCAGTACCGAGGCAGCCATTTTTAAAGTCCGCTTTGTTTACGTTCACATTACTAACCTACAATTAACCGTAAACAAATTGTTTCTTAAAATTATCTATTTATAAAAATCGTCTCAATTTCAGTGAACAATTTCCAATGTAATATTACCGTTGATGAAACGAATCTTTATTTGACGTTTCACGTCAGAAATGTAAACAAATGTGTTTCGAAGAACATCCGGCAGGGTGCAGGAGTGGTTTGACATGAGCGCCCCTTAGTATTTTGAATTGAACATCGGGTTGAGCGATCCAACATGGATCCAATTGAAAAAGTTGTCTGGTAGACGTCTCGTTCGAAACACTAATGATGGATTACGAATTTAAAATGAAAACTCAAAAGGATCGAACTAAGGTGGAGGACCTTTTCGAGTTTGAGGGATGCAAGGTGGGCCGAGGAACTTACGGCCACGTGTACAAGGCACGGAGAAAAGAAGGGTTGGTTTTCCTAAAGACAGCTTTCGCGTCCTTTCCCATTTTCGTTGCATCCCAGTGTTTACGTCTTGTGATCATTATCTCTTGCGTCGGAGCCTGGATACTTTTTGTTTTTAATTCTTTTGTAACTCTGACAAATGATGCAATGTTTAAAGGCAATTTTAGGTTAGAAAAGGGAGGCTGCCTTAAATTTAGAGAAAACCAAACATAGTCTGGCTCCAGCCATTATTTTGAGCCCTTTTCAATGTCAAAGTTGTCAAAAAAATTAATTAACAATGAGTAAATTGGTACAATTAAATATGACACGAACAATTATTTTTATTAGATGTAACTAAAAAAATGTTTGTTACAGTGTTCCAGATAGTGAACTGAAATCTCGCCCTGACACCAAAGATTTTGGACTGAAACAAATTGAAGGCACTGGTTTATCTATGTCTGCGTGTCGTGAAATCGCAGTGAGTAATTAAACATGAATTTCAGAATACATTTTTGTCTTTCAGTTTAAATTATACATTCTGTTTAACAATTTTTAGCTACTGCGAGAGTTAAAACATGTCAACGTCATAACTTTGATTCGTGTATTTCTGTCGCACAATGATCGTAAAGTATGGCTGCTTTTTGATTTTGCGGAGCATGATTTATGGGTGAGTCATAATTGAGATTTAACAAAAAAGAACGCTTCAAATTATCAATCAGTAGAAATATTAATAACTTTGAGGATAAATTTATACATGGTTTTGAATTAAAATTTCAGCATATAATAAAGTTTCATAGAGCAGCAAAAGCTAACAAGAAGCCAGTAATGGTACCAAAAGGTATGGTCAAGTCTCTCCTGTATCAAATTTTAGATGGAATTCATTATTTACATTCCAACTGGGTTCTACACAGAGATTTGGTAATGATGATATAATTTTGTTTGCATTTTTACATTATTCTTTTTGTTCGTAAACTAAAATTTGTATTTTAAATTGTTTTAGAAACCAGCAAACATATTAGTAATGGGTGAAGGTAACGAAAGAGGCCGAGTAAAAATTGCAGACATGGGTTTTGCTAGACTTTTTAACGCGCCCTTGAAACCTTTAGCTGATCTTGATCCTGTTGTAGTAACATTTTGGTACAGAGCTCCGGAACTTTTGTTAGGAGCTAGACATTATACTAAAGCCATTGGTAATTTAAATCTCAAACTTAGATACTTTTTAACCTGGTAAATTTAATAATAATATGACGAGATTAAATGAACTTGATATTTCTCAGATATTTGGGCAATAGGGTGCATATTTGCTGAACTTTTAACATCCGAACCAATATTTCATTGTAGACAGGAGGACATTAAGACAAGTAACCCTTATCACCATGATCAGTTGGATCGGTATTAGAAATTTCAAATCATTATTTCTTATTGAAAATTGTCCATTATTTTCAATATGAGATGAAATTATTGATTTATTTTAACTTAATTTTAGGATATTCAATGTGATGGGTTTTCCCATGGAAAAAGATTGGGAGGACATTAAAAAGATGCCAGAGCATCCTACATTGCTGAAAGATTTCAAACGATCAAAGTAAACTACTTGGATATTTTATTTATTTATTAAGACAGCAGTTTACACTGATATTATTTCAAATTTTAATTTATTTCACTTAGTTTGTACATTGATCATAACATTGAAACTCGTTTTCCAGTTACGCGAATTGTTCATTGACGAAATACATGGATCGACACAAAATCAAACCGGATAGCAAAGCCTTCAACTTGGTTAGTAAATTGATAAAAAAATTCGATCAGTAATTTACAAGAGTTGCAACTCATAATTTTCAAATCGTTCATTTTCAGTTACAAAAATTACTGATGATGGATCCCAACAAACGTATCACCTCGGAACATTCCATGCAAGATCCGTACTTCCAAGAGGAACCGCTGCCTACGCAAGAGTAAGAAAAACTACCAAGCAAGATTAGAAATGTCCAACAAAAATGGTTCATTTAAATTTATTATTCATTCACAGTATCTTTGCCGGGTGCCCGATTCCTTATCCCAAAAGAGAATTTTTAACCGACGATGACAATGAAGAGAAGACTGAAAACAAAGCTAGACAAAATCAGCAGCAAACGGTAATCATCAACACGATAATAATTTTTTTCTTTTTTTCTCCAGCTCAACAAGATTCAAGTTTAAGTAACGTAAAAAAAAGAAATGTATTTTGCAGCAACAGAATCAGCAACAACAGCAGAGCACGAACGAGCACAGCCATGGTCCAAGCGCGAAGCGAGTGCGCTTGAACGGGCCGCACGGTACTGCGGAATTTCATCAGCACCAGAGTCACGCGATGACCCACCAACAGCCACCCGGGATGGTCTACTCGACGACCCAGCCGACGCAGCAATCCAACTTTCACCAGCGGTTCTAAGGATCGGCTTCGAATCGCGCGCCACTGCGCCCCTCTCGGTTCTACGCTCCCCACCTCGCTCGTCTCCCTCCCCGCGTTTGTCGCTCATCTTCTGTTGCTGTTGTTCGTCTCTCGTTTATTCTCTTCTCTCTACTCTTTCGTTTTCAAAAATCTAACTCTCGGCAAGCGCGTCTGCGAATGACGTTTTCAGTAGCAGACTGACCGGCGAGGGGGTTGCATGAAATTCACCATCTGAACTCGCTGGCACGCGTCCTTTTTGCATCCGCAACTTAGGATTGCTTTTGCGAATTCAATCGCCGCCCCCTCGTCCGCGATTTCGCTTCGCGATTTTTCGCGCGCTCAATTTTAACCGAGAGGAGACCGTTGGCCGCCGCTAAGAGTCAACGGCACACACTTCCTCTCGCCACTTTCTGCGCTCTGTGAGTATAAGAGAAGCGCGAGTGGAGCTCTTTTGTTATTAACACTTTCAATCTCTATGGTACTTGATAATAGAACATACAAAATTAAGAATGTATCTGCTCGCCAATTCTTGTAACAAAATGCTAAGCGTTTCCGCTGTTTGACGCAGCGCGCTACACGTGTCCGCAACCGTTGCGCCAATTCGCTTTTACTTGTCAATCGCATTTTTGCAATTCCCCATAATTGACACGTGCAAACGAGCTGCGCGTGACGAGCCCGGCGTCTCGTGACCGCAACACATTGTCACGTTTTGTCGAGCGATCAGTTTGGTATTCGGTTACTCGATTTCACAGATCACTCCATCGTCAACTAATACGATTTCGAAACAGCGAATAAAGACTAAACAACGGCCACCGATCACGCTTTTGTCATCCGTACAAGCCTTTGCTTCCGATTTATTTTTTTTTCGCTGACCAATTTTGCAATAACAAAATTCGTCTCGCCAAAGCCCAAATAAAAAGTGAGATTTTTTTTCACAAGGATGCGTGTTATCTCGTTGTGGCTATAATAATATTTCATAATAATGATGTAATAATTCTGCTTTATCACCGACACCACAGCCGGACAACCGGTTTCCTGGGCGCAAAAATGGTTAATTAATTCCGCGGGTATCTGCGCATCTCCCTGCCAAGAAAAAGAAGAGCGCGAAATATTGTGGACAAGAAAGAAGAGCGTGAGAGCAATCGAGATGAAATATTTAGTACTAATTAGCGACAAAAACTTGTGACACAGTTTTAAGAGAGACAAAACGCGCGCGCGCTTGAACTTGAACTTGTAAAAAAAAAGTGAGAGGGAAATGGTATCCTTGGTACAATTCAACTACGCGTACATCTCGCTTGCGTTTCATAATTTCTTTTGTGATAAATTTTTATTTTGTCCCGGGCAAATGCAGTCCGGCCTTATTTTTAATTTCTTAGTTTAATTCGTAGTTTAATAAACGGTTGGATTGCAATTGAAATAAAGGTTTAGAGACAATTTAGGTAATTATGATGCAATTAATATTACCCCGGAACTATCTCGAATTTACTTTCTGTTTTAATTTTTAACTTGATTTCGAATTCGGCCGGAAAATTCGATTGGAATTTCAGCAGCGGATTGCATTTGCCAGGACCCGCGCGATTTTATAGTTTATAGGTTCAGTTTAAATACAAGTAGGCGTGAGTATGATATCTGTTTGTAAATGGATAAATTATAATCGATGGATAAATTATATTTATGAAATAAACATCTTTTTATCGAATAATATACTGCTTCAAAAGTCATTACTGATACAACTGACGTGATTGTCTACATTGCTGTCTTTTGAAATCGCTTAAGTATTTGATCTGCGATAGAACACGATCGATGACCACTGAAATCTATTAGAATCACCCGTCCCTTGATTAGATAATAAATTTGAATTGGCCCACATGATGACCCTGAAATGATTATCAAAATCAAGCGATTACACAATACTAAACGTCATCTATAATTTCAACCGGGATTCAAACATTTTTAATTTCTATTTTTCTAATATCTATACAAAATGAGAGAAAAGAAATGGAACTCGGATGATTTTTTTCTAGTTTTAATCTTACTTTGAGACGACGGTTAGAATGAGGATCAGCATTCTAGACACGTGCAACATATTTTCTGACGAATCGTACAATTTTGGAGAAAACCATTTAAGCTTTTTATTCTCGAGATAAATAACTGAAATGAAACATTGTCCAGGCGCAATATCGTAAACTATCTTTCAGTGGGAATTCAAAAAGACGAAGAAGAAGAGGTAGAAAAAAGAACGAAAAAAAAAAAAAAGGAAATTATTCGTTGAATTCTTATTTCTCTTTCGCCCATTTCTCTTTCCTTTCTCTGTTGGGCTTGCGTATACACTTATAGCAACAAGATCAAGGCCGGCATGGCGCTGTCTAGTTGGCGAATGGCATATATTTCATAAGTGCCAAAATTTCTCAGCTATTTACATAACTTGGGATATGGGCCCATTGCCAATTTATGAAACGGTTTGACGCCTGACGATCGCGGGAGAGGAAAACCAAAGAGTGGGACGACAAAAAAAGATAATGCCACGCGAAAGAAAGGCCCTCCGTATATAGCATTCAGGCGCGCACGCCTGTCAAAAAAGAAACGACCGGAGATTAAAATTATGCTTCGCGGAGTCGACTTTCAGCTTGTTTTTTGACACCCTCGACAACAAAATTGAGCCTTTTCATCATTTCAGTTGCCACATTTACATATCGAGCTTTTTTTAAATCTCCATCAAACTGGTCTTTTTTTTCATTTGCATGTTCAAATGACTATATTATTCAAAAACCTTTGACAAAGTTATACTTTTTGTTTCAATTCGAACACATCTATGTTAAATATTTTATATTTATTTATGAGATTTTGTTCTATCGCCTCACAATTTTAAAATCAAATTTTCAATAAATTTATACCCCTTTTGATAACAACGGCCTTATTTTTTTCTGTACTTTTTTTACCAATCCATGGCATATATTTGTAATTAACGATCCATATATTAATATTTATTTACCCTATTTTATCTCAAGCCGTCGTGAATCATTGATACATTGTTTAAAACATCACAGATGGAACAATCGAGTTACTTTTTTGTTTCATCATAAAAACATCTCGTTTCAATATTTCATCAGTCTATTCAGATTTCGTCCTAAAAAGAAACCGAAAAAAAAAAAAGAACGAAACCTAGTCTACGGCTTATCAAAATTAATAATTTAGATAATAGTTTAGAAACTTACAAAATTTATGAAGCTCAAGTTAAAATGTGACTAACAAAATATTTTGTTCTCCGTTATTTTGAAAACGAAATTCTAATCACGTGCTCTCCTTGGCGAAACATAATTTGACGTACGATTTATCTGGCGAGTCTCCACGTGATTCGCTGTATCTGCTTGTTCACGTTGCAAAAGTAGGTCGTCACTAATGTTTATTTATCTGTTTGAACTTAATTTTTTAATAATAATTCAAATTTGACATTTGCGAAACGAAATGTAATTTGAATTGCGAATGAAAGAAACAAAAATCGATTACAAAGAAAATATTTTGCAATCAAAAATAACCAATTAACATTTCATTTATAATAATTTTTGTATGACAATTTTTTTTCACTTGATGAACTTCTTTTTTTTAAATTATGTTCGTTTTTTTTATAAAGAAATGATATTATTTAGATTCAGAACCGTTAAAAAGGTACGATCTACGGAAGTTAGATTCAATTTTTCAATTCCGAAAATCATCATTGTATTTTTTCCGGAAGCTACATAAACACAATTGAAGTTCTGGTCAAATTGTTTCGTTGCAAATATCCGGGCCATATGAAGCGCGTTATCAATACACGTTAATCATGAGGTCTGGTCTTTCTGTCTGCCCTTTTTTCATTTTTTTACGTCCACTCCACCCATCGTATTGAATGCCTCCGACATTTGTGCAATAAACATGTTTTTTTTTTTCAAAATTGCCGGTCAAACTTTATTTCAAGAGTAGCATGTTTTTTTTAATGATTCATCGATAGCAATAGAATTAAAGTTATTATTTGTACACCGATCAAAATTACTTAGAATCTTAATCGGTGGAATATGCTTGCTTTGAAGATAACGGGAAACATTTGCCGTGCGATAAAAAATGTTGGCTTTCTTTTCAATCTCAAATTTTATCTCAGCACTTTTAAACTACGAGAAATTCTGCAAAGGCGATAAAACGAATGCAACCATTTCTTTTCCTCTCAGTTTTACAATTTTCCAGGAACGAAATTAATTGGTATGAAAAATTATATCCATTTTAAACGTCCGACGGAACAGACTAAACAGTCAGCTGAGAATCAAAGTTAATTCTTTCTTGATAAGTCGATCCAATGATGACTTCTAAAAACTATCATGATTCTTTTTTTTTGTTTCTTTGAATGTAACTTATATAAATTTTTAAATTTGATACACAACATTTTATTTCATTTTATGCCGTTATTAAGTTAAATGTTTTACGCTTTTAGATAGCCCTTTTTTGGGATCATTAAACTTTAGTTTTAGCCCTACAGTGATAATGACACGAATGAGAAAAAAAAAGCAGCACAAACTGCTTCTTTATCAACGTTTACGAAATTTCAAAAACGTATTATGGTTGTGTAACTTTCACTGCTATAAATAATTACGAACAATCGCAAAACCTGAAACCTTTAACGGCATTGACAAGTCCTCGCAAAGCTCGTTCCGTTGGCGCGCGTCATCGATATCGGCGCTAAATAATATCGCTCTTACTACTCTCTCTTTCTCGCGAGCACAAACATCAACACCGTGCCAATAACACGACTGAAATTAGTGGGAAAGAAATCGAGATTATTTCTGTACTCGGTTTGTTTTTTTTTTTTTTTTAATTTTGATAAAAATAACGGGCAATGGATCGTCGTGTGAGTCAACGACCGGGCGTCAAACGTAAACATGCCGCGCGTCACATTCCTGCGATGCGTGGACGGCAAACCCGCCGGCGAATTTGCAGATAGCTTGAATTACGCAACGCCGCTTCCTCTTTTTGTGCCTTTTTCTTGTCCACTTCCTTGTAGACCAGTTTATCGTAAAAAAATAAATTACGCGCGAATCCATGCGATAACAATAAAAAGTAAGAGCAGTGTACATTTTTGTAAGAATAAAAATGAACATTCGATAATAACAAGTGAAGAAATACGCAACCGTTTTGTGATAATAAAAATTACCTTTATTTGTCACTTTGACCTCCGCCCAGGTATTTTTCTGGAATAACGGTGCTCGCAGAAACATCAAGTATAAAAATATATATACTGCGTTGAAAAGTTCGTCGCGTGTGACATAACAGGCAGTGACGTCATTTTTTTGTTTTCATTTTATTTGTTTTCGCAAATTAAGGCAAACAAACAATTTACGGCGCATTTTCGTTTGAACTTTCGATAAAAGTGCGTTTTTATACCGGACTGGAAAGTTGATTATTTATGTTTATAGTCAGGTTTTGAGTGGTTTTTTTGTTCAATTTCATTTCAATACCAAAATCAAAAGTACCGCGAGAAGTGACTTTTTTGACGGTGAGTTTCACATTCAGTTATGATTTGTATACGCTTAATTACTGAAGATTTTATCCCGGAAAGATTATTACTGCTCGCCTAAAATTGTTTTTGCAAAAAAAGAAAGAGTTGAAAATAAAAACAGTTGACAGATGATAGCGACTTGAGGATTATGTTTTGAGACCAGATATCATAACATATGAGTTTGTTTCGAATATTTTGCACTCGTTTATGTTGATTTTACAAGTCACGAATTCGCAAGAATGTATAATAACGATGGAATACATTTCCGTCTTCGATTATGTCGTCCTGATGTTGAGAAGTCGATGCATCATCTTGACGCAACAGTACAAAATTTACAAATAGTCCAAAATACGAAACAAACTTTGACTATTTATACCAAACCGAATCGTAAAATGCAAAAGACTTCCGGTCAGAGCTACAAGAATGACGAAAAATTTTACATTTTTAAAAGTATTCATGAACAGGAATTTAAAATGAAAAAACAACAACCGTGAAATTCCAGTGAAAGTAATGAAAAAATTTAACGCGCTAAAAGAACAAAACATATATCTAAATTTATTAACTTGACAATTGAATAATGTTATTATTAAAATTAAAGAAATTAAACAAAAATTATAAATAAACAAATAAACTAGTGAAGATGAAAAAAAATTATAATGAGATAAAATCAGGATAGATATAAAAAATGAATGAATTCCACCGTAAGATGCTGGCAAGGTTTCCTAATGCACTTTTGATTGGCGAGTAGAACTTAATTGATGCGTCAAGTACGATCGTAACGAAAAAAAAACTTTCGCTTAGACCATGAGGGACGTACAGAAGGCATGCACACGACGGTGCACTTAGTCTATTATCACGCGTCATCCGTTTCTACAATCAATGGACTGACGAAATGGGTCAAAGAAAAGAGACAAAACATACGTATGCATTGTGTGCGGCGACTTTCTCGACGCTCGACGCTGCAACTTATATTTCCATGCGATGAACAACAGCCGTCTGGCGCTCCATCACGCGCCTAGACAAGCTTACATTTTTCCTGTCAACCCCAGACGCGCTGAATAATGACAGAATTGTTCAACAGTCGCAGAATTTAAATTGCATAAACAAGATAACATTCTTTATCGAGCTAATGCTTTTTTTTTGTGAAAAACAAGTTCCCTTGAATTTTGAAAGATCTATTTATTCATTTTTATCATCGAGGAAGAAACGTCGGGAGGCGCAGCTCGAAAAGCAGCAGCCGAGTTATGCACCTCAAACAAATTTATGAATGTCACTGATTCAATATGAGCGCAGGCATTCGTGCTTTGATTGATCATCGAGCCAACTTTGAGTTATCTATTTCCTATCGCTCAGAGATCATCGTTTACCAAAGACAGATATTATTCGAACAAAAACGACAGATTGGATGCCACAAGTGCATCCATTTTTAAATCACTTAATGCCACAAATAAATGTTAGGATGAGAAAATTGTTCAAGATGAAAAAAAAATGTGATCAGCGGTTAGCCAGTTTGACGGTCGAAGAAACAAATATCATAACAGAGTGGCGCCAAAATGAACGGCTGAGCTGTTAAAAATTGCATTACGATGAGTCGAAAGGTTTGAGTCAAACGAGTTGTTGTCGTGACTGACGCACAAACCGTGTGGCGATCGTAGGGGAAAAATGCAATTTACCCTACATTTTCGAAACGCTTTATTTGCAATTCTACGAACCGTTGACTTAGTCACGTATGAGTAGACTTTGTAATTAGATCACAATAGCTGAACAAACAATTTAATCTACACGTATGAGTACCAAACGTTCGATGGACGTATTAGAAGCTTCAAATTTTAGCGAATCATGAATTTGGAAGAAGAAAGAAAGAGAAAGAAGAAAAAAAAGGAAAGAAAGAAAGAAGAAAAACGAGAAGAAAGAAACTAAAAATACAAAAAGAGAAGTGAGGAGATGAAAATAAAGGTGACCTTCAGAGTTTGAACGAACAAAAGGAACCGGAGACCAACAATGAGAATCGAGCTAAAAAATGAATTAAAAAAATGTTGGATCAAAATTCAATCAAGGCGTTATCGAATTGAGAAATAGTTCAAACATTTTATTAAATTGATCGTATAGTATAAATACAGGGGGGGCTGGGAATTGGTGATGATTATCTTCTTAATTAAACACTCGTTTGAATGATCCAAAACTTTTGGAACTTTTTGATAAGATAACACGTTAGGTTTTTTTAATTTAAATTGTTTTTGCTATAAATTTTTCACCTTTGTCTTTGGACTTTTGGTTGCCAAGAGCGGTTTACGTTTTTTTGGGAAGAAACAAGTTAACAGGAAGCGAGAGACGAACGCGGAACACGCGTCGTCGAATTTTCGCGAAAGTTCACGGCAAATAAAGAGATGCGATTGGTAGTTGCAGATAACAACAATTTGTTTATTTAGGTCTATCGGTCAGATGAATCGAACTATGTGTGTCATGGAAGTTTGGGTTCATATATATTGACCAGACTTGAGATTAATTGTTTAAACAATTATAATATCATAATTCACCGTTGTCAGAGAGCACTCCGACTAAACAAATGTTTCTCTTATGTTATGAGAACAAACAAAACAGCAGAACTGATCAACGCAAAAGGTCACCTTGAAGTTAAAAAAAATAAATAAATTGGGTTCAAAGTAAACAACAACATAAACAGAAAATAAATTAAAAGCGTTTAAAAACAATAAACCATTTTCTTCTGAAGAACGATAATACGTATTTCCTTGGTTTGATTTTTTTCCAAACAAAATTTTGTAACGAAAAAATCTTAAGTAAAACGTGATATAAGATCTTATATAATATCTCACGTTTTCCTTTCAAATGCAAAATGTCGACTCAAAACAAATTTAGACCTGCCTTCGAAATAACGTGCAATGGACTTTCGAATTTTCTGAATTATTTTAAAATTAGAAAATGCACGAGCGTTCCGTTGGGTGCAATAAACGTACATAAACGTACACAAATAGTTCGATTAAACTCATAGCCATAGGGTCAATAGCCATGAGGTTTAATGACCGGTCAGTCATAGTTAAACCTTTTTTTGCATTTTTTGAATAGTTAACATTGTGTCGCGGTCGTTTCCGCAGATCATCAGCTGCGGCCGCAATATCTTTGAGACCCAAAGAACAGTTATGGAAATACCATCATTTTTCATTCTCGCCGCGGGCCCCTCCCAGATCATTAAGGGCCCAAAATAACAAGCCTGATGAATAAAACCGAATGAATACAAATATTTTTCTGAATACTTACATTTCTCCAAACAAAATTTTTCGATTTTTTGGACGCAAAAGTTTTATACTTGTTCGTTTACTCTCATTTTTAATGGCAATTCCTTATAATCGTAATAATAAATATTATGGTTGCTATATATAGGTGATGTCATAATAAGTCATCATATTGACGCACGACTTATAAATTATTCAGTAATATAATTTTAACGTCATTTCAGTTTCGCGTAATAACAAATTAAGTTCGCCTTTATTTAGACGATCTGTTAAGCAATATATCGAAAAAACAAACAAACAAACAAACAATTTTGTATAATTTCTTTTTTTTATTCTTGTAATGTTTCAGTTTTTTTGAAAAAGTATTATTAAGAAATAATTTGTTGTACAAACAAACTTGTTTTGTAAAATTGAAAAACAAAAGTTAAAAAGAAGAGGAAACAAAGAGAGACTTACAATTAGTAGATAAAGTCTCTTCTCTTGGTATCAAAAAGTCAGTCGATATAACAAAATGACCGCACGCAGATTATTTCGACAATAAAATTATTACATAAATTAGCATCTGAGAAAAGTGGGAATATATGATTAGATACGCGCTTACTTTTACTGTCTCAAACCGTTATCGAGTGTGACGAGAAATGTTAGATCAAGGATTATTTGAGTGGCGCGTACATTTCGTACTGTACAAAAGTATTGGCGCGTCAGTTCATTCAACAGTTCGATCCTGCGCTCCGGAGAAGTCGCATCGCCCGACTGACCGCTCGTTGACATCCACTCCTACTGCTCTGCCGGGTCTTTTCGTTTCAAAAAAAAATTTTTTCCACCAACTAGTTAAAATGCGATAAAGTTTGTGTTCAGTTTCTTATTTCCCCGTGCTTTTTTCGGTTCGTTTCTTAACTTGCAAGAGAGGTCAGTTTTTCGCCGAGTTATATTTTGTTTCCAATCGACTTTAATTTTTGTTTAACTGGTGATTTATGTAGTGACCTTGTGATTAAGTTTTTAAATTTTGTCCATTGTAGAAAAGTGTTTCGCCATGCCTTTCTGGTTCGAAGTCATAGCAGTCTGCATTTTCGTGCTTCTGATCGCAGTGAAACGATACCGCCCGGCATGGTGGTTTTGGCAGACTATAAAAAAAATAGGTAAGCCGATATGTTTAATGTTGTAAATAAAATTAAAGTGTATTAATTTTTGACGAAGAAAAGCTGATGGAAAAAATTTATTTTTTCATGTCATCGCGTACAATTTCAACGCGTGCAAAGAGCTAAAACAATGCAAAGTGCACGTTTCAAATCGGTGTAAACATAAACACGAGTGATCAAGCACGATTGAAAATGTCCGAGCTGGAATTAAAGTCAGATTTTGACAACGGAAGTGAAATCCTAAGTTCGGAAGTTTTGGGATTCCATTTCGGGCATTTTAAATAGGTGCAACTAATGTGATTTCACTATGTTGACACTTTGTATCTGCCGAATTTTCCTTTATTTATATTTGCTGACCTTTGTTCCCTTACCGTTTTCGCTTTTATCGCCGAAAATATTCTGATTCAGTTACAACTATATCTAATCAGTTCATTCGCACTGCAAGATTACGTTTTTCCTTAAATCATCTGCCTTTTTTTCAATAACAATTTTTTTTTCTCTACGGATTAAGTTTAATTCGCTTACTTTGTGTTTCTTGTTTTTAATAAATAATTATAAACTGTTGATTTAGATAGCGAAGGCAAGGGGAGGACGGTGCGCGATATTCCAGGTCCGCTGGCCTTACCTATGCTTGGAACGAGGTGGATTTATTCGATCCTCGGATCTTACAAACTAGACCAAATACATGAGTCGTACAGAGGTAAAAATTCTTCTTCACTTTATTTGTTAGAAAATGAAATTGAAAATGAAACGAAATTTGGAAAAACATATTATAAGTCAATTTAAATTAAATTAAAAAATTGTGTTAATTGTTTATTAATGATGAAATAAATGTTGTTCGATGAACTATTTTTTTACGATTTCGCTCGATCATCAAATTCATATCTGATGGCACGGGAGAACGAAAATTTTTTGTTCCGTCCGAACAATTGCGATGACTGGTAGCTTTTGCGTTGATACTTGCGATAAACGAGAATTGCAAAACTGCTCTAATGCTTTTGATAATACATGATTGAAGAATAGATTTGCACCGCCGATACGGAGTGCTGTGCAAGGAGGAAGGACTGTGGAATGTGCCTGTGATCTCGGTTTTTTCACGCGAGTACATCGAGGCTATTCTGAAACGATCGTCAAGATACCCTCTGCGTCCTCCGCAGGAGGTCATATCGTACTACCGGCGCACTCGCAGCGATCGTTACACAAACCTTGGTCTTGTCAATGAGTACGTTATTTCTCTTTCTTCGCTCCCTTCTGCCCGACTCCTTTTGTTCCTCCCGACAAACATGAAAGAAACTGAAACTATTTTCGCACTTTTTTTTATCTTCTCCATTTCTTCATTCAAGTCGTCTTTTTGTTTCGGGTTTGTTTTTTCAGCTCCGTCCGAGAGTTAAACAAACGGGCAGATGAAAAAAGAAAGAAAAAAAAAGAAAATAATGAAAATGGCTTCTTAATCGCAACTGTCAGTTTCAGGGTCAGATATTAAAGGCGTCTAAATATAGAACGAGCTTTTCTTTAGCGATGAAAAATGGCGCGAAAGAATCGCGAGAAGGAAAATTGATTGTGAATTGCAAAATGATATGCAAGAGAGGCACTTGATATTCCAGCGCGCGGAGCAAAAAATCACAAACGAGAACACTTACATCGTCAGTTGTACCTGCTCGGTATGATAATTTATCAATGATAGTTCACCGAGCGAAGCGTTACTGCATTTCTGTGCAAATTTTAGAAGGAAAAAAAAAAGAGCTTCTTGGCTGATAATCGACGGAACAATCTTGAAATCACCGATTTGGAGACGATATTGGGTTCGAATAGCTTTTGCATCTGGTTTTGCATTTAAATGTCTTTAGATTTTACTTTTTCTTTTTTGTCTAAGTGATTTGAATGTGAGATGCGAGCATCTTCGTAGAATTGTTATCATATGTGTACGCAAGTTCGACTATCGTATCGACCACAATGCAAGCAGTTCACAATGCCGTGATGCAGCAAGGTCTTTTCTTTCTCATCATAAATCACGTTGAGATTTCGCCGTTAACATTATCGTATCATGATACTTGACTTTTCGGTCGTTTTTTTCTTCATCTTGTAATCTTTTCCAATTTAACCTTTACTTCTCGATAATTACTCCGTCAATAATAACAACGTGTCAATCAATAAAAAAAAATGATACAAGAAAAAAGATACTGAAAACGTAAAAATGGGGAAAAAAGAAAGAAAAAGAAATCTGAAAACTGTGTTTAATTTTTCCTCTTGCTGATTCCGCATTCTTCTCTGATTGGATCTGATGGGTCTTAACACTTTCCTTCTGCTCCAATTAATGATGATATATGACAAATCAAGTGCTGGAAATGGGCCTTTTTTTATTGTTTTATTTTCTCCTTGCGCGAGAGTGAAATTCGATTCTAATTGATTGGTCAGCTCGATAATCGACTGCGAAGACATGAAATTATCTGTGAAAGTATGTATATAATTGTGATTGATAGCTATTATGTGGCCGCTGTCAAAATCAATCATTTGAGTAGTTAGCTAAGGTACTGCAAGTAACATGTTTTTTACATCAACCTTAACAGGTTTATGTGAAGGTTTAAGTTTCTTTCATGTTTCTCAACGAGTTTCATTCATTCTCTATTAAATATCCCTCCCATTGATTATCGTAATTAAATTAAATTGAATTGAATTGAAATTTCGATTAATTGATTATTATTTATTAATCAAATTACACGATCCAGGCAGGGTGAAACATGGCACAAATTACGGGACGCCTTCACACCGGAACTGATGGCTTCCAACACCGTCCTGGGTTTTTTCCCTGCCATGAATGGAGTAGCTGACGATTTCATCAATCTCATCCGGAATCGCAGGGCAGGACAAAGTGTAAAAGGATTTGAGGATCTCTCCTATCGACTAGGCTTGGAAAGTGAGTGACTAAAAATAAATTACAACCATTTTCAATAAATTGAAAATACTTGGAACAAATTTATCAAAGTATTTACAAGTCGTTTGGTGAATTTGCATTGAATCGAGTTTTGTTTTTATTGTAGGCACTTGCACGTTGATATTAGGGAAACACTTGGGTTTCCTGAAAC
The DNA here is from genome assembly GCA_030522925.1 of Trissolcus japonicus. Lineage (NCBI taxonomy): Eukaryota > Metazoa > Arthropoda > Insecta > Hymenoptera > Scelionidae > Trissolcus > Trissolcus japonicus. Next base: position 304,142 of record JAPYZS010000004.1, read on the forward strand.
CCGAGGAATCCAGTCAGTTAACGTCGAAATTAGCGGAAGCAGTGCGAGCCCACTTCACAGCAGCCAGAGACGCCTTTTACGGATTGCCTCTGTGGAAGCTCTTACCAACCGCTTCGTACAAGCGTCTCGTAGAGAGCGAAGACACCATATACAAGTCAGCAGACATCTTTTTCTATCAATTATTTCTAAGCAACTCAACTAAGCCAATTACCAAGTTTCCTGGATCAAAATTTTTATCATGAAACTTAAACTGTCGGCGATAAAAAGGATTTCAGTAATAATATTTCAAACTTATATTATGCTCGTTTTGAAAAATTCCGGTTAATTAAAAAAACGGGGGGAAGATAAGATTTAAAATTGCAGAAAAAAAAGTTACGAAGAAAGAAAGTAATTCATCTCACGAGATTGAAACTGAGTGTTTGATAATTCATTGTTCTAATAGAGTTTATAGCGGCAATAAAAATCGCTTATATTCTTAGAACGCGCGCTTATTAATACAGAAACAAACAGAAGACGCGCTCGTGAACAGCAAATTATTTATTGCAATTTTTCTTTGTTGATACGATAATGAAGCCCGAGCTCGGTTTCCTTTATTATGATTCATGCGAAGGAACTTGGGATTGAAAGCTTTGAATTGATCCATTGAAAACGTCACGAGCATCATTACGTCTAATAAAATACGTTTTGTTTGTGTAAATATTTTATCAAGCGATCAACTCGATTGAAAATTTGACATTCGTAAGCGTCATTTTGAACAATGCGTTTACATTGTTAACAATAAAATCAAATTGCTTTGATCTTTGGTTTAGAAAAAAAAAAAATTGTTACAAAAATTTTTTTTTTTCTTATTTAAAGGTGGAACAAACTTTTAATGAAAATTTTTTCAACTTTCAGTATAATATCGGAACTAGTGGACGAAACTTTGATCGAGCAACAGGGAGACGCGAAGGACGAAGATGTGGAAGCAGTATTCAAATCCATTTTACGGGGAAAAAACTTGGATATGAGAGATAAGAAGGCCGCAATCATAGACTTCATAGCTGCTGGCATTCACACTGTTAGTATGACGATAACGTTTGTCGAGAGACATGTTATTTGAGATATCGCGAGACTGATAATATAAAACGCGGCGCGTTAATAACTTTCACTTTGCAAAACTCTCGCAAAGGCATTTTCTAAGCACGCTTGGGTGGATAATGAAGAGCCAGCTGCACCAGTTTTATATTTATATTTCGTCTAGTAATGAGATTAATGAGCCATTTTTTGTCCCAAACATTTGCGAAATTTTTGAAACTAGGTCTGCTCGAACTTGACTGCGAGCAGAAACGTGTTATGTACTCTCGCTTAGATTTATGTTTCCGATTAGTAGTTCCAGCACCATTCTTGTTATTCGTATTTCAGTCTCCGTCGGTTTCGTTTTGTTTTAGTTTGTTTGAGAGTAAATTTAAGTGTAGATCTGGAAGCTAGAAAAATGTTCTACTACCGCGCGATTATATAGATCCTCGAAAATTGAGACCAATTTAGTGTTTTAACAAAAATCGCTCGCCTAGCACGGTATAGAAAATTGCTGACTTCGACACGCCAACTTATTTCCAGTTAGAAAGTTATATTTTTGTTTCCACGTTGAGACTCTATTTCATTTCGTTTTATCTTTTCTTTTTGCGCCTATTTTTGTTGTATAACTTTTTTTTACTCTTATCTTATTTCTTATTCTCAGGTGGGTAATACCGTGGTCTTCATGTTGCATATCCTGGCAAAAAATCCAGAGATACAACAGCGGCTCTACGAGGAAGTCAGCACGTTAGCTTCTCCTCGATGTGACATTGCCGTCGAAGACATACGTAATTCCAAATACCTTCGTGCTTTCATACAGGAAAGTTTTCGGTACGAGATTATCTTCTTTGATTATACGATGATATTCGCATGTTTCTTAACCCGATTATCATAACTTAATAATCATCCGGATATTTTTTTCCAGTCTCATTCCAACCATTACATGTATCGCTCGGATTCTCGATGCTCCGATTCAACTTGGAGAATACTTTTTGGACGCTAGAGTAAGTTTAAATTCCATCAATTATATAAAAATGTTACGTTTAATTAAATTAAAAATACATCTAATTAATTTCTTGTTTAGACCGTCGTTCTTCTTCATACTTGGGTCGCTGGACTGAGCGAGGAAAACTTTTTGAACGCAGATAAGTGCATTCCCGAGAGGTGGATCAGCCCAACACCTACGCCACATTCGCCACTGCTAGTTGCTCCTTTCGGAGTTGGTCGACGAATTTGTCCCGGGAAAAAATTTGTCAATCAAGCGCTGCAGCTGATCCTTGCAAAGGTCTGTTGAAGTTGAATTAAATTGTGTAGTGTGAGAAATGTAACATGCGAAACATCCTGATCAAACGAAATTGTACGTTTCAGTTGGTTCGAGAATTCGAAATCACTGCAGACGAAGACCTGGGTCTGCAATTCGAGTACATCCTGGCGCCCCGAGGACCAGTCACTATAAATTTCAAGGACAGATATGAGGAAACGTGATATTAGAGATTTTTAATGAAAAACGAAGAATTTCAGATTGATCGCTTCATACTCCCCCCTTTTTTGTACGAATTTATCGTTTTAAAGTAATTTATTAATGCCAATTTCGCTGTTCATTTTGTATAGATTTTAATTTACCATTTGTATTGAGCTGTAAATTAATTTTCATTTATTGTCTAAATGTTTTTTCCAAGAAACATTTTTATGCTATAAGAAATGAATTCTATGAATCGTATAGGTTGAAATTAAAAATAATTTCACTGACGCGTCGCTCTTCAACTTTTCCGATAAATTTATCACGAGCGATTGATATATTTATTTGTGCACGTTTTATGTTTATGTTATTTATATGCAAATTGAAATATTATTAATGTTATTGTTACAATCACGTATGGTAGTAATTTTAAGCGACCGGCATTTTTCAACATTTTAGCATTTTATCAGCCAATTTGTTTGTCCAAGCCGCGAGAATGACTGTTTCCTAAGTATGCATCAGAATTGCGCATTTGAAAGCTAAATTTCGTTCCGCTTTCTGGCCAAGTAAACAATGTTCGAATATGAATCGGCTGAATTTCAATTTTGGAACGTATATATTTTATCATGCGGTTGACATTTGTATAGAAATGTTTGTTTTTTTATAAACAATTGTACATAGAGTCACGAGCAATATTTTTATACAAATTTATTATCTATAGTGAGTTATGGATTGGATTTTAAGCGACGAGTGATCTAATTTTAAGATAACGCGAATCAAGAGAATAGAGTAGTTATTTTTATAATCTCATATTGACATTTTTACATTCCAAATCACAAAAAAAAATTATTTTAACGACAAAATGCAATTTGCTGTGAATCGCTGTAAATATGTATGTAAGCGAGTAGATAGATATATGTAAAATGTTTTTAACAATCCACATATAGATTTATATTCACATTCATACAAGAAGACTGATAAATTGTGGTCTTCCTTTGCGGGATGTACCTTGATTTTTACAAATGCAGAGTACAAAGATTTTATGTGTTGCTGTGGATAAGAAACGTGCCAACCACGAACGCTGTATAATCATACACACAAAAAATAGATTCTCTTATTATTTTCGAACTAGACTAATAAGTTTTGAATAAAATATCTTCAAAGTAATGGACAATTTTGTTAATTAAAAATCAAAAACCCAAAAACAGAACTTCAACTTATCACAATTTCAGTTTATTAAATACTCAGATAAAATGTTTTGTTACAATACATTACATAGTTGTGCACCACGTTCGCTAAAAAAATGAATGTTAGTCTTAGACTGTTACATATATTCTATCGGTAATAGGACGAGTCAAATTACAAAATGCACGTCTTATATCAAGCTACAGATTCCGCGCGTTTCTCATAAATATCTGATATTTCATATCTTCTTATACGACCGGATTACTCATGACGTTTCTCTGAAAAGAGTCTGGCTTTTCGGTGCGATCAAATTCATTCGGCGGAATTTGTAGAAAAACATAAGTTTTAATGTGGCGATACAATTGCGATGTTAATCACCCGACTGAACAATCCTCGGTATTAATTGTATTAAGTCGCGCGACAATATTAAAATTTATCGCAACAGAGCGCTCCGAGTCTAATTGATAAAACCTTTTTTTTATACATGATGACAATTTGAATAACTTGCACGCTCCTCGTTCTCTCTTTCGCACTATCTCTCTCTCGCTGGGTCGTTAAAAGTAATAAATAATTGAAATCGCGTATTGAACCGACTTTTGCAAATCGTTTGATTACACCGAATAATACTATACACACGATAACATATGACAGAAATTAATCAAACGATTAGTATTATCTTGTTCTTAAAAAACGGATCTGTGATCTCTGAACTAACTTCGATTCTATAGAAATACATTTCGCTCGAAGTGCATCGTTAACTTAAATTATCGTTGTTTCAACTTGGGTTTTTAAATTTTATAAATCCCATTCGCAGCATTATTTAACAAGAGCCGTTTTTATACTTTTCGGGATATTTGAGATGGAACCTTTATTGACGCTAGCTGCAGTCGGCCTCATGAAACTCTGACTCTTGCTCGTCGCAGTGGACCGCGGTTGAATCAACCGTGCCTTAGTTGCCGATACGGGAGGGATTTTTTCCATCGACGAACGTTTTGTTAGCAGATTGTTCGTCATATTACTGTTACTGTTCCGGGGCGACAGAACCGATCTGGGCCTGGTTACAGTTGGTCTTGAATCTGTTCTATCAAGCACCTAAAACAAGCATAATTATTATAATAAAATGTCTGCACAACCAATGTAAAAAATTTCTACCAATTATGTTGATTTATACCCCTGTTGTTTTTCTCAAACTCGAAATTGGAGGTCCAATACTGCTTCCACTACTGCTGCTCCTGCTGGCTGGAACTCTGGGCCTAACACTGGGCCCACTTGCAGCAGATCCAGCCGACCCTCTTCCACTTCTGGACATATAAGTGGGTCTCCGTTTCTCAGCATCCTTCAAACTCAAACTCCCGACGGAACTCGTGTTTGAGTTCTTCCTCAGATCGCTTGTGAGGGCTCGAATAGCCGAAGTGTACCTGGACAGATGAGCATGATCATTTGGCACCGCAGGCAGCCTCTTCACAGTATTCACCGAACTGGCACTGTTCAACGAGCTCCTCGAGCTGCTCCTGAGGCTGCTCCTCGAACCAGATCTCTCAACTTCGCCAAGCCTTGCTCGACTCGTTGAAGACCCGGGCATTCTCTTGGTTACAGAGTGTTGGGCTGGAACGTTGATCTTTGAGATCGAGGTATCTCTCTTCAAACTTGGCGTGCGTTTCGGAAGGTAACTGCTGTTCATCTCAGGTTTGCTTTTTCTCAGGGAACTCGGTTTTTCGTACAGAGAAGTTTTGGAGACCCGAGTTGAGATTGGTGTGGTTTTTTTCTCTTCGACCGGGATGGCGGTCATGTTCGCAGGGGAGCACCGAGTCGACGAGTCGTGCATGTCTGTCTCGAAGTTGCCCGACGACGTCTCCTGGCTGCTCAGAGTTTCTGAGACCAGGCTTTGAGTTTCCTCGAAACCCTCGTCGTGAAGATCTTCCTTCCCTAAAGTCTTGCCGAAAGCTGGTGGGTCTGGACTGGAAGTTATGAAACGAGACTTGAACAGGGCCGGTTCCGGCTGGCTGCTTTGTTTTCGAGCAATCTTATGCTTTTCCGGCTCGTGAATTTTGCTCTGTAAAATTAAAATTTTTTTCAATTTAAATAAAGAAAGTAGTTTTACCAAAAAAAAAATCACTTTTAGTTTTCATTTTGAAATTCCTACCTGAACTCTAGAAATTCCATTTCCTGCTGAGTTATTATTGACCTGGCTAGGAGGGTCGTTCGTGAGTCTAAAAGCTTCCTGTACCTGGCTCGGATCAATCATACTTCTTTTCCTTTCTCGACTGCTAATTGCTCTTTCCTGCACAATGGCTGGCGCTTCCCTGAGCCGAGATTCCTGCATCACAGGGCTTAGTACCGTGTTTGTCACGGCAACAACTGGAGCAGGTTGCGTAACTGATGGTATCAGTCGAGTCCCGTTGTTTCTCGTGTTGCCCTGGCTCAGCAGGTGCAAATCCTCGCCAGACTCAGCGATCTCGGCCAGTGCCACGTCGATATCCGTCGAAATATTTTCTGCCTGCTGTTTCTTCAACTTGTTTTGCCAGACTCGTAACATCGCGTCATTGCTGTCGGTGTTGTCTTCGGTTGAGAGAGCCAGGGTACTCGGTCTTCTGGGAGCCACTGAGTCCTCAAAGATGTCCTCGATCTTTAGATCCTTGTTCTTGTAGCGGCGAGTGCGCCTCGCTGCTGAGAACCTGTCGAAGTTACCTAAAAGAAAACAGATAATTCAGACAGTTTCGATTTCAATTTCAGTCAGTTTTAATTTCTCAAAATCTGTTTTTCTTTATTGAAAACAAAAAGAAAATGTTGTCTTACCACTTCCAAGATCAGTGTAATTGTTATTTCTTCCCAAAGAGTCGCTGACTTGACCCGAGCTGCTGCAACGTTCGCGTTTGCAGGGCTCTTTTTCCAACGGTTTCACATCTTTCGGTGGGTTGAAAAGGCGTCTGGTAGCAGGAGGAGTTTCAATATTGTCCGAGTCGATGTCGATCTTGTCACTCACGGCCGTTGCTGTAACCGCTTCGTTATTTTTAGCCGGAGAGATTTCAGACTTGGAAGATCTGCGATCCACTGGTTCTTGGGTGGCTGGGGCGACATATGGCTGTCTTATGTAAATGGTGAGCTCGTCCTGTCCTTCCATCGCTGTTGATTCAGAGACTTTGTTCTTTTTGCGCTCTTCTTCTCTAATGGCCTGAAAAATCCATTTCAATTTAAAATGTGATTTTTATAACTGATATTGGTATGATGAAAATGTTTACCTGTAAAGTACTGGTTCCTAAGACATTGTCTGCAGTGAGCCTAGATCGTCTCCTCGAATACCTCGCATCACTTTCCTCACCGGTATTTTGTACATTGAGACTCGACTTACGCCAAGGCGACTTGTCTTTTGGCACTGAATTTGGCTGCACTTCTGTAAGATTTACATCATTCGTTAGTTTATAATAACAGATTAATTTGCTGTTAAGACAATTTATTTTTTCACCTTCAACAGCTTCCATCGTTTTTAAAACATCAGTCTTCTCGACATTTGATCTCCAGTCGTAAACGTTAGTTCTTGGATATTCAGGCATTGGCGCATCTTCTATCACTGTACTGGTGAGAGATTGTTTACCTTCATTTTCTATAAAATATAAACAATTAATGTTGTTAATATCAATATACGTTTTTAATTTTTCAACAAATAATGACAATTTTACCTGAGTCTTCAAAAGATCTTCGATTTGCTTGCAGTTGTTTGGCTTTTCTTTGCAACTGCTCCCCGGCACGTTCTTCCTTCTCATTTTCTGACAACCAGGCTTCGATTTTCATTCGCCACGCTTTTCTGGTCATACCAAATTATGTGAAATTAGTAATTTTAATGTTAATTATAATTATGATAATAAGTTAAGATTAGTGGGTTACCCTGCAGGTTTCGATTCCTCTTCTTGCAAGAAGGGTTTGTTTTCCACAAGAGGTGATGGCGAACTTGGTCTTTCTCTGTCACCAGAAAAATCAACGTTCAACAAATCACTTCGTCTTGGTTGGCCTCGAGCTCTCTTTGCCCAGGATCGATCTAAAATGGAAAAAAAACAAGTTAACATTTGTCTAAAATGGTTTAAAAATAATAAAACGAGAGGAATTTAAAACAAGTGCTTTCCAAAATCACCTAAACTTCCCCAGGACTTTCTTTCTCTGACATTGTCATGTCCTGTACTTCGTAAAAAGTCCATCAAGTTGTTTTCATCGTCCTCGCAAGGTATGCGGCTTCTGCGTCTTCGAAGTGTCCCATTAGGTGTGACATCTAAAACCAAATTGACATTTTTTTAAATATTTTTTTATAATATATTTTTTTTAAAAACATATTTTTTAAATATTCAATATTTTAATTTTAACATGGTTTGAAAATAGATACAGACCTGGCGAGTACGTATCTTCTTTGGCAGAAAGCTGATCAGGGCCACCTGAGCAGGAACCCAAACGTCTTCTGATATTAGGCGAACCAGCGTTGGAGATGTCTTCATCTGAAGTCATACCACTGCTCTGAAGTCTTTTCATCTGATGAAAAAGATATAAAAATTTATTCCACGTTTAATTGAGAACTATTGAATATATAATGAATGGTATTAAAATTTTGGTTTACTTTAGCATCACTTCGGCTGTATGGTTTTTGAAGAACACCATTATCGAATATACTATAGTCCATCAAATTAGGATCGGGATCCAAATCTGATATCTCCATTTGATTGCTCCCTGTAAAAATTTGTTTTCATTACAAATCATATTTTGAAATTATTAAACATAATTTTAAAAATGGTTAAAAAAGTTAAAAAAATTATAACTTACACATCCGTTTTTTAGCAAGCAACTGTTCTTCGCGCTGCTTGCGCCTGGCCATAGCCTGTTCTTCTTGTAATCGTCTTCGTTCGTTTTCGGCCACCGCTTGATTAAACTTCTGACAAAACTGGTGAAAAACTTTGAAGCATTCCTCAATTTTGAACGTATTCGTGTCTTCGCAAAAGAAATCTGCAAGTGACCTTCGCACATTTTCAAGTTCTTCCATGTCTCTCTTCAGCTGAGCCATTTCTTGTTCTGCCATCTAAAAGATTAATAAAATTTTTTATTTTTCAAAGATAAATTCTTAAATTCAAAAATGAATTTTAAACATTCATTTATGATTTCTGTTTTTTATACTAACTTGTAGAAATTGTGCCATTTGTTCCTGAATGTCAAGTTCTGTAGACGGCAATTGTATCTGGCTTCTGATTTTTTTAATTTTCGAATCCAAGCAATTAAACTCGTTAGTTAGCTGTTCCACAGTTGTTCTGAAAGTATTTTGAGAATATTTATTTAATCCATAATTTATTTCAGAATTGTATATATTTTATGATTTTTTCGCTTGTCTTACTTTGTTGCAGCGTCCAAGGCTGCCATGTTTCTGGTAAAATTCAGCAGATCTTTTCTCTTCTTTTCAACTTGCTGAAACAAAAAGAGAAGAAAGTTTGAAATTAATTGATTTTATTATTTATCATCTAATTAAAATTGTAATTACCAAAGCGACGTAATGAATCAGGTTCATTCCAGGTTTATTAGCACGAATTTCTGTGAGTTTTTGTAATGAAGAAAGTTTGACTCCAGCTGCGTTGCCAGCATAGCCACCCTAAAAATTAATTTCGTCAAACAAAAATGTATCGAATAAGAAAATAAAAAAGTTATAAAGATCAAAATTGTTTAATTACAGAATTGAGAAAATTGCCAGCAACCAGGACCATATAGAGAACTTGCTGCAGAGGTTTGTTCGTCATGAGATCGTCGCCAGCGAGAATCATCGAATTTATGCTTGGAGCCAGGTAGCTCATGTTGGCGGCAAATTCCTCTTTTAATAGCATGCATTCGATACGTAGTTTGTAGCTGTAGTGAAACAAAATTATATTTTTTTCATTCATTATTAACAATTTGGTTAATATTTTGTCTGAAGAAAAATATCTTTGTTTATTACTTGGACACTTGGACGAGCTGAAGGAAAAATTTTTCCGCATTTCCAAGCTTTGACTTGTCGCCGTCGAAGCTCTTCAACATTTCAAGTTCGTCCACTTCCGGTAAAATTTTAAGCAGTCCCCGTAATTTTTCTGCACCAATGTTGTCGTGACCACCGTCTCGGATCAATAGAATTATGTTCTCATTTGAGCTTAAAACAAAATGCAATTACTTTTTTTATTAAACCAAAGATAAATTAATTAAGATCAATTTTAAGCGACTTACCTTCGGAACTGTTTCAAAAAAATGTTAACATTCAAGCTCCGTTTGCCATCCAGCAGTGAAATCTAAAAAACCAATATTCATAACGTTCCAGTGGCACTAATTTATTAAATTCAATTTTTATTTCTTTTCAACTCATACCTCTGTTGGTTCCCGACGTCGTTTTTCGTTTTCTATCCCTGGGCCGCACGGGGCTGAAACCGTGGTCGTAGTTATAATAGGAGGAACCTGCTGACAAAACAGTCCTTCCATCTCAGCCCAGTCTAGATCTGCCATTGGCGAATTTTGATGATCTGTTGCAACCAAAGACCAAATATTGTGTTTTCCAATGACCTAAAAATGAAATTGTACAAATAACATTCCTGATCAAATGTGGAATTTAAACACACTTCATTGACTTGTTTTAATTAAGATAAGAAATTAAACCTTGTGATTAGGGATCTTGTTCCAATTGATAGTCTTCATCTTAGCTTTAGGAGTAGGTATTTCTTGTTGCGGCAACAATTTAGAATTATTGTTAGGTGGTTCCGGAGTGGGTGCTCTAGCGGTTACAGGTGCAGGGAGAGGTGGTGGAACGTTGAGTGTCTCTGATGCTGGCATTCGGGGCGCGTTGATGTTTGCAAGCAGTAGAGGCGGCGGTGGAGGCGGTGGCTGAAGTGCATGGGCCGCTGCAAAATCAACCGGTACAGGGGGCGCTGGAGGTATCGGCGGGGGCGGAGGCGGTGCTGACGATTGCACCGAACCCTTACGCCCTGTGCTACACGCTGGCTCGTTTGCGTTTCGACAATGGCAACATAAATTCGTCTGCAATTATTTAACAAAATTTAAACACAAATTAAGTTTTAATCAAAATACAAATTTTGCATTCATTTAATTAATTACATTGGGGCACGAATCTTGTACCTGTAAACTGGGAGATCTCAAGAGTTTGGTGGCATCTTCTCGGTTCTCTAAAAGCGTTGCTCGATGGACTAACGTCTCGGCAGCGTCCCAAGCAAGATCACTAGCCGGATCTTTTGGATCCAGACGTAGTAAATGCTGCAAGATGCTTAAAAAGGGCACCTCTTGTGGCGTGTCTGCAATCTAGAATAAAAGAAAATCTAGAATTATCAAAACAATTGGAACTAAAATAAAATTAACCACGATTTAATTTAAAAAAAAATAAAAGTGATTCATGATTTTACATTCAAGTTTCAATTGGGAGACTAATTTTTATTTCTGTTACACTTTACAATGCCAAGATCAGCATCGCCTTTCTGAATCAATCTAAATTTCTAAAAATAAAACAAACGTTCATTGACTATTCAGGAAATGCGAATAAAAAAAAAGTTGCAGACACAGAGGAAAGGTCGCTCGAATAAGGTTTGTAAGTCCGAGTGTGATCGGAGATGTAGTTCAAGAACGACCTGCTGTGACAAACGCAGCCAAAAGTCGATGCATCCGCATTTGTTTGGACTCATTAGACAATTTGACAATGGCATCTAAGAAGGTAGAAGACAAAAAAAAGTTGACACAAGTGAGACACACTAACCTGGCCAAGGATGGCGTAAAAAATGTCAACGTGAGACGACAGATCAATCCCTGGAGGACCTTGATTGTACAGTACTTCGTCGGTCTCGCGCTGATCGTCAAATGCGTCCAATTGGACTCGCAAGTCCGGCACGTGACTTTTTGTTTTCCTAATAAGAATTAATAAAATTCATTAAAATGGATTTACTAGTCACATCTAGTCACATACTAAGCAGACAAATTTTGAGCTGGATATTTTCTTAGTAACAATTATTATAAAATTAAATATGACAAAAATAAAAATGATTGGATTTTTGAAGAGCTTGCCTGAAATAACATTGACAAGGATGGAAAAATCGAGCGACCATTAATCAGCTCTGAATAGAATCACTGGGCCGGATACTCGAGCAAAATCTCATTTTACAAATCGCGCGAAGCTAATCTTTCTGGAGCGTGCATTTGCTGGCACTTGAGTTGAATCCGGGACCCGCTGATATAAGTCGCATTAGCACCGGTAACCGGACACCGCGTTGTGACGACACTCGATGTGCACTTGCAGGTGCCGCGCTCGCCTTAGAAGCTGGAGTTTGTCTGCAGCTAATTCGGGAAGATTCGCGGTCGTTCCCTCTCTGTGACCAGGAATGCAAAGCAAAGCAAAAGCAACTCTGCATGTGTCGGCAAGCATTGTCCAGATGCTTTTTGTCAACTATCATTCTTTCATCGAAAATGATCAATTTTATTCATTTTCATATCGCCATAATTAAGGATCAATTTCAAAATGTTACTCGTTTCAAAAATAATCAACATCTCATTTATGCACGGTGATATAAAAATGTCATCTCGAGAGTGTCGAGTTTGAACATTGTCTTAAAAAAGAAGAAAATAATTTTGGAATGGAATGCGATGTGAATCAAGATGTGCTATAAGATGAAATGAAGGAAAAAAAGAGCGATAAATATTTTCTCTAAATAACTACAAAGTAGAGGATATATTTGATTCTATTTATCACCGGCTGGCGCCGCGTGGCATTCATCTGTCCTGTGGACATCATTTTTTGCGTCGTCTCGGATTTAGATAATTTCGCGAGCTGACAGCCTGAAAAACTGACACTGTCTCAAACCGATTTTCCTTGCGTATCTTATTCGTACTTCATTTGCTGCGCGTATACAAAATTCCACTCCAGTAAAGTCTCAAGGTTTTTTTCCAGCAGTTTCAAAAATCCAAGATCATTTTTTCTTTTATTAGTCATTTTTGTTTTTATTTCACAAACTTCACAAATTTGACAAAACATTGCTTAAGATTTTAATAAAAACAATTTTTTTGTTAGATTGTTAAAAAAACAAATTTTGTTTCGTGTAAAAATTGAGGTGACTCTGGGACTCACCGAAGTTCATTGAGAATAGGCAGAAGCTTCAAACCTGAAAGAGGGGAATGGAAATAAATAATTTGTTTTGGTATTGATGAATGGCATTTGATAAAACGCGTGGGCTTCGAGGTGAAGCGTCGAACTCACCGATGAACTCATTTCGGACTCGGACACGGTCCTTCAAAGCCGGCGCAGAAATGACTAGACAATTAATAAAGGCCAGCAGTGCAGTTTGGTAATCTTCTTCCGACGCTTTTTGTAGCTCGTCCACCACAAGCGATAATCTATATCTTTTTTTATTTCGTTCCTACAAAATTAAACATTCAACAATTGCAAATTTTTTCTAATTAAAATATCCTTTTCTTATCTCTTCTTCTTAATCTTCTTTTTATGGGTAAATGTATATCATCCAAAAAAATTAAAGTATTATTATTACAATTCTAAAAATGAATCATTAAAAGTTACATTTTTTTTATAATTAAAATGTCCAGTTCTTATCTTCCTTTTTCTTTGAAGAGTAATGTATTTTACGCGAGGACAAAAAATGAGGAATTGAACCTGATAAATATGAAGAGTGTCGATGGCACGTTGACGAGCATCTTGACTGTAAACGCAAAGCGCTGAGAGTAACTCGACCACTTGTTTCTTCACGGACGTGCAGGCTGTATCCAATGCTGAAATTGGTCAAGTCAGGGTCGATGAGTCGAGCAGTCAGAATTGCAACGTGAATGAAAAGGATTATTCGAAGAGTTTCGAATCAATTTTTTGCGACTTACCAGAAGCAAGTTTAGAGCAGTAATCGGGATTATCGACAATACAGTCAAGACCGATGTTTGAATCCATGTTGACTGCATTTGTGATAAACGCTTCTACTGACTCTGCGCCTCAATAGGCGGTATCTGAAAAAGAAAAACAAAACTTTCAATGAATTACAACACTGAATAATTTAAACAATTTTTTTTCAATGTATAAAAAAAAAGAACAAACGAAAATCATCTTTTTATTTACGTTTTATAATGAATCTAAATTCTTAATTGTGAGAAAAATTAGAAAAATCAAACGAAAAGAATGTATTAAACAATTTTTATAATTTAAAATAGAAAATTGTATGAGATTTAAGAAACCGTGTAATAAAAGTGATTGATTTGCAGATTCATCAATAAGGTGAAAAAAATTCAAATTTTAAAAGAGGTATTACAAAGCGGAAAAAAATAAAATTAAAGAGAAAAAAAAGGTGAGTACGCCTTCGGGTTGGCGATTAAGGTGCAGGCGCGCACGCCTTGGAGGATTTGACGCGATATGCGTGTTAATTCCATTTAAGGTGCAAGTAATACAATGGCCCTTTTCGATCACCGCGACAAGGATGTCGTATTTTGAGAGTGAAACAGTGCCGAGAGGGGGGCATCGGCATAAAGACCACGTGATTGCGTCACAGCAGGCACGCACATAGCGCCGAGTAGTCACGTTTAAAAATAGAATGTGCGGATATTAAGGACCCTACACAGATATGAATATGCGAAATTCTGTAGTCGTCATGTCGTTTCGGCATCTTACTTTATTCCCATTTACGGAGCACCTCGCTGGATCCTCATCTCGTCATAATTTATTTCACTGCTCGTCAAATTTACTTGTCCATTCGAGATGCCCAAATGATAAGCTTGTCTTAATTTGATGTTACGTTTTGAATGAAAATGTTAATTTTATAATTTTCATTATTTTTTTTTTATTTTTTTAGTTTGTGCAACAAATATTGGTGTCAATAATAATAATAATTGGAATATATAAATCCTGTGGACAACTATGTTTTGAATGGTAACCCGTTTGCAGCTGATAAAACAAATTCCGTATTCGCGTTTAACCGATTTGAATGAGTCATAGAAGTAAATGCGTTTTCTATTTTTGATTTTTTTAAAACGTTGATAGAAAGCAAAAAAGGAAACACTCAATTGCGGCCTCAATCATTTCAAGTTTTAATTAGAAACTTATTTGTTGCTGAATTTTTTTATCGAGGAAGAAACGAGGGAAGAAAGAAAAGTTAGGAAAAAAGAATTATAATTTGAATGTAAATTGAAACTTGACAATTTGGAAATAACGATAAAAACATAATATTGTCCTGATATTCATATAAAGATTTAGATGCGTCAAATTTAATGAAAACGACAAAAACGTAAACATGAAAATAAATAGTCCGAGGTTTGACTAAAACAGACAATTCAGCTTTTCTTTTGGCTCGATCAAATTTTCATATCAAAGAAAAGAGAAAAACATCGTCCTAACGGATTGTCATCACATTCTCAAACAAGGAGCATTTCTGTCTGCCTACACAATACCTTGACAGAAATCAACCTCGAATCACTGTTGAATCAACATTGTATCAAAGTTGCGGAAACATCGAATAAATATCGCATTAATTTTTTGATATCTCTTTAACGCAAACTATCGATTTAACACGATAGAAGAAATTTAAATATATTCAAATCATTAATTTTCTTCCTTCAAAAAAGACACTTAAAAAAGAATAATGCGTCAATAATTCAATGCTCTGTTTGAAAGTAAAACATTAAAAAAAAATCTTTCTATTTATTTTATTTTATTTTATTTAATTCACATGTTATTTCATTTTATTTATTTAAATTGACGAACCGTGTTACCATAAAAGTCGGGGTTGATTTAAAAGCCGACAAGAAAAAAAAAGTTGTAACGCAAATTAAAGAGTGGCCCTTAAAAATTAATTGGCAAATAATTATCACGTCAAATTGCATATAATAATTTACGGTCTGCATTATCGTCGCAATTAATATGCCAAGAATAAGCGAAAAAAAAGTTGTAGAACAAAACGAATTGGTCCATCGTGTTTTCCAAAGATGGCTTAATGAGCGTGTGCAGGATGAATTCGTCGGCGCTGAAAAAGCTATGCGAATTCGAGCGCGCAATAAATATTTCAATGATAACCTGAATGTCATAACGAGGAATAAATAAGTGCATGCATAAAATGCATAAAATCGAAGATTACAGGCCGTGAATCGAGCCTTGGTCTCCATTCTACGCGAAGGATGTGCGCGACCGCGCGATTATATTATTTTTAGAAAAATAAAAGCACCGGAGTACAAAATTTTTGGACGGCCAATTGGGGCATTAGGGTGTTTTGAGCGGCGAGCAGCTTATCGTAGGCCGTTGTGGCAGCTAGGTATAGAAAATGACACTTGCGCTCAACGTGGGATACCATATTGGGCACCTCGTTGACCTCGCCTGTCTCTTCTCTTTTTCTTGTTCCCTCCATCTGATGCCCGCGATTCGTATTTTAATATTTCATTTAATTTTATTATTATTCTCACGATTTATCCCAATTTACAAGTCTCGTTATTTATTTGAAAATACAACTTCATATAAAAATTAAAAAAATAATATTATCCAGTATTGCATCTTATGTTGAAATGTTACCTCAAAAATTTGAAAAACAAATAAATAAATAAAAAAGATACCATTGAAAAGCCGTTTGGTTATCTGAGTCTCCTTGAAATTAGGTTTCTCTTTGGTACAGCTATTAAAATCTGATAATTGGATTAAATAATAGATCAAATAACAAAAAAGTTTCATATAATAAAAAAAAGTTTCATTCAATTTTGATTGCAAGTCTTTAAAGTCTTAAATAGCAGTTTTATTGAACAACCTTGAAGTGTTTACTTTGTCTTGAAAAAATATAAATTGAAATTAATAGTTCAGTTTAAATGGCGAGAATAATTTGTCAGAATCCATAACTGTAATTGAAACGCTGACAATTAAAATTTGTCAACTGTTGCGTTTGTTTACGGTAATTATAACTGTGGCGACTGATTGTCCGTTACGTCGATTGTCAATCAAACATCATCGTGATGCAAAACAAACTCCACGCTGCTATTTAAATTGCACGATTGAACGCGAATTTCTTCGTTCACGAACCTTATATCGACAATAAACTTTTAAACAAAGACCAATCTTTTTATAATTACAAGTTCATGTAAATCAACGATGAAAAATAATAATCAACTAATAACATTCTTTTATTATTTTTTTTTCAAATTTATTTTCTCAATTTTAATTAAAATTTTTTTTAAAGCTATTCTGCAACTTATGGATAAGAATAATTATTCTTATAGTAACATTGAAAACTTTTTTTTCCATCCGTTCAGATGCGGCGGCGTCCACGAAGAAAACCCATCAATCATAAACTTGCTCGCAGGTGATTCCCCGTTTTGTCACAATTCGGCGGGCAATTCAAAAGTTGTGCAACGTATGATTAATTTGCCATAATTTTGAGATAAATATTCAGCAGCATTTTCGTTCAAGGAGAATTCCTAATTTGTAATAATTGCAATTAATGCTCAAGCAATTCTCAATGTCATCGCGGTAGAGCAATAAACTTCGTTTGGGAAAGGAATATAAATCTGACAGTCGCAGCAGCAATGAAATAAGAAAGAAAACAAAGCCAATCTGATCCGCAACTTATTCCAGTTGCTCGGAACATTTTTTTTCTCATTTATATACCTCACATTTATTTTACTGTTTTTTTTTTAATTTTTTAAAACAATTTTATATCTATTAAAAAAAGGCTCATTGAATACGACATTTATCGTTCAGTTTATAAATCTGTTTCTTTTATCTCTTGAAGAGATAACTTTATACAAGAAAGAAAATGAGAATCGAGAATGAAAGAAGAAAAAGTAATTTGCTCATTATTTACAAAAGAATTAGAGTACTGGGTAACAATAAAGGCTACTCTCCTTCTCGTTTTACCTTGTTGCAATAACGTGGTCATGGTCCCAACGACCTAGTGATCGGAAGCATACAGCCCCAGTCACTCCACTTATTTAGTCAAAGAATCATGAACCGGCTGCATAGCCATTATTTCAAATCACTTATTTATCTAACGAATTAACTCGCCTCGCTTGTACCGCCGTTTATTTATTCCTTCGCAAGTTCGCCTCTTTGAAATCAATTTTTGTTATTTATACAGCAGAAGTGGTCGCCACAAGGATACGCTTTAAAATCAAAAGATCGCACATCTCTCGCTTGTTATTTCAAGTGTCAATCACATCCAGTCATGATTCTTTTTCCATGAAGAAGAAAAAAATAAGAAAAAAAAAAACAAGTGAAAAAAAATGGTTAAGGTGAAGCGAGAGTTGAAATAAATAAACAATTGTTTATGCTATCAAACCGTATGCAAATTTTTGTCGGTTGCAGTTTCCGTGATCTGATAAGAGTACAATTGATCGGTGCTAGATTGTGCAGTTTAGTTAAACAAATTGCCTCGGTACAACTAATTCCTGACGGTATAACGATAATGCGGTTTGTTTATTTAAACGAGGCCTACCGGTTAGGCGGAATCAATTAAATTTCACGCATGAAACAAACAAAGCAATGTCGAACACTATTTTTACACAAGTTTTGCAAAGGGTTCCTGACAAATTTATACAATTAGCTGTTCTAATATTCGTTCCAGTGAAAAATAAATATTTAACAAAAAAGGTGTGCTCACTTGAATAATCACATAATCACTACTCCCAACTTTCTTGTTTGACTTCATAGGAACTCCACTTGAAAAAAGGCAACGTCACCTTTCGGGCATGAACATATTTCCCCAGTTGAAGTTTTATTTTCGATCATCAGTAAAAACGAAATAATAGTTTTGGTACCCAAAATATCTGTCCTATTTTTTTTTGTGTCTTTTTTTTTCAGTCAATTTATTTTTGTCGCTCAGTGCGCACGCCTCGGTATCGTTCGGAGTGCAATGAAATTTGTTTGAATGAAATTTCTCTGCATAAAAGAAACTCAGTCGCTCATTATAGTATTGAAATCGGAAATCGGAAGTCCCGAGAAAGGCGCGTGCATCTGATTGTGAATGGGATCGGATGAGGAAAGAGAGCAGACGGCGGAAGTGGCACTCACGCGTGCGTGCGGCTTTTTAATCGTCATTATTAGGCCGACGACGTTGACGATGCGTCAGAGTGCCGGCGGCAAACGCGACTCACATTCGAAATTGGCTTCGCCAAGTTGTTGAACTTCGTTCCGAGTACGTGCATTTCGCATAACGACACTGGTACACCACCACAATGGAAAACAAGCGCATGCCTCCCGATCGGGATTTATGTAACAGCGCATTGTGCAACGCGCATTTAGCCATAAATGCATTTTATAAATGACAACGCGCTGGTATACCGGCTGGAGAAATTCTCTAATAAAATTGATAACATTGTTTCGGGTCGTGCGACTATGACACACGTGTGCACCTTCCAAAGCGCCAGAAAGCGAATTTTCTCGCGATCATTGTTCGCCAAAGATGGATAATTGAGGAACTCCCCGCGGGATGAAGAAATACTTTCATCGCGCATGCGATTTGCGGCCACACGATAACAGTATCCGTTTTAATCATATGCCATTTTTGTCCGCCGAGCAAATGTCACGCCGATCTTGACATTTGTGGACAATGAAAAAAAAAACGAGAAGAAAGAAAAAAGAAAAGAAACTGTAATTTTCAATTTAAACGATCCTTGGGTACTTATCGTAATAAGTGAAATATGAAATATCACTTTTCCCTCGTACTGCGCGCAGATTAACTCTTATCGTCACGACTTGTTCTCGTATTTACCATGTTGTATTTTTCTCCCGCGAAATTTACATACGTTGTACCTTTAAATATTGATGTTTGAAAGTTTGTCAAGAAAAGGTTTTTGCATTTTGCGCGAGGGGGCAAACAGCCGATTTATGAACTTTGTCTTTCGTCGCGATTTATTTTATTTATAACTTGTAAACGACCTATCACGAATCAAGATAACTTTATTTTTATGCAATAAAATGAAAAATGCATAATGAAAATAAATATCGCATCTACTTTACAAAACAAAAAGCTTCGACATCAGATCGTTGTACGAACTTTAAATGTGTATTTATGTTTTGCTTTATGATCTCGGATATTTCCTTTCCACTCATTGATGTCTCTACAAAAAAAAAGACTGATCGCACCTGTCTAATGTACCTTTGATATATCGTTTACAATAGAATAACACAATGAAACTTTCTTTTCGGATATTTCGTGTCGTTATGCCATCGCGTTATATAATTATTAAAACATCGCATCGTTTATAGATGAATAATAAAAGAATCAGAGCCTTGCAAAAATATTTATCCACAATTTATGATGGATCTCTTTATCGGGTTTACATAGTTGCAGATTTATAGCTTAAATTGATGAATAAATATTTTTTTTTGACCATGAACAATGTCACCACTGATGAAATAGCTTTTTAATTCGTACAACTGAGAAGAACTTGGCGTCCACTTGAAACGATTTAAATTTCTGAGTTCCGATTAACAAATGACTAAAACCGTTTTTGCGTCGTTCGTTATATTACAAAATAATACAATGAAATAATTTGTTACAGACAATAAAATTATATCGTCAATTTGTTCGACCAAAGACAACACTGATTTTTGTTTTCAATTTAATCGCGAGTAGATTTTAATGATAATAATTTTATGACAAGAAACGTTCTAATAACAATTCAATGATAAACACTGAGCAAGCTTGGACTAATATTTATCTTGATGGAAATCCACGACTAAAATCTCGATGGTAATTTGCGTTTTAAAGTCGTGTTATATCTCTCTCCTTTATTAAATTATTATTTTACGACCTGAATTTGTTACTCAATGACACAAATTATTTCGTATTACATAAACCTCGACATAAACAATAAAACGATATCTTTCTAAATCGGTTACCATGAAGGTTTTTCCTTTTTTCAATCGGTGACGAGAAAGCAACGAGTTCTGTTTTGACAACAATTTTTTTTTGTTACATCGGCAGTATTTTTGTTGAAAAAATTGCACCACGTGTTGCGAGTGTGTTTCATTCATAACTCACGTGGTTCGTGGAATCACAGGAGAATCTTGAAAGCAAAATGAAACGTCAGTAAGAAAAACGTCGACTGGCCTGACGCGTTCCCTCGAAAGATAATTTACACGCGAATTTCGTGTAAAAATACACTCGCCCGATTAGTGAGAGTTTCGGAATGAATATTTCGAAGCTGCCGCTCTGTCAATTTGTCATTCGGATTTTTCGTAGCAAGGCAAAACATTTTTACACGTTCATTCATAAGATTTCTTAGCTTTGTTTTTCAAATGAAGAAGAAAAAAATGAGGCAATTTTCGCAGAATTCATTCACGGGGTAAAAAAAATTAGCTCAGTTGCAAATGAAAACATCAACGTTGGCATAAAACGAGACGTAAAAAGTCAAACGTCTAATCAAAATTCACATTCGCAACATCAACAGCCAATTTGAATAATAATTTTAGCGCTGTTATGATTTTTTGTAATGTTTTTTTTTTCTAATTTAAAGATTCAGAATCAAAGTTCTTATTTGAAAAAAAAAAATTATGAATGAAATGTGTTCATCCAATTTTCATTGACAGCTACAAAATCTTCGGCATTACAAAATCTACTTCTGTATTTGCTTCCGATTTGTACGCAATTTGACGTAATACATAATGAGCATTAAAAGCGGTAATACTTTCTACGCGAGAAAACACATCGCAGTGAAATTACATTTTTTTATTTCAAGGTGTAACGAATCGGAGTAATAGACGGCTAAATAACACACGTCCGATGAGAATTTATATGAATAAACGTCTAATATTGTATTTGCATTTTGCGTACATGATTGGGAAATTTTTTTTTCTTGATCGTGTGAATCTGTTCAAGTGCGTGCAACATAATTTTTCGTTTGTTGCATCGAATGGAACTTGCCAATAAAATAATAAGTACAGTAAAACAAAGCTCGTAATAAAGCACATGCAAAAACGAACACTTTTTTTTTTACTTTTTTTTACAAATTTCGTCTCATGCCCAGCAATTATATTTTCTTTATTTTTTTAAAATCAATCTTACGATTGTGCAAGCGCCATCATTACAATAATTAATATAATGGTAAATACGTGACATCGTAGCCCTTAGTCTTTTAGAAAATCTTATTATGTAACACCAGAAAAACAATATCAATGAAACAACTGAAAAAAAAAACATCTAATATTGCAAACCGGATTGTGTCTTTTTAATCATCCAAAATTGTTTACAAAAAAAAAAGCCAATTCCTCGTTCAATTATTTGTATAATCTGTGTTTTCTGGAAAACATTTACGGTATCAAAAATTTGATCACAGATATTTTTTATTGGTTTGAATTCATCATTTGCAACATGAACACACATAGCTTATAATTTCCATGACTAATGAGTTGCAGTTGCTTAATCCGTTCTCGTCAGTACGTGATATCAGTCATGATTATTCTCGGTCAAATCTCATTACGACCTTGCGGCTTAATCCGCCGAAAAATTGTGACTGAATTTGTGGTTTTGCAATGAAAATGAAATGTCAAAATTGTTCGTTACAATCGTGCCTCAACCGTTGCTTTATTTACGAGGACCCATCAGCGCAACCGAAGGATGCAAAGTGATTTCGTTTGCAGTGAAAAATTATTGCATTATGTTTCAGTTTCGCATTCCAAAGCCAAGTGAATGAGATATAGTCGTCTTATTGAAAATCGTATTAGTTGCATAATACGACAATTCAATGAACGAACAGTAGTTTTAACGTCAGTTTCTTTAATTGTGTCACATTGTATGTCTTCGAGGCATTGTCTACGCCCAATTAGAATTCCTTGCTTATAGCACATTTAAATCTGTCCAACCAGTGATTTCGATGCCTTTTCTATTCATCTCTCAGACGTCCGATTGATTTGCATTTTCGACTTTTAATCAGGCATACATTTTTCTTTGTTATCCTATGCTTATTATTCGCTTCTACCATCAAGTGTTATTTCTGTGAGCGGTCTCCTCTTTCCCAACAAATGAATAATGATAATATTCCCCACATCTGAGATTACAGCCTCGTCCTGATAGCTTTTTGGTTAGTCGTTTTAATTGAAATTACGAAAAATCGTCCGACAATTCAGTGTCACAATCGCAGGCGGCAACCTCCTGTTAAATCTGTTAGATGTGTGAAAGTTGTGGTTAGTTAATGATCCAATAAGTGTCAATATTGTGGCTCTGTGAATTAAATAATCAAACCGCTGAAAGAAAGTTTGAATGCCTCGATGATAATTTCAATTAGGGATCAATTTTAATCCAATTGTTATGTTTAACGCCTCTGTTTTAATTTGTGCAAAATAAAACAGATACAATTAATTTTGTAGTATGCAAATTTTTCAAGACAGTTTGAGTCGATTTAACGAAGCGTTAAAATTTTGTTTGCGTCAATTTGTGAATACAAGTAGGAAGAGTTTCGGTTGTTAATTGTCATAAAAGGCAAAAAGCACGTTTGATCGAAACATGAATTGGTTGAAATATGTATAAAGCATCAACAATTGCAAAATACTTGATCGTAAGAGCGAAAGTTCTTTGAGTCTACGTGTTTCTTAACATTCTCCGATTGTCACGATTGACGGCCTTGCAATACGCACATTATCATTTCACAACCACATGAATCGAGCTGAAAATCCAATATGCATAAATGGCCATCGTCGCTTGAGAGGTAAGCAGCCTAATAGCTCTATCGTCATCGTCCAACGGTAAATAATTAACTTGGATAGTCATTTTTTGTCTCTTATTTTTTATTAGATTTTGCACTACAATAAATAAAGGCGGTAATATAAAACAAAACATGAACAAAATAATAAACAAAATACAAAGAAGGATTTAACAATGTTTAGTTACAAAAAATGTTACAAACTTTTTGACACTTATAAATGTTGTTTTTAATGTTGATGAATTAAAAAAATTTAACTGAAAATTATTTGCGAGAAAAAAAGAAGTAACAGCCACCCACAACCGTTTGACAATTGCTGTCACCGATCGGAAATTGCTTTCTTCTCGTGAGAATTTGCAAAGTGAGCGGATAATTAACGTCGTGACGATAATTGGTTGAGAAAGTTTATTACCCTGCTTCTTTCTCCTTTTCATGAATCCGCGTTGACAACGGCTCGGCGCCGGGTAACGACGCGCGGCATTGCGGAGAACACTTTTTTCTTCGGACACCGATTCGCGGAAACTGCGTTTTAGAAGCACAAGAAGAACGGACCGTGGCGCGTGACTAAGCGCGCGCATGCGCTGCGACAAACGCCAGTGTCCTCCCCCCTCTTGGGGCTGGTGGGGGCGCCTGTCGCGATACACTTTGTCGCAAATCGTGAGTAAATTACCCCCACTGTGCTAAAACTGACGCAACAGGCCCCGAGTCGGGCCCAAATTTACGTCATTGATCAATGGGATAGGTTAGGTACGTTGTAATGATCTATCAGTTAAAAACATCAGATCAGACCTGTGATTTTCGTAGAAAATAATTTTACTATAAATTGTTGCGTCATGTAAACACAACAATGATCAACTATTTTGAAACTCAGATTTTATAAATAATGAATGGGTCTCTGTTGTTTTTTTTCTTTGTTTACAAAATTGTGTGTACTAAACAACAATCATTCAATTGTCAGATTTGTGTTTGATGTCTGCGAGGAAATTGGAAACCTTGTCGTCTTTTCTTTGTTCTAAGATCTTATAAATTCTGTTACCTGCGAAGCAAAAGATGCTTTTAGAAAATATATAACAATTGTTGGTGTTGTTTCATTATTTTGGTACTTGCAATTTGGTTTGGAAAGCTGTAATGTTATTATCTCGGCGGTCTTCACATTTTCAGTCAAGTAAATGGCTTCTGCCAAATAGGAGTTTGTTATTTTACATTTGTTGTAAACTTCAAATGAGATCCACCGATGCTCACAAAACAATTGACCCGGTCTGCACAGTTAGCAATTATTAAATAAATAAATTTAATTTTAACCTCAAACAATTTAAATGAAAACAAAACAAAAATTGAAACTCACACTATTATTTCTTGTGGGAAATGTTGTCCACAGTCCGTTTTGTATTTTTCGACATCTTTGACACTTTTTGAGGAGAGAAATTTCACTTTTACGTAAGGTTTGATTTTACCTGAAATTCACAAATTTCATCCATTCATTATTTAAACTTATCAAATGACGAACCTTTTTGACAAACAAAAGGAAGTTGAAAAAATTATTAGACCTCTTTGTTCGGCGAGTTTTAATTTTTCCTGGTCGCATTTGATTATTTTGATGATCGTGCCACTACTTTGATGGCTATTAGATATCTGAAACTGAATTGAACCGAAAGACGAGCAGGTCAGTCGTTGTTGCTTCTCGTACCTTTCCATCAGGTACTTTTCTATCAGTTCACCAGTGGTAGCAAGGTGAAGAAACATTTCGCGCTGTAAATTTTCCAATTCTTCATCGTTGCTTTCGTCGATGTCCAAACAGAGACAAGTTTTTTTAAGCACCTCGTTCATGTTATACAAATACAAAGGTGTTATTTTTTTCTGCTAAATAAAAAAAATACTCGTTTAAACTATTATTATTGAAGATTTGAATTAGTTTCAAAATAAAATGAAAATTGAAAACAAATACCCTTTTACGAATCATATCATAAAGTGAATTCAAAGTCAGTTTTTTGAATTCGTAATTAATTTTTGCGTAGACATTTTCAGAGACGAGGCCCAAAGGTTGGCTCATTAGTTTGAATATAAAAATTTTGCAATCCCTCAGCGCTGCTGAATAATCATGTGTTATCACCCTGTTTAAGCTCATGATGTGTCTGAAAATGATTGAATTGTACAAAATTTATTTACTTTTTATATTTGCAAACAATTTCATTGACGTTGATTTATTAATGAAGATTTACCTTTTTATTTCAGATTCGGATTCAAGGACCAAGTTACGTATGAACAAATCCAAGATACTCTGAAGGTACTGAATTTTTTCATCAATTAACAAATTGCATTCCTCCTCGTACGTTTCTAATTTTTTCTTCTGTTCGTCCGAAATTTCAACGTTGCTCGAATCTTCAACTCGTAAGAAATAACGTTTGGAGATGTCTTTCGCGGATTTGATTATGTAATCGATGTTGCTTATGACAATGCACGAGCCTTCAAGACCAGTCTTCTTTTTCGTTTTTGGGACGTTAAACTTTTTTATCAGCTGGCTCACATAACAGTCGTAGTATTCAAACAAATACTATCGGGGGTGGATTACAATTTTAGTTATCATTTGTTACATTGATTATTATTTTTTAAATGAACATTTTAATCTTGATACCTGATTTACATCCATCAACAGTTTAAAATACAACTCGATCTCGGGCCAGGACAGATCGACCAACCTTTGAACCATTAATTTTTTTTCCTTTTGCAAAAGTTCAATGTGCCTGGTACCGGTAAATGTACTGAAATCTTGCAAGACGTGAAGTTTCATAATTTGCTCGACTTCTTGCAAACATTCTTCGCGGCACTGGTTGAAGAGATAATATAAACTATTTCTGAACCACGAATGGAATTTCGTTACCTCCAAACCGTCCAATTTTGATTGACAATGTTTTTCTCCTAATCTGAAAATGAAAATTTTTATCTCATAAAAAGTTAGAAAAAAGTTTAAATTTAAAAAAGTTTTAAAAATACTTTTTTTTCACTAGTAAGTTTTTACTTACTTGACGAACTTTTTAATACCGAAGTATAAATTAAAAAAGTGATTGGTGTATCGCTTTTTGCAAGCCGGTTGGTACAAACTTATACCGTTGCTGTAATTTGTGATAGATTTCTCACAAAAATTAGCAAAGTACTCGGCGTAAAGAACGTAAATTTCTTTCACGTACGCGAATTCAAAAATCCTATTGGGCGAAAATTAATCAAACCTGAGATCAATAATATCAGAAAAATTTTTACCTTTTTTTTTCTTTTTATGTACTTACGTTGAAAATGAATCTGTCATTTTCACGGCAAAGAGTATATCCTGATTCAGCTGATCTATGATCTTACGATAGTTAACCAGGTGACCTTCGACGGTCTCATTTTTGTCTATCCAATTCGAGTTTTCCAAATTTGATAATCTGAATGAAAAACAATGTTTTTAATTTTGATTTCAAAATTGTGATTATTGTTTTGGAAAATTTCTTAAAACCTTTTTTCAGTCTGCTGTATGAGTGTCAGCTCCAAAACTTTTCGTAAATCAAGCTTTTCATTGTCACCATTTTCTTTAAACATTTTAGTGACGCACAATTTTTTTGTCTCCTCAGAAACCATGTCAATGTTTTCTGTATTTTTTATGGAAGACAGCAAAGCAAATATCCTAAGACGAAAGAAAATTTAAACTTAAATTCCATTCGAAAATGAAAAAAACTAAAATAATCACAATCTGTACCCCATAATATCCTTTGTCTGCAATGCGGCAATGTCATAAATTTCTCCACCGAAATTCAAATCTCTTATCTTCTGAACGAAACTGAAACAAGAATGCAAAAGTATCCTCGTGGAATCCCAAAACTGGTCAGTCTCAATCAAAAAGTTTGTATTGATTTGATCGATCTCTAAAAGTTCTTCCAACAAGTTATAAAACGCGTTAAAAGATATGGGGTGTTTCTGGTGGATTCTAACATAAACGACCCACTTGAGGAGTCGGTCCCACATCGTGTCCAGCTCTCGGTGCAAAATATGGTGTCTGATGAGCATCTCAGCTGCTAAACACCATTTCCCATTCCAAAAATTTGAGTCCAAAAGCCTCACCTCGAACAGAAGCAATGACTGCAGCAGTTGCTCGTGCCTTTGAATGCTCTCCTCGTTGATGCATTTCAGACTGAATTTCAGATTAACTAGGCCTACACTGTTCATAGTATCTGGTTTCATTAGGCGGAACGTTTGAATTTTGTCGTTCAATACCAGAGCCTGTATTTGCATAATGATTAAAATGTAAATTTAGGAAATGAAAATAATTAATTAATTAATTAATTAATTAATTATACAAGAGAAACATAATTAATCGATTATCAATTTTAAATGAAGATAAAATAAACAAAGATTTTATTTTTCAAACGGTGATTTGTACCTTCAATGGGATATTGCAGTAACCGAGAAATTTATGGCCTTGTTTTTTGAAATAAGACAGTGGGTTTCTCATGGTTCCAAATTTCACTACCGCGGTACTCCTCCTATTTTTGTGGTACCACATTTGGACACACAAACTGTCATAACTTTGTAAACTTGCGTTGCTAAAAATTCGTAACGAAAGAACGAGTCACGTTTTTAAAATTTTATAAAATCGGTCATTTTTAAATAATTAATTATTTTAAACTATATTATAAACTTACAATTCGAACAGTTCTTCCCATTCTGGATTTGTCGTATCAATTTGGACGGTAGATGTGCACCACTTACTCTTAGACGAGTCGAGATAAAGGACACAAAAAGGATCAGTAAAGTCTTTGTGTTTTTTAGAAATTAAATGAGCATTTTTGAGAGTGACCGACAGCAATTGTTTTGCAGGCTGAAAATTAATTAAAAAATTGAAATGAAAGTATGAACATTTGACAATTTTATTTCTCATTTAATTATTATCTATTAATTACCGCATTTATAACGTTGTTTAATGCGCGTCTGTGCACTTTATCATCTTTATGAAATACTTGTTGCACGTGATGCAACAAGATATATTTTTTGCACTTGACTTCATAGTAATTGATGGAATTTTGAATTATGTCCAGGATGTATTCGTAGAATTCGTTTTCCTTCACCAAGCAATTAAACTCAAAATGTCAAAATTAAAAAGGAAACTTTATTTCCAATAATAAAAACAGTAACTTACCTCATTTTTGTCGCTGAAGTACAACTTGTCATCTTGAAAACTGCTGCTACTGAATGCATAACTGTTTTTCACCACTTTGGCACAAAGTTCCAATTCAATCAGAGTTTGCGGGTTTTCATCGTCATATTTGACAGGGACGCTCTCAAGTTGACTAAGCGTGTCCATTTTTTTAATTCAATACAAGTTTTAGCTTGTTTATGGTACCATCTAAAAATTATAATCTATGAAAATTAAAACAATGACTATTTTTTTAACATGATTTATAATATAAGTTAAATATCACCTCATTCTTATTTTTGTTTATTTAAGCTAAATTTTGTTGATTGTAAGACAAAAAGAATCATACCAGTCCGGGTCTGGAAAAATTGAACAAACTAATCACAACATTGCCACAAGAAACAATTCTAACGATCGCAGAGAACGTACAATCATTAACACAATTCTTTTTATCAATCAATTAACTTTTACACGAAAAGTGTGTTTTAAGTCATGTTTATCGAACGTGAAGCGTGATAAATCGACTTTTATCAGTTGCTCAGAGTGGACGCGTTTATAAACTCAAGTTTCAAGCATTACTGGAATAAATGATTTTTAATATCAAATCCGATTTGAATTTTAATTGTCGGTGATTTCTTCTCAATTAAATTTTTAATGGTAGGTAATAGAAATCCAAAAGTTATTATCTCAATGTGTTTATTCAATAAGACACGAACATTACGACTTTTTTTTAACATAACATAATCCAACTTATTGATATTAGAAATTAAAATAACATCATCACTAAAGAGTTTCGTAAAAATACCCGTCTTTGATTTACTCCACTCTTTTACTGTTGAACAATTACCCCGCCGTCCGAACGCAACAGTAACGAACAATCAAATCGTAACATCATTGATACATTTTATACAAATTATAAATATAAATTCATTTCATTTGAAAAATTAGCTCGCATCGAATCAGTGGGATAATTGATCTCAGTTTGTACATTCAGTTTAGCTCATGCGTATGCTTTTTTTCTGCAATGACAAAACCGTTAATATAATTTGGTAGAATATTGCCAGGAATGTGTAAAATAAAGGTGGCCCTAAAAGACGTGTTTCAGAATGAATTTCTCGATGCGTTTGCACAAGCGGTTGTTCTTTGGACGTTACGGCAGATCCTGGCCCAACAGCGACAGCTGCTTCAAAAATTGTCGCGCATTCGTCAGTGTCGTTGAGCCATAGATTACGCGCTTGTTGCTACCGCTACCAGTCTTTTGCTAAAAATAGAGACAATTTTTTCGTAAACATTTTCTCATCTCACAAACTTGAATAACAAAATGAAAGTAAATTTTTGTTATCTTACCTTGACGTAATCCATCAAGTTTTGATATTCGATGTAATTTCCGCCGCCAACAATGAAAACTATCGCTTCCTGAAAAGCCGTTTTGTTTTTTGGAATTTGCTCTGTATTTTTGAGTTGCTTCGGATCAAAATAGCAGTAATCTTCGGTTTGAGCGGACTGTTTCATTTCTATGCACTCGTCAACGATCTTCGTCACAGGCAAATTCTGCAACATTTTTATAAATAATAAATGAAAAGTCAAATTAATTTTCAAGCTGAATTAATTTTTATGATTGCAAATGAATAATTTTGTAACGATTTTTCATACGTGTCTTTTGACGACCAAGTTTTTAACCCCTTCCATGACAAATTGCGAGCCTTGACTCATCAGTTTCGAGAACATGTTCACCGTTTTCGTACCGCCCCCTTCGTAATTATTCTGAATCCCAGCGATTTTCATGTAACTCCTCCACCGCTTCACATACATCAAAGGACTCAGATCGCATTCTGCGTTCAGTAGCGCCGTTTCATATTTGTTGAATTCAACCTGAAGGAAAACCGATTGATTTATTTATTTGTTTAAAAATGTTGATGAAACAAATTATTTGTTTGGTCAGTGTGAAATTGACTTTTTTTCTTTACTTCTGACAAATTGGAACACATGTAGTAAATGATAAAAAGCCGCATCTTGTCTTCCGGCGTTCCACACTCGGGATCATTGATAATATCCAAAACGCTTCTGTCGAGAGTTTGCCTGCTCATGATTTTTTCC
The DNA here is from genome assembly GCA_030522925.1 of Trissolcus japonicus. Classification (NCBI taxonomy): domain Eukaryota; kingdom Metazoa; phylum Arthropoda; class Insecta; order Hymenoptera; family Scelionidae; genus Trissolcus; species Trissolcus japonicus. The sequence continues at coordinate 334,747 of JAPYZS010000004.1, forward strand.
TCAAGTTCAAAAAACGTATCAAGGCGACGTGATTTGATTGAGTTCAGAATACCTTCGAACAAAATTGTAAACTTGCATTATTTCCGTCACTCGATTGTAACACAAGTATTTTTTTCATCTTCACACGTTCATCTAACCTGTGGCGACAGTTGTGTGCATATCAATCAACCTTTTCATCTCGAGAAGTTGCGGAAGAGAATTGACAGCACTTGTGAGTCGAGCAGTGTTATTGGAAACCATGGAATAGGCAGCGTCACTATCAGCATCCATGCCCTTGAAATGAAAGAGCCCATTTTATTAACGAATCCTTGAATCCCATACTAAAGATCTCACGATTGATTTACCATTGAAGATTTCAGTCTTTTGACTTCCTGTTCGAAGGTGCGATACTGTTCGAGTTCCTCTTGGATAGCTTCAGCCACTTTGGGAAACGGACATCCTTTATGTTGGCTCCAAAATTTGTCAGAATTATTCAATTCGCAAGCACGAGTTTTCAAACGAGCGCCACCTGCTGGAGACATCCCAGCACTTTCCTCGACGACTAGACGATTCAAAGCCAGCTCTAGGACGTCGTGGGCAAGTGCCTGATATGTCCATGTGTGGTGAAAAGGTGTTGCCATATCCACGCTCCGGTCCAAAATGATCAAAAGTGGACGTTGAAAACTGCAAGGATAGAGAAAAATTAACTGTTGTCCTGATTAATTTTAGATTTGATATTTTATATTCAGAATCAACTTTTAGTTGAACAATTTTTTTACCTGAACGGATTAGCCCTGATTCCTTCGCCATCAAAAAGACTGTTTCTCGAGTCCCAAACGTTTTCTCTCAGCTTTTTGTTTAGTTTTTGGGAAACCATCTCTGCTGCGTTTCCCTTCGGACACCTGATTATTGGGACGGTTCCTAGAGTCACGAAGACCGAGAACAAACCGTCTACTATGATGTCCAGGATGGAATCCATCTCTGTGTCTTTGATTTCACCCCGGTTGAGAGCTAAAAATTTTAATAATTTTGAATAATTTTATTTGAATTTGAATAATTTTCAACTTTTAATGAGGTTATTTTGAATAATATTGAAATCTCACCATGATAAGAAATCATGTCGCTATTTTGATGTCGGAGTATGAACAAATCATCTTCCAGTGTTATAAAATTGAGATACTGATCAAATACCTAAGGATAAATCATAATAATGAGTTGCAAAATGGGAACAAAAGTTTGTAACAAATTTATTTTTGGATCGTACTTTATGAATGTTGGCAACGGCTCCAGCAGACAAGGCACTAGCTGCCAAATCTTCCATTTTTTGTCTGGAAATAGGCGAGATGAAATTCAGATGATAAGCATCGTACAGTCCGTTTTGCAAATCTTGTCCTATTCTGCCTAGGTTTTCGTCTGTTGGAGCACAGAAATATATTGCTGGCACTTCGGGAATCGCATCTCTATCAGAATGCAATTGCCTGCAAATATTCCGGATCATAAAATTGTACATTTTGATTATCTCGGGAGGATAAAAGTTGGATGATTATTCGAAGTACCGACATGTAAAGTGTAATTCCAAGATCTCTCAACTCTTTAATTGAAATCAGAGGTGAGATAATATCCTGTCCTACTCTGTCATAAATCAGAACCTTCCAAACAGGCATTGTCACTTCGGATTTTGTATCGGGCTCATTTAAATTCAGCATTTGCTTCAAAGCATCTACAACAAACATAACAAATTAACCATTTTTGTAGGAAAAAATTTATGAGAGAGAAAGTTGCGAGGAAGCCCATAACGTTAACAAAATTCTAAAACCTAAATATGTTTATAAATTAATGACTTTGCAAAAAGATCTAGTAATCATTGTTTGTAATTCATCTCGCAATAGGAAGTATTCTTGCTTTATTGTTTTTGTTTAATTTTAACAGTACAGTGCAAAGTATTATAACCTAAAAACAATATGCCAATTGATACTCACTGAGCTGCTTCTCTCGTAGACACGTCATTTTGGAGCAACCTTACTCGAAAAAGTATAAAATATCAATCCTTAAGGAAAACAATAGCAAAATTGTCATTTACAAATAATTCATTGAAGTTTGCGATCCTGTAGCTGTCACATCGACGGGTACGTCAACATATTACACGTGAAATGTCATCTTTTGCTCCCTCTACGTGTCATTCTTCTGTCCTTGTCTTTTACTCGCGGAGAAAATGAGACGGAACGAAGCAATCTCTGTGTTCCTGAATATCTTGTTGAATTTTTCAAATTTGTTATATTATATCAACTTTTTTTCTCTTTTATTAAAAAAATCATTTGAACGGAGTAAATAAAAAATTCTTCATTTCGTTATTGAAAAAAGTAACATTTTTCAAAGGTTACTATGGACTAACAAAATTAATTCAAATTGACGAAAAATCAAGAAAAGTCAATAAAAAGTAAATAAAAAATTTTAATTAAATAAACAACAAAAAACGAGTATTTTATAGTTGAATATTTTTCAAGTAAAATTTTTATTTTGGATTGCGTCAATGCGTTTTTACCTCTTATTTTTTATCTATTGATAATTGAACTAGATCAGAATGAAAATATATAAATGTTAAATGAATAAGTGCATCAAATTATTATTTATTGGTTGAGAATTTTTTATTGAAAAAACATTCGTAAAATAAACGAGAAAACTGAAAATGTCAAACAATCTTATACAAACATACAATCAAAAATGATATTGAAATGTATTTACAAATTAACAATTTTCGGCACAGTTTTTTGTTTGCACGCAAATTGTTTATAGACGATTTATAGACGATTGAGACGAGTATTACTTACAGAGATGTGTATTTATTATAATATCTTATAAATATTCAGGTTCCAGTAAAGATGCGCCGGGAAGAGTTTACAGTGAAAGAGTAAATTAAAATTATCGTATTTTCAAAGCACCATTCCTGACACACGAAGCATATCTTTGGTCAATCGTAGCATTTATTTACACAGAATTTTATTTATAGAAAAATATTTCAACGGATTTACAATCAATGTGACAATGTTTTGCAAAGATTTTTTTTTTCGTTTTACTTTTTTTTGATTCAAATTTTGGCGGGAAAAAATTGGACATGATTTTTAAACGTTACATCATTGAAGTAGCCAGTTTTTCTTATTAAGCGTTTTTTTAATAATTGCAGAATTTTGTGATAAAATATAAGCGGTTGAGATGTTTGAACTTCTTATATTGATTTTATGTACGAAATTTTTGCGCGTCGTCGCTGACGCCCTCTACTGACACCCGCTCGTTGCGCAGCCCAATATCTCACTTTTCAAAACTTGTTTCATTAAAATTTTTCGTTACACTCGGTTATTTGCAAAGGTTTTATACAATTTTTTTGCATTTTATCAAAAAAATTATTTAAGAATAATCTTGATCATTTTTATAACCAGTATAAAATTGAACAAAGTTGAATTTTGTATTCAAATTCTAATTTTTTAAATTCGATGTTCCAGAGTGAAGCTAATGATGTAATTAGAAACTTTCTTTCTGTGAAATGTACGTGCACAAGTGTTGAAACATCATAACTACTAAAAATTGTTATAAAATCCAATTAAAAAGGTAAGTTTTTTATAAACTTTATACAACAATAAAAAGCAAACACTCGTTAAAATAATTTACTACCTTTTGCAAAAGGATAAGTATTTTCATTTTCTTTTATATTTGATTACGAATTTTTTATCATCGTGCCAATGAACAAACTAATGCAGATGCAAAAATATAAACCGAATTAGGTCTAATTATCTAACAAATAACCATTTGTAACATCGTTAAATTTTATATTATTCATATATAAACTTTTGTTTAATCATCTAAATTTATCAGCTTTGCTTAATCCCAAGTATTTACATGTGAATAAGAGCGTTTCTTTTTCCCACTTGAATTAATTCAAGTCATAATCCAGGTTTCAAGTTCGTCAGTGTGAATGTCGAATTACAAATTCATCCTATGCGAATAAAACATCGAGGTACTTTATGAATTAATTTCGAGGATGAAACTGAGATTCATAACTTTCGGGGAAACTTTACAACAACAAAGTTGGCAAAAATAAACCATAAACTCTATATCTTAATTCAAAAATTGTTTATCACAGCTCGTAAAATTAATTTATTCATCTAATAACAATCTCTCTTTCACAACTGAGCAAAAATGTAATTCCATTCAAGGGCATGAAACAATTCTCGTTGAACCCAAGTGAGCAATTTTTGAACCATAAATTGTACAAAACAAAAGACAGAAATGAATTACGCAATTGATTATGTCAATACTGAAATGTACATTTTTGTTTCGGACATTTTGGTTTGCAAGTCGGGATGGTTTTTGTCGAGTGCAATCTCGGCGAAGAATCCCACACACCAATTCAACCGTCACAAATGTCTTCGAGCGAACGGTTTCAGTCAAAAACAGCTCGTCTCAATTTTGTGTTTATCGACTTGTTTTTGGACCGGGACCGTCCGAATCATTCCCACCGTATCAATCCGCAAAATCTTTTGAAGAGAAATTCCTCGTAATTACAGAGCGAATAATTGTTGCGATAAGTCTACACTATGTACAATAATTTACAAGTTCGATCGATGGCAAGGTATTTTTTATCTGCTTTTGTTCGCAGAAATAAATCCCGCAATGAAAAATTTGACGACAGCGGGTTTGATGTAAAGTCGTGACAGCGGTGCGGCGTAATCAGCGGGTTCAATTACATTTTTTTCGGCCGCATTATTGAACCGTAAAGTTCACGTGACGGCTCGTAAAATGAAAATTGAAAATTCAATATCGCTTCATAGCCGGTTCCTCGAATTCAGCTCCATCTTCGTAGCCGTTTCTCTCACACTCTCTTTCTCTTTAATTTGTTTCCGCAGTTGGGCCAAATTTAATTAATCGTACCGGCTGATTGCTCATCATCGTAACGTCACGATCTCAAATTTTCAAGACCCATTGTGGCAATGAGAGCGGATGATGGATTGTTATCATGACTCTACAATGTTTGCGCATTGAACACTATAGAATGGTATTATAAATGATCAGATTTTAATTTTTGGTTCCGTCAGTGTGTTGCCCGTGGAAATGTTGACTCCATCAAAAGGTACTTTTGCCACAGCAATTGAAAACATGATTTTCCTCTAAGACGTTTTTAATGCTGTTTCTAAATTGTATTTACATTTGAGTCATTTGCAACTTGTATCTCTGTGCGGAAATTCGGCGTACAATAATTCCTCTAGAGAATGTGGTACTTCTTATTCAATGTTACAGTCAAAGACGAGCTTTGAGGCGAGGCTATAATGCTAGAATCTCGGCGGCGAACTTTGTAAACCAAGCGTCTTGAGACTGCGCCCCGGCCCATCGAAAAGAAATAGATGAATCATAATAAGATGCAGAGCAACGCAGAGGGATTTACCGTGCTGGCAACTCAATTTATTAATCAGCTTAGTTATATGTAAAAGAACGTTGCACGGAATTATCAGCGAATTAGTTGGCAATGAACAAAAAACGAACGTCTGCGTACAATTCCACGACGTTCAATCGATTCGAATAAAATAAATGTGAAAAAAAACATTAAGCTCGAATTGATAGGTAACGATTATCTACAAAGTAATTAGTTTTTTTTTCGAAGAATTGTTTCTTTGAGAGACTTGGATGTTCTTTGAAAATGTTCATGATAAGAAAAGATCGTTTATAAATTTATTATAGGGGCAGTTGGGGTGATGACACTCGAAAAAATTTGTTACATTTTATTTTGAAAATTGTTATATCAAAAAGTTTTGGATTACCAAAAGAAGATTTTACTTTGTTTAATATTCTACTGTTTAATATTCCTCAAGCTGATTAAACTAAAGGCACTATTAATTTTGTAGTCGTTGAATTTCGATGAGCGGGAGCGCTGTACAAAAATAACTGGACAATCGAATGCAAAACTGGATGGATGATTGAGTGTGTGTACAGATTGTTTTTGAATGGCACTCCGCAAAATTTATTGGATGTATGTGTATAACTGTGATTGTTTTATATCAGTTATAAATCGCGTAAAAGTAGATTAATAACAACAACGGAACTAATGAACGGCAACGGGTTTGAGAGTCTGGATGTAATTGAATGGACGATTTATCTGACCCATTACCGGCAGTACCATGGCGCCGTCAAAAAACACAAACATGATATTCATACGAGTTTATGGACGGAGCTCAAATGAATAGAAACTTGATGAATAATACTCAATGGTTACTTGACTTTCGTATACGAAAAAAAAAATAATAAAAACACCTGATTGAACTCGTACAGCGTCGGTGATGGATGTGCAAATTTCAAAACCTGTAACTTGGATGAATTATACAAAATGTACAAAAAAAAAAAAACAATGTCGGTCAACTGAACGTCATGTCAACATGCTTTCGGGTATAAAAATTCTAGACATACTCAATATAAATACACTCGAACGTCGGACGCGATTGAACGCTAACGATCGATGGGTTAATAAACTTATGGTATCTCGAAGAATTGAGACGTCTCATTGGGAAACATTTTGGGTGACAGGAATCGATGTTGCAGGTAACACGATAAGTTTCAAAGCGAAGTTGACGTGCTTGCCACAGGAAAACTGAGCGGGCAATCAATAATCGACTTGTAATCGTGCCGAACGTCAAATAATGCTTGATCAGTCTCTATTTAGACCCGGTTCCCTCAGTCCGCGAATGGTCACTATGATAATCAGTTTCGCATAAGTGTAAATTAGTCTCAATTGAATGCGATGCAATGCGCCATTATAATAAAATCAAGAATTCGTCAGCTTCATTGACACCGGTCATATCAATCACTGTCGCTTACATTTGGCAGGGAGACACCGACAATGAATTTCCAAAAGCTTTTAGACCACACGGAGAGCGTTCTGTTCCAGAAAACTTTTGAATTTGAAATGTCCACCGCTCCAATGGAATTAACATCTAATTTTATTGTACAAAAAAATCATACAAAAAAGTTACCCCGAGAAACGTGGGCAGCCAAAAAAAAAAGGTCGGAGTGATTTTCGAGCCGTCCACCCATCTCAGCGTACCAATACAGTTCTAAATTGTTTAGACAGTTCTCACTTCTGATCCCTTCTGGGTAGTCTCGAGATTGATGCATCACCAACAAAGTATGTACACCAATCAACAACCCGTCAACAATACAAAAAATGTGTCCACTTCACTATACTTGAAGTTCCAACCACTAGACAGTCGCGGATCTAACTCTTTCGAGTTAGACACTTAATTTTCACCGCATCGTGCTTTCCATAGTGTCCGAATTGTGCCAGCCGTTCAAGCCGTAGGTCCTGAACTCGTGCAGACTCGAGGGGCTGTTATTAGGGTTGGACCTCGGATAATAAACACAGGTGACCGGGCTGTTTGTCCTGCCCAGACACTTGGAATTCTGTTTTACGTTAAACTGGCCATTCGAGTTGGTCCTGGAATTTGCGAAGCTGCTGCGATGTTTGTGGGTGTTGTTCCGTTTGATCGAGTGTCGTAGTTCGATCACGTTCGTCACGACGGACTCGTCGTTGGTCTGGAACTCGGGGCTGTCACGCCCGGGGGCCAGGAACCTCGCGCTGCAGAAGAGCTTGAGGAAGAGGCGCTTAAACTTGCGCCCGAAGATGACGTAGATGATGAAGTTGATGCTGCTGTTGATGGTCACCAGCAGGTTGCCCACTTGGATCATCCACGAGGGCGGGTTCGAGTACAGGGTCTCGTACATGTTGCTCACGAGGGGCAGGATGTTGCAGATTATGAATACGATCACCACGCAAATCAGCATCATTGCCAGACCGATCTCACGGCGCTGGTGCCGGGACAGTTCCTGTAGCTCTCTGTTGGCTTGTCTCACCTGCGGACAAAAGTTGCGGTCAAGTTGGACATTCGATTATAAATTCGATAAATAAAACTGCAAAAAATAATGTTTCATATGAAACGTTTTTGTAGTCACTTTTTGAATATTCCAAAATGTTCACAATACTAATGAGATAGGACAACATTTTGAAATGTTTAAAAAGTGATTAAAAAGACGTTTCATTTGAAACATTATTTTTGCTGTGTAAAATCACTTGAATTTGAATAAGTGAAACATTTTCACTTTTTTTATTCAATTCACTTGAAAATAATATTCAAAATATTCGACTTTTTGCATCAAGTGAAATCATTTATTCATATTTAGAGAGTGTATTGTAATAGAGGTTGGGGTTCGACAGAGCTTGTGATTTTTCTTGTTGCGTATTTTTATTTTTATTCGTACGTGTATTGTTTACCTACAAAATGCAAATATCGGCTTAGCATAGGGGGATCGAGAGCACTTTGAATTATTACCGACGCTTTTCTTTTAATCCTGAATTATGTACCATTCCATTGAAACACACGAATTCATAATTAAGTGTTTCATCAAAAATGAAGTGCGACTCTCAAAACATTTTTTTTTTGTTTCGATGTAAAATGCAATAATGATGACAAGTGGAAAATTGTAAGGAAATTTAAATGTTAGTTGAAAATCACGAAAAGAAGACGCGGATAAAATGCGTTGGAAAATTGCGACCGAAGGTTGCGGGGTTAGCAGGCTTGGTAATTCGTTTTCTTATCTTATAATAAGCATTGTCTTGGCCATCATTAAAAATTATGGAACCGAGGATGAAATTTGCGTGGCTTCTTTCCGTGTACTTTTACTTTTGTCTGAACCTTCACAAAGTTTTTTTTTACTTATTCGTATCCACAGATAATTGAAAAAGGATACAAATGAATTGACTAAGTTCTTATTAAATTCAGATGGAAGTCTTGTTCACATCTTCGAAGGTTACAAAAATGTTTGCAAGTTTGAAAAAAGTCTCTCCTTTATCCGTGAAAACGGGAAAACGGTTGCGAAGCTTTTGCATTCATTTTTCGCAAGTTATGAATTTCCGTTTCCGTTTCATTTCCCAGGTTTTGAGATATTGGATCTCCATTTTTATTTTATTTGAATTCGAAATGATAAAAAGAAATACATTTTGACATGCTTTTCGTGAACGAAATGATTTGCGGATTGCCCTTTTTCCCCTCCCTCAGAAGTAACTGATAAAAAATGCAAAATTATAAAACATGCAGTGACCCGACTATACCACTTTGGATTTCTCGAAGTTACTAGCTGTCAGACTTTTTATAAGCCGGAGAGCTTCTTTTGTTTAGAAATGTTCCAAGGTAAATCAATATTCTATGTACGACGAATCAAGTAAGGAGATAAAGTTAAAATTGTTCTCTCTTTCTGATACAAAAGGCGATTGGTTGTAAGCATTTGACCTAATTATCAGAGCGACCAGGTTGAAATTCCAACGGTGTACGAAAGCCCAAGCATAAGTTACTAGATCAAAAAATACATTAAAAATAGGGATACAGTGAGTTTATCAAGAAGATTAAGATGATGTAGTGGACTTTAGCTGGATCCACGGAGATTATGTGATATTAATGTTACATTTATGTTAATTTAATCTTAAATTATTCTTATGAGGTGAGATGCGTAATTTTAAAAGAAAATTCAATTTTTTCGTAAAAATCTCAAGTTGAAATTGAATGAGTGGATGTTCCCTCACTTACAGCGGATCAAATTACAAAGTTTGATTTTATGATGAAATTGATTTATTACAATAGATCCCGCGGATTAATTCAATTTTGTGTTTTAGGACGAAGTTGAGACAAGCACAACAAAACAGCGTCGAAGCATTGGATTGAATGGAATGGCAGCCCAGATAGTTTAGGACTTTGGGGTGGCTTTCTCCGGACCACATGTTCGGTGTCAATGAATAATGACATAACTAAAATGGTCCTGAGCGCAAAAGACGTGTTTTCAATTGATTGATTGCCCTCTACACGGTTCTTCCGCAAGATTTCTCGACCTGTTTTTATACGTTCGTTTCCAAACTCAATAACTCAAGCGAAACTCAACTGACTTGTCTATTAAATTATCTTGCCTTCTTTTTCCATGAAGTAACTATTTCTATAAAGTAACTAGCCTTAAAATTATACGTTTACCGAAGAATCAGTTATTAGAAAAGTTCAACTGTCCGAAAAAACTATCAGTGTAGAGAGATAATCTTGGAAGGAAAAGTTTTGGCAACGTTTTAATATGATTTTGATGGCATTTTTATGTTAACACATTTTTCATCTTTTACATTTTCACATTGAATATCATTAGAATGTTATTTTATAATAAAATTGCGACAGGTTATATTTTTTTAAATTTAATGTCAACTTTGTCTGATTAAAATTATAAATGTACGCTCGGCGTTTTAAAAGCACATACATCATTGAATTTAAAAGCATAGGTGGTATCGAATTTATGTAGTGGTTTCATATTATATTTTCAAATTATAACGCTGGGCTTTCCCGCATAAAAGAAAATGTGAGTTTGCTATGCATTATCATGAAATGAGAATTGATTATGGAGACGTTGGTTTTAAGACGTATACATTTATTTTGTAATTTTATTCGATCTTTATTCAATTATGTTCATAATGATAATGCTCATGCTGAAAATGAACGCGGTTTTTTAATTCAAAGCTCCCCACGCTCTTGGGTTAATTACTTTACAATATGACTATCTTCAGCCCGGCTTTTCTTAGATCCATTTGTGATTCGCTGGGTGATTTAAGCTTTTTTCTTTGCTTTCAATTTTTATTCATCTCTTTGTACTATTTTACATTTGATTGTAAGAAGTTTGTTTCATTTATGCACTTCGATACTTCATGTCAATATTTGTCATGTTTCGTTAAAGGGGTTTGTACAGTGTTTTTGCAAATTTCGTGATTGATGAGATTAGTTCATTTTCAGAGTTAATGATGGATCATCGATACAGTGTACATGTAAATAATAATGTTCAAGTCAAAATTAGACGAAAAATTGAAAAGTTAGACCAATTATTTTGTATAACTTGATTGAATTTTAAAATTGCAAAGAAGTAATGAGATAAACAAAATGAAAATGTTTTTTATGACTGCATAAATTTGTATAGAAACATTCTCGATAAAAAATCATTGAGAAACATCTGTTGGTGACATTTTTATTATAATTTGTGATAATTTGTGATTATACTGAAAGATGACAAATATCGTTTCACATTTGCTTTTCTATCAGCGTTAAAAGTATATCAAAAACGTATGTGCATACGCCGCATTCGCGTATTTTATTATTATTTTTTTTTAATTTTAAAATATCCATATCTGGATTTATTTGTGTTAACATCCGTGGTATCTCCAAATGCACTCGTGAAAAGTGATCAATAGCTGCAGCGATGTTTGTTAGATGTTTTATACCGACTTCCTTTGATGATTGATGAATTCGTATCTGGGATATATTCATTCGGTTTTATGAAGATTAAGGAAATCTAAAATTCAGATTTACTGTTTACTTTATGTTTTATTAAGAAATTCGACTTTTATCTTGACCAAAAAATTTTTTTAATGTTATAAATATGGAAACATAATCAATTAAATGAAAAAGTACAAGAGATATATAATAATTGACTAAAAAATATTTTCAAAGATAACCGAAGCAAAATTTTCACTAGATTAACAAGTCAATTATACAATACGTATTTAAGTTTATTCAGCTAACCAAAGTAATTATGTATCCCACTAGAATGTTTGAAATTTGTGCTTTGTTCACTAATTTCGTTCAAATTCAAATTATCTGCATAGATATATTCTTTGATCAAACGATTTAGTAATTCAGTAGCAGAAAATCACTTTTGCTCACGAAATTTCAAACATAATACATTCGTAGGGCCAACATCAAGAGGTATTTACTGAACACCGTCGCTAAATCGTTTATCGTTGTTATGCAGTTTATCTTTGCGTACTCAACGACGAAAAAGCTAGAGTCCACAAACAGTAATTAACAAAGTTGTAAATTTGAAATTTTACTAACTTTCAAACCAACGGAATTTCGTTCAAGTTTTTGTCGGCTTTTACACTTGAGCGCTAGATATCCGACACAATAAAAAAATGTGATTCTAAAAATTCGGCTCAAAATATTTTCAGATAAAATTTTATTTCTCACTTTCGAATCAAATTTTTACTGACATTATCAACTCAAAAAGTAGGTTGACCAGGATCGGCGTTTTTTATTCACACTTTTTGGCTTCGCCGGTTGCGCATTTAGGTCGTGCAAACTTAAAACACTGTTTTACGATGCGAAACCACGGTTACGTATGTCTGTTTTGTTTCATTACTCATTTCTTAAATGAAAGCTCATCGTTTACGCTAAATCACCTCATTTTTAATTTTCAACTCTGGTAGCTAGAAAACATAGTAATAAAAATATGACATAAAACTTCATCCTTGAAAATTATATGTAAAGTTCTGACGTCATGCTCTCTTGTTGTTTTAGGGAGTATCTATATATCTTATCGATGAAATTGGATTTTTTTTATAAAACAACTTAATAGTATTTTATAATAAAATATGAAGAAGGGAAGACGTAATTTGACCCGAGTGGCAATTTATGTTTGAGCCGCAGTTGCCTATATATAATTTTGCGCATTTTATGTTTGGGTTTGAAAATTTTTATTCCAGTGTATTGGATCTAATATTGGTATGCAATATCTTACCCTTTTGTAAATGGCCACGTTGAAAATAACTAAAGCAAAGAAAGGAAGAGCGTAGTATACAACGAAGTACATCCAGTGCACATAAACCGATATGTACATTCGATTATCTCGCAAAGCAGTCGGGGCTATACAATAGATCGTCTCGTTGTATTTCCAGTGGACCTCCGTATTTATATCAACTTCCCAAAATCTGTAACAGTGCAAGGTTCAAGGTAAGTTATGACATTTTCTTATCACATTCTTCTTCATGGTTTTATAATCTTTTTTTTTTTTTTTTTGGAGTAATAAAATATATTAAAAAAATAAAATATAATTTAAGGCATAATTTTTTTGCAGCTCGTGAAACTTACTTAACTAAGTTGTACAAAAAGGACGCAAGTGCGATGATTACAACGGCAAGACGCGCTCTACCGTAGGTGCAAAACGACCTAGCTTTGAGGGGATGACAGACCGCAATGTATCTTTCCATTGTGACGATTAACGTTAAGTAAACTGTCGCCAATTGAGCAGTCGTTGAAAGCGGATAAAGGTAACGCACTATTTTTGGATAGATGTAGAATTTGTAGTTGTAAAAGTATCCCGTGTACGCGTATATCCCTGGAATCCCATGAACCAAGATCTGTAACAAACAAATTTTAATATTAAAAATCTTTTTCTTCATATTGTCATAACTTTTTTTTACAAAAAATTACTTTTATCAATAATCTGAAGCAAACATATTTTTACATTAAAAAAAGCACTTTATTGTTTGAACTTTCTTGTTATAAAAAATTACTTTTGTTACTTCTGTAACTTTTTTGCAGATCATTTGTTCCGGCGTTTTTTTGGAAATGAATCAAAGCAGAAAATCCGAAGGAGAGATCATTTACTGGACTGAGCTGAGAGAAGAGTTATCTCGGGAAATGCATGCAAGCCAAGTCTGACATTGAAAATTTATGTCTAAATTGTGCAGCGCGAGTGATCTACGTTCTGAAATCTGTGTGCACACTGTCACTTATCCCCGAGTTTGCTTTTGGCCGAATTTCGAGCACGAAAGAAAGTTTCGCCTGCTGAGACGCGGTCTCAAAACCATCTGTTTTTAATTTATTCGGTCAGCTGTACGCCAACATTATCTGTGTTTTGCTGGCAAATAAAATGTTGTCTCGCGAAATCGGAGCACTTGTATCGTGCGTCCTAAATCACTTTCAAACTATCGTAAATTCAAATTGTCCCGCCGCTAATTCAACATTTGCATTTTCTTATGCAAATGCGGCTAATTCTTTTTTCATCGCAGCCGGTAGGTAAACAAGGCCAAGCCAATAGTAATTAATTTCCCGATCGAATTAAAAGGACCTTGTTATCTCTTTGCACAGATACCATACTCTTCTTTTCTATTCGTAAGCGCAAAAAGCGTAAATCTTGTTGGGACGAAATTTATCGGGCCGAAGTTGGACGTACATTTGCGCGTTCGTAATAAAGATGGTCTCTCGTTATCGGACCAATCGTCAGTGCTGCGACCGTTATCTTTCTTTTATACACACAATTCCCTTTCGCTTATTCAATATTTCTCTCACGTAATCAAGACCCGCGGTGTGTTTTATACACCACCGCCATAAGAAAAGTCAACAAACTAATCTCGACAAATTGCCTTTTTATTTTCTTCCTATATTTTTTCCCGTTGCAGTCCAATTGGAATCAAATTCACAGGTCCCGGGTTCCAATTTACGTTTATGCAAAAAGTTTCTTTTTTTTTTGTTTCTCCTGTTCTGGTATCTCGAAAACAAAATTTTATCTCAGCAGGACACTTCGATCAACGTCTGACGTAATTTGTGGCTATACCACTGAACAAATAATCGAAAACTCGATTTGAAATTGTAACGTGATAACATTTTTTCACATTTTTCCATCACTTTGATGAAAAATTAGTGACCCTTTTTCGAATGTTCTCAACTGGAATGTAAAACGAAAAGTGTTCCATCCGAGTGGGCTCGGGATGTGAGGATGAAGATAGAGTGCGTCTCACAAAGGTGTTGAAAAATAAAACAAAGACGTTAGGTGTCCTGAAAAATGGAATAAGATTTTGGGCGCGAATATAAACAAGCATCCATCCTCGCAGTAGCTTTTGCACCGATGATACAATACTCGCGTGTCGACAAATGAACGATCGCGTGGTCAATATGAGTTCTGGCCGTATGTGCTGGGTGATTTATTGTAACGCGAGCTTGCTGCAATCGTAACGTTGATTTATACCGAGAGCGAACGGCGCATAAATATTGTAACGATCGATTACACGACGAATAATACTTTGTATAGAAAAGACGTTTGCCGGATGAATGATGGGCCTAGATAAGCCACCGATTGATTCCCTCGGGGATCGCTCAATCAAGCCATCCAAACTAATCGCCCTTTTCGTCTCATCTTATTATTTTAGTCGGATCAATTTTTAAAAGCTTTCTTTCAATCTCAAATTGTTGCGGGTTCGTTTGTCCTCTCCGTCCCAGAAGCACTTCTTTGATTCAATTTCTGAAAATGTACTTTCCTCGTTAAAAAACGTGTCTTGCTAAATTTTTGTCATTTTTCGCATGCGAAAAAAAAGCCATAAAAATTGTCTCCCTCAACGAGCAATGCAGCGAGTTCTCTTTTATTTCAGCGGATTGTTCCGTTTTTGCGAGCATGGAAGTAACTTCTTTTTCGAGCGCGACTCTTGTAGAAGAAAAGACAAGTTTATAGTTATTCTCTTTCGGACGATTTGTCGCTGCTTCTCCTGACCATTGTTAAGACGTAAAATCAAACTTCTGTGCAGAAATATAGTTTCGAATAAGTGGAGGAGTACAAAAAATAGCAGAGAAAGTTTAACGCGACTATAAACATTATTTGCAGTTTATTTATTCGTAACTTAACTTGTAAGGTTGGCCAGTACCGATATTGGAGAATGCAAATTTATTGCCCTTACGATGAACATTTTCATTTTCTCACGCACACTTTTGCAGATAAGCCGGCTCTTATATCTAAATCCATGAGTTATGAGCGTGCGCAAAATTTCGTTGACTTTTCATGATACAATATTAACTGTTTACAAAAGGTTTTCTCAGATTTTTTTTTTTCATCTCAAAGGAGAGTTTATGACATGAAAAGAATTAATTATAAAAGAATAACAAAATCCATAACAGTTTTGCTTGATCAATTATGGGCGCAATTTATTTTGCAGATTGAAATATTGAATTGTGATGGAAGAACTTTCACTCGGTTGTTGTAAGAACTTTTATCTCAACTGAGATTGACTTTGTATGTGTTAGAATTGTTATAACTAAGGCATCAAAATGAAGGTTTCGATCAATAACAAAAAATAATGGTAATCCATCAAATATCTGACTTGTTTCAGAAAATTCAATCTCCTTCTGATCCATTATTTTGTTACCAACTAATTCAAACACACTTAGCCTTAAAATGTTACCGAACAATTTATTTTGTTTTTTCCATTCGAAATTTGATGTACTGCAACCATAGTGAAAAGTAATTCAGATCAGATGGAAATTTAAAAGTCCTTCCTACAGGCGCCTATATATTCGTTCGAAAAAGACAAATCCAGATGCAAATTTGCGGAATAAATAAAGAACAATGTCGAAGATGCACCGGCTGCTTTCTTCTACATGCATTTGTATTTATTTTGTCTGTTTGCATTTTTTAACTTTAAAACAAAATTTTCCCTTGAGCTTACAGTACATACATAGACCGTCCTTTAATTAAAAAAAGCTCGCTCATGTTGTTGACCTTGCAAAAATTGAACAACTTGTGGTTCTCACTAAATAACGAATTGTCCAGAATTTTACATGAAAGGTGCAATTTTTTAATTGCACGTTTTATACGTTTTTTAAACTTATTATCAAAAAATAAAAATAAAATAGAATGAAAAACATGCATGAGTTGGATAACAAGAGAGTTTTTGATTTGTGTTTCAGGTCAGGTTTTGTTTCAAGTTTCAAAATTGGATCAGAAAGTTTTATAAGTTCCAGAGAAGAGTAAAAGAGAGGGGCTTTTTTACCGACAAAATAATCAGCATCATGTCGCATCTGGCGAGACCGATGAGCAAGTAATTGATGGACGATTTCATCTGAGGCCGCGAGAGCACCACCATAGAAATGCCATTGCCGAGTATCCCGAACAGACTCACAAGGTTGATAAGTATGCCGGAGCAGATGAACTCGAACAAGCCATCCCTGACCTCTATGCCGCACTCGCAGATCAGCGCGTCGCAGATGTTGCTGGAATTAGTCGCGTTGTCCAACCCGTCATCAAATTCGACAGTCAAATTCGGCCAGGAAGTCATTTCCATCTTCCCGTTCCTGTGTCGCTGTTGTTATATTGTCTCACGTCACCATCTTCTTATCAGCGTCAACCATCGATCTTGAAGGTACATTTTTTGCTAACTCGTATACCAGCTTTTCGCTGCCATCAGTCTCCAGGCCATTCTCCTATTTATATTCTTTTCACTTTATCCTGGTAAGATGATCTAAGAGATTCATCATTCTCTTCATCTTCACTTGTTATGCCAGGGGATTCTGAAACAAAAATAAATTGATCATGAATGTTGATAGATTTGATTATTTTTTTGCAAAAAATATTAATACTGAATTAATATATTTTTATCCTTCCAAAGTTTCATAAACAATAATTTTTTAATATTTTTTTCTTTTTGGTAACTACATCTTACGCCAATTTGAAAATTGATACTGTGTCAAAGGCGCTTGATTGTTACAGGGTCAAAGTGAAAATAATACTTCGTTGAAATAAAACGACACGATTAGGCGACACACACACCGACCGATGATTTGTAGTGTTATCTTAGCAATTGGAACTGATCATGATAAATTAACAGTGCAATTCGTGGCGGCAACTCAAACAAAAGGGACAAAATCATTTATCTTTGAAATTCAGAGTATTGATGAGCCATTTTGCAACAGTGTCGCGTATAATTTTGAATCAATGTTGTTTGTTCAGGAGCAATCGCGGCCTTTATTTCAATTGATTTGAATGCCAATGTGTCACTGATTTTGACACTTTTTAAAATAAACTTGTGCATGGTTACATCCGATCCAGATTTTAGACGTAAAAAAATGTTTATATTGTTGATTTTTCACACGATTAGTTTTTTTTTTTTTTTTTCATTTCGATAGGTCTGTATACAGAGTTGAAACACTGCGAAAGCGTTGCCTGCAAACAAATTCGTTGCATTTCTCATCGGTTCGTTGGGCTCATGAAATCTTGTCGATTTCTCGGATTCTTGCGGGTGATTGGCCGAAAAGCTCGGCATGATAAATTGACATGGAATCCGTGTAAATGCAAATCGTGTTTTCCAGTCGCGCACAAACTGTTAATCATTCATTCATACATACGCGATTTTTATTCTTTCATTTTACAAAAACAAAAACACAAGTAGACGAAATGCACAATGTATACAAAATATGATCAATCATCAAACGCGAAATCTAAAAGCAAATTTTGGTCAACAATAAGCAAATTTATTTCACGTGACCGGGATGAAAAATATTTTCATACCGCTGTAAATAATCATCTGCGCGACAGTGAAAATGCCAAGTACCCCTTCGACGTATACGCTCAAACACAATATATTTTCATTAATTCAATTGTCAAGTGCGACGGGTGCCGGTATATAAAACATCTACGTGCGGTAGTAAAGAAAAAAAACATAACAAAAAACGTTATTTCTAATATGAGCTGGATAATCCTTTTAACGTGCGTTCATTTAGTGGATCTTTCTCATTTCAATTAATCGCATCGGAATCATTGAAAATAGACTTTCAGCAAGCGAATTTGCCTTGCGGAATGAGATGTTGAAATAAGACAAGCTCAATCGATAAAGCAAATGATCGTTTTCTTTCTTTTTTTTTTTATTACAGAAAAAAAAGATAGAAATTAGTTTAATAAAGTATTGAAAAGTGTTAATACCAAAAGTTTTGTCCCCGAGCAGGAAACGAAATTTCGAATACGAAAGTTTTGTTACAGTTTTTTCGCTACATCGTTGAATTTCATATTGTTTTCAAAAAGTTGGTAATGCAATGGACATATAATTTTACAATTTCGTTTTTAAAATTCCACTCGAGGCAGATTATTCATTCAGTTCCATTTTAAATTTACTGGTTTTTAAAATCTTGTTAGACGACAATTAATCAAATTTTGATTAATCTTAGCGTTCATTAGCGCGGGACTGAAACGCTCCATGTCGCATAATGACTGTTGTCTTCCTTATGCAAAAATGTAAAATTCAGGTCAACGCGGATTATTTTGAAATTCGGTTTACCAGACTGAATTATAATGTGGAAATGCACAAAGTATTTATGAAGCTACTAAATGGAAGCTTTATTAAGCACAAATTATTTATGTCCCGATGCGGTTATTTGAATACTCATATATGAATAACATTTATTTAACTTTGTCACATTTGATATTTTAAATCCCAAAAATCAAATCGGCTTTTGAAAATTCGTTTTGCATATAAATATTTATGCATAATTTCGAATTCAGATATTTCATCAGTTACAAAACCTTGATGTTTTTTGGTAGAAAAGCTTCAATAAGAATTATTTGCAAAAACAGATTTGGCGTTTGGGGGTTCAAATCGAAACCGATTTTTGTTCGGTTACCTGAGTTGAAATCCTGTTATAATAATATCTTCTGTTTCTGCATGGGAACGAGAGAAGCAAAAGAGATTTTTTGTAACGGCATTTCAAGTCAAGAAAAATATTGCATCTCCTCAAAAATATTGAATTTAAATTTCACAGCCGAAAGAATCTCTCAGATTCAATTAGTTTCCATTTTATCACCTCGCTCTCACTGTTTTTCGACCTCGCAATTTGTGAAATCCAATCAAACAATGGAAAAGGCTGGTGAAAAAAAACCTAAATCTCTAATCGTGCACGAAAAGCGAAATAAAAAAAAATTAAAACAAAATGAACCGAAATAAACGGCGAAAGAAATAGACGACAATGTCAACAACCCTCGTGATTACATGTATTTTTGTTCTGTTCGATAGAGGATGCAATTGAATCAGCATTGCGATTTATTTTCACCAGGAGAAAGAAGACACAGGAGATAAATAGATAACATTAATTGAATTGTTAAATCGGTCGTGAGGCATGACTCGGCGTTTCTGCGACGTAATTGGCCGCGCGCACCCTGACGGCTGCTTTGTTAATCACGACCCGGAATTGTGGACTGAAATATGTACGAGATCCGATGCTGTTCCGATTCGTCAATAATTGAAACCGATTTCATGAATGATAGCCCTTGACGTCCGCGTGACAACTTTTCAATTAATTGACAAATTGATTCGTCCGAGTTCCAAGTGTTTCCACCCATAGAACACGATTTAATAAAATTGGGACAAAAGCTATGAATAACAAGCTAAGGGATACAAGTTAGTTACAAGATACAAGAATTAAGTTCTTTTCTTTATTAGTTTCCTTAATTTCTTTTTTTTAACAACTGTTTTTTATTATCTTTAATATTTCAAATTGATTTTACTGGTATCAATTAAAAACATTTGACTGTTTTTAGTTTTACTTTTTGGGACACAGACTTACAAAGATCTCAAGTAAATCTGGAGCTGCTTGTAACTGATGCAAGACCGTACTTAGTCGTAGATGATTATAATGAAATACTCTGCATAACAGTTTACTCAGGATGATCACAGTTTGCCCAACAAGGTAAAGCCCGGTAATGGTTATTAGATATCTACAGGTTATCAAGTTGATTGTGTTTATCGAACGAGCGATGAACTTTGCCAATAAATATTAACCACAGAGCACAGCGTCAACTCGATTCAGCAGATGCATTGATACCCGGTGCGCAATAACAAGCAATATTTATCGGCCTTCATTGAAAATTATATTTCGCGTGAGATGCAAATAATATTTTTCCCCGCGCAGTCCAATCCAATTTCATTGCTTATAGCTATTGCTTGTTTCACATTGTTTCGTAAGTTTATTCAATTTAGAGCCGAATCAACTTAATTACTTATGAAGAATGCTGTGATTCCGTGTAATTACATTCTGCACTGTTTGAATCAGTGTATTACTATAAATACTGCTGGAACGAATTATATTTCGAACGAATTTTTGAACCAAAGATTCATTGCAGATGGAATTTCGCGATATTTGCAACTTTTAATTAAGCAGCCTCTATAATATGACGTTTATAGGAATGCCAAGAAAATGAA
Organism: Trissolcus japonicus; assembly: GCA_030522925.1. NCBI lineage: Eukaryota > Metazoa > Arthropoda > Insecta > Hymenoptera > Scelionidae > Trissolcus > Trissolcus japonicus. The sequence continues at coordinate 355,568 of JAPYZS010000004.1, forward strand.
AATCTACACATTTGAACAATTTGCACAATTTTAAAATTCAATCTTCTCATAAAATAATGAATGCGGTTGAAAAATTTCCATTTTCTTGGCATTTCTTCAAAATTTGATGTGAGCTTCATTTCACTTGTGATATTACAGATTTTCGTTTACAGAATATATGTATACAGAAGTCAACTTTTTTTGAGAATCATGAACTAGTGAAACATAACTATTAATTTTTTTTATTTTTTTTATTTTTTTTTTATTTTTTTGAGATGTCAAATTTTTGTTTAACTAGGGATGGTTTAGTTGTACTGAAGGATTGAAATCAACTGGTGGGTCTGATCCTTGTACAGATCCTTGCTTTAGATATGAGTTGAAAGCACTTCATTACATATACAAAATGTTTTGTTTGAACAATGTTCAGGTGAAATTGGCTTGTTACCAATTTACGTATAAATGTTTCAGAGGTGTTCCGTATAAGTTATGAGATTATTTAGTCAGTCTATGATAAATTACAAATCATAATATTTGTTAATAATTTTAGTTAACTCTTGTGGTAAATTTTCAACTTAATAAATACAAACTTTTCCCATCGTACTAAGTTTTTACAGAAATTTATATTCGTAGATTTACTTAGTTTTTGTCACTAGAATGTTGTTATTTTTGTTTGTTGTCCTACAGTCGATGGTGCTCAACGATTACAATTCTGGCCGATCGCCAATGATTGTCAGAATCACTGACTAGAGACAAATATTGTTTTATCCGAAATTCAATATTATTTCGAAACGATTAAATTAAAGGCATCATTATTATAACAAAATTTGAATATAGTAAAAGAAGTTTCTTTTCAATGCAGATTAGTTGAAAATTGCTTCATTTTGTTGTAGACAACTTATCAGTCCATCGACCTCATCAAGTTGACAACTTTTGCTTAAGAGTTTAATTTCATCGTAGAATAATAAATAATAAATGAGATGAGAAAAATAAGATTGATTTATGTTATGAAATAAATAAATAAAATTATAACTAAAAACTAAAATTCCAACATGATATATAAAAAAGTGTTTCCATAAAGAAACAAAATATAATCAGTTCACAAATTCGTGTATATATAATCAGTTCCCAAATTCGTATTTACTTTTGACTCCGATTAGTCAAACTCAAAACATTCCACAGGTAGCAAAACAAAACCAATAATCACGATTTTTAATTACACGATGGGTCACCCGATTGATTTGACCAATCAACCGTGTTCGATATTATGATTATTTTTTAATTGTTTCTTCCCGCTGAAACTAATGACATGCAATCGATTACGCACGGTTGTCAAGCACCCCTTGAATTCCACCAAATTGTTCACTTTGTTTTAAAAATTTGCTTCGTTTGGTTCATCGGAATTGTGTTTTCAAATAAAATTGTTGTTTTTGCCCAGCGATGAAATTTACATTTAGTTATTGTTAAAAAAATTTATATTAAATGCAAACAACCAAAATAAAGAAGCTGCAGCAAAAAACATATACAAATTGTAGTAGTTCTCACAAAATGTTATTTTTTCGCATAGAAAATATGAAAATGGAATGACGAGGACGAAGAAGAGAGTCTGAATCAAAGTTTTAAACCGCGAACGGCAAATATATGATAATACCGGTGATATGTCTGGGGAGCATTCTGGGTTGCACTAGAACTAAAGTTTGACATTATAATGTACCGCCGTATAACTTCACAATGAACAAACAGTCATTTTCATTGTTAATGGCTTAATGACGTGTTACATTAAACGTATAATTATCTTATTACTTAGGAAATCAAAGTACTCACAGGAACGTAATCACGGAAACTTGGTCGAGTTTCGTTTTAATAAATCAAATCCTGAATGGGGCAAATTAATACGACTTCATTTTTGTTCTAATTTGTTAATTTTGTTATACGCGTGCAAGAACTGGAAATTAAATCGAACTTAATAAGTGACGGTTACGTAATTAAGTTGCATGACGTAAAATTAAAATTCTTTTTTATCCAATGAAAACGCGTTCATTTGCGCATTCATCCCGGCCGTACACATTCAAGAAACTTTATTACATAATTTCAAAATTTGTATACGACGCGCTGCGGACGATGATTTATTATGTATGTCCAACGAATATTCGGATAGCCGTAAGCTATGATATTATCATCATAAACTAGTTTAATGAAAAAGGGTAGGACAAATTTAAAAATAATTAAAATCAGGTCGCGATGTTTTTAAAGCATCTACAGTGATTCTATAATTTACTTCCAAAATTTACATCTTACATCTTCTTTGACATAAAAAATGCTTGAATGAAAGCATTTTATTGGTTGTAAAGTTTAGAATGGAATCAAAATAAAGAGGGTTGTTAAAAAATCATTTAACTTTCACACAATTGCACAAGAGTAATTATAAAGTATGAATTCTCGAATGCGAGATGCAAAAAAACCAGTGAACGGCTGATTGTTTGGCGGGCAACCTTTTCGAGCACTTGGCGCAAGTCGCCGTCGCGTTGATCTCGGATCTGCAAAGTAGATATTTTTATCGAGAATTGTAGCGGTGGGTTTCACATAAATAATCCGCACTTTTTGTTGCTGAAACAAGTGGAAAGCGACCGCGAAACGTCAAAAGCAAAATTACTCCGTGAGTTGATCGCTCCATGCCAGGTGTTTGAAACTTCTCACGAATATCTATAGACAATTCGTCCCAACTCGCCTTCGGTTTCATTGCTATTGTTCGTTCTAGATACAGAAAATTTTGTTTCAATTCTTTTTACGAAAAAGAAAAAAAAACTCACTGAACCAAGAAATTAAAAAATTTGACAGTAAATTTCTTAAAAAAATAAAATTTGAAAAAGTTAAATTATTGTTTCATTTTTGAAACAATTAAATGCTATTTTAGTTTTCATTTTGAGAAATGATTTACAAGTAAACATTGTCAAATTACTAAAAAAAAGTGTTGATAAAATTGGGAGCTGATTTTTTATTTAAAAAAAACGTTGTTATTCGTCGCATCGCCAATAAACCCTCAACACTCTCACGAGTGCCGTAAAATTCTCTTTACTGTTTGGCCAAGGGCAAAGTTGACTCAACTCAAACAATTTGGACACTTAAAGAAAACAGCTGACGCTACTTCAAACTCGTTCTTGTCAAATTCGATTAATTACCACGGGGACAGTTTATAAACAAATTTACAATTTTCAACGGAATTTCTGCAAATTGTTTGACTTTCATTCTATGAAACGTCACTTCTGATAAATTTGCAAGTCTAAAAATTAATTCGTTTTAAAAATTGAAATATAATTTACTCATAACTTCAAAAAATAAAGTTATCAAAAGGAACAAATTTATCCTTTCCATGTTATTTATTAACAATGGAGAATAAATTGATATTTTACCTCAACTTAATTAATTAAATACAATCACAGAATGTACCATTGATGACCTCTAATATTATTTATTTGTTATTTAATTTAGTATTCAATAATTAACAAAGCAATCAGAAAAGTTATTAAAACAGAAAATAAATGAGTCAACAGCGACTCGCTTATAAAAAGCATGCAAACACATTTTTGTCGTGTACAATTTGCATTTTTATTAATTTCGGTTCTTTTCACTAATAAAAATTAAAGTTTTATTATATTTGAATGAAAAGTAAAGAGGAATGCACAGCATTAAACCATTCTTGGTATATAGTTCTAGAATTACACAGATCTGGCACCTTAACGCTACCTTCAAGATGAACCTCTCGAGTATAATTCAAAAAAATATTTTTATACACGATTTTGACGTTATTAATTGTTGTAGATGGGATGTCCGACAGGCAAAAAAAGCTAGAATCTATTTTCTTTCGGTTTTTGCGGGACAGTCCAGTATTATTAGGCAAATAATTTGTGCTCGGTTGAATCCAGAGAATAGTGGCGGTCGCGAGGTAAAGTGATTTACTGTGAATATTACGCTGTGATAATAGTTGCGCTAAATTATGGTGGCGCTTGATTATTTTTGTCCCTTAAAATATTGAAGTGCATAGTTTGCATTTGTGGCTTTCAATACACCTACTGAACTTCTATTAAAATTCTAATTTCGATAGAAATTAGATAATGAAAAATCTCATAATAAAATCATGATGAATTTTTTATTCTAACAGAATAAAAATGTGTTAGGGACAAAATTGTATTGAAATTCGAACGAATTTTATGACAAGTCAAACCATTTTTTTCTCCCCCGAAAAGATTTATTTGAATTAAATTTTCGACATTTATTTATATAGCGTTTTCTTACACTCCGTAAACACATTTTCTACTCGTCATCAGACTTTGTGTCGTTGTGCCAAGATCGCGGCATGCAAATTATTTCGGTCCTACAACGATCAGTCTTGCACTTTAATACTCGTCGAGCAAAGGGAAGACATCCTCAATCTTCTACTGTAATTTCAGAATGACCAAGCGATATATAAAATGTTCCGTACTTTGACCCTTTAAAAAATTGTCACAATGTAATTACATCCTACTTTTTTTTATATTTTTTTTCATTGTCGCTGTCAGAATAATTTTTATCCTTCAAAAAATGCTTTTAAAGATGATTTTATTACCTCTTCCATAAGAATCTGCATTGTATCGTAATTAAAAAAAATTGTGGTCTGATATTACACCTCGGGACTGAAAGGTTAACATCCCGACTTTTTTATTCCTACTTTAGATTGACCAGTCGCGTTTTAATGCGAGCTCGAGTGGATTTTAAATGGCAAATTTATGATCACGATTAAACTCATTGGATCATGACAGGAACATTTTTTTTGTCAAAACTAAAGATAATTGGAAATTTAGAATGCTCTTAATGTTTATTTCTGGCAATATTTAATTAGGTTGAGTAGTGTTCGAACGAAAATAGAATGCAGAAAAAAAAACGAAGACTCAACAACAATTTACAACCATAAAAACGAACTTTCAATTCATTAGATTCTAATTCTGTCTTCTCAACATGACACAATTTATAAGAAATATTTGAGCGTCTAAAATTAATTCCATGTCTGCACAGCGTTTTTAAATCAAAGTCAATTAATCTGTTCGAACGATCGCCCACGCATTTTTTCGATCACGTTTTACATTCTTTCTTCGTAAAACATTTTTTCGGCCGAATCGGACATAAAAAAGAATTGTAAACAGCGTTGCAATCTTAAGACCTCTTTTTCCAAAAAACGCTCTCGCATGACGTGAAGTGTATCGCACATAAAATCATCGTGACGTTACATTGGAAAAGTATGTTATTTGCTTTTCATCGGGGTAAAAATGTTCTAATTTCGAAGAAGTGCCAGCGTTGCTGATTAAAACTGCATTTCAAACGTTAAATCGAATGGTTACGCGACATGCGATGTGATTAATTTCAAAGTAATGTTGATAGTTTGAAACTTAGTTTTTGGTTCTGTGCAATAATAACTAACGAATTAAGTGTTCGATGAAGGAAACCGAAAAAAATTCATCAGTCAGTCAGACTATTTTTGCATGGCGTGATAATTTTTTGTTATAAATAATGAATGTTTTAAAATTACACATATTTTTGTGAAATAAATATGAAATTTTCCTTTGCAAATTATTTCATCAGATCAGGCGAGCTCATTAATATTCTTTTTCATGAATATATAACATTGATCAAATCATTATGTCAAAGAGGAAAGGTATATCACAAATAATAGATGCACTTCAGTGTCGAAGAATTTTCATATTTATTAATGCACCGAAACATAATTATAATTTTTATTTAGTTCTATTAAATTATTTTCTTAAAAATGAAATAATTTATTGACGACAGATTTAATTAAAAATATGAGAAGACGAATTAAAATTTTTGAATACCGGGTTCGTTTTTGGTTGCAATAATTAACTACCACCATGAGTTGCTAATGGACTTTTAATGCGAGAACAGGAGGACAAGAAGCGCGAAAGTGGCGCGCGTTCGAGTGCGAAAAGCAAGCTCTCAATGAGCAAGTTCTGCTAAACAATAAAATTACGCATGAATTTGAATTGCATTCCCGGACCGGATGTATCTTTATTTCCGCTTGGGCCGAGCATTCTGCACCGCTTGGTCTCGGGCAATTTCGGCTTGCTGTTAATGTGATCGAATACGCCGCTGACATTAGAATTCAGTTCAATTTATGACAAAATGAGTTAACGCTTGGCTTTGTTATTTTACCACTTTCATCCCATTTTGTAATTAATACATTCAAAATTCAATCTGCAATCACCATGTTCAATGCTGAATTCAGTGTCTGTTTTTTAATTTGAATGCTTTTTGAAACCAAATACATTTGTTCTCGATCAATTTGAAAAAAAATAAAATATCTTTTTCAAAAACAAAACTTTTTTTTTTCAATACTGTTTTTCAATGCCTGGTTTGTTATTTTGACATTTCTTGTACTAAATTTTGTTTCATACTCAGATTTCTTTTGTGATAAAGTTCGTCATTCGTGTTGTTGATATTTATTTTATTGGAAATATTGATGCATATGTTGCCAACAATAATGAACACAAAAACTGTTTGATCAGAAGTAAAAAATTACTTTGTGATTTAATACAAAACAAATGTGAATATGATGTTCAACTTTTTATTGATAAAGTTTCAAAAAATCTGCCAACCATTAGCAGCTCTATAGTTCTATTTTATTGTTTCTCGTGTTTTCAGATTAAATACTTGATGTTTAATGAAGGATTTAGGTTGTAATATTAAATTTGAGCGATAAAAGAATTCATTTCGTGTTATAAATCTTCCTTTAATACTTTTCAGTTACTAGAAAAAAATCGTTTGACGAGAGAAAAAGGAATTAAAAAAGTTTTCATCTTGCAATATCCGTTGTTTAATGAAAACGAATAAGTCATTGCTAACAGGCACATTATAACTGAGAAGTTTTTTTTATGTCATCAATGCACACGAGGTTATTTGAAAGCCACAGGCCAACGATGTGATTTTCGGCCGAACCGGATGAAACCCTTTGGGGAATCGTCCAAATTGACAAATAATGTCTTATCTATCTATTTTTATTATCCAATTCAGTTTCATGAAATGACTGATATGAATAATTCATTCCTGTTAGTTTTTTGAAATTATGCAACGTAGCAATGTGTTTTCTCATGTATAAATACGAATGTAGACTGTATGAATGAATTTAATGAAATTGGTCCAACCAATCAAAATGTTTCATTTTCAATCAAGATCTCATTTTTTTTTTTGAATAAAGAATCTGAATAAATTATTCGATTTTAAGTTTACATTATATAATAATAATTTCAGTTGACAAGTTATTGCAGTGATAAAAACGTATAAAGAAAATATACACGTTTTACTCCCCCATTGTAGATTCTTGTTCAGTTCGCGAAATAAATTGCATAAATTTAAATTACATTGAGCAGAAGATGTGGAATCTCAATCTCGCTCATTGTGCAGTGTATATTTTTATGAAATTGAAAACTTTCAAATGGATATCGCAAACACGAAATCTCTGTTTATTCTTCCGTTCCATTAGTTACGCCACGAGTTACGCGTTATGTGTCACGCAACTCATAAATTGAACAAACAAATTTTTTCTATATGCGTGCGCCCTTACTTTTGTGCAAAAGAAATAAGTGCTTTAGTGACGATTTTTTTAAAATAAACATCACTTTATAAAGAGGTTAATTATTTTTATTGGTTTGGCCTGGATGGGTCATATTAAAACGGGACATAAAAGCCTTACAAAAGCCACGCATAAAGGATCTTGGAGCTTTTTTTTTGACTATCTTAGACGATTTACGTACTCCTTATGCCGTCGATATACAACATTTTGCATACGGAAATTACGTTGCGCCGTGTGTGTCTTGACTTAATATCCGTTGCACTCAGATTAACTTGTTCCATTTCAGCATCTCAACACACTTCCCTATCATCTCTTTAGTATCTTTTATTTTCACTTCTTGTCTTTTATTAATGTATCCTGACTATACTAAACTGTCACAACCATGTTCTTTGAGTTTAATAAATCTCTTTGTATTTGCCACAATCTAATTAGTATGACGATCTTGCTTTAATAACAAACAAGTTTTTAATCGAAGATTCAATTTTTACCTCAAATTGAATTCAAAACAAAATTTGAAAAAATTAAAAATTATTAGTCAGATATTGTTTTATGAAATTATTTTAACATTTTTTTTTTCAGTAGTCATATATATTTTTGAAACGGCATTAAATAGGCGAAATGAAGCTGAATGTGGTGAATCCCAATGACCAAAGGATAAAAAATGTGACTGTGAATTCAAATAGCGTCAACATTTTTGCCCGCACTTGGGAATCGAACGATTCGGCTATAAACGATTCATGAATTTAATATTTAATCGCGAGTTTGTGTTGCGCCATTCACCATTTTCACCGCCGTTTATAAATTTAAAAATTCTTTTCTTTTATTAAATTTTTTTTTCAATCCCACACATAAAGGCTAAGTGTATTCTTGAGATCAAATTTTCGTCCCAATATGATTTGATCTTAATCTTTGATTCCGCGCTATTATATTTTTTGTTCTTTTTCTCGCACAGTTGATCTTCATGAGATAAGCAAACGGGTCACGTGTTATCCGAACTTTTCGTCCGAATTTCTGATCTTTTGTATTCGTTCTTGCGACTTGCAGTTTGAAACTGTTGAAAATTCTCTGTCGCCTGACGTTAAAAGTTTGCGCACACTTGTAAACCCAGCCGTTGTCTTTTAAATGCACACGCAAACGCGTCAAAATATTAAAACTGACACAAATATGAAAAATTGAACTTGAAAATTTGAACTTGCAAAATGTAAAATTTGTTTTTAGTTTTTATATGACAAAGAAACGTTTGAGGAAAAATGAAATTTCGATATTAAAAAAAAAAAAACGATATTAAATAAATAATTTGTTGCTCGAACAACGAAAATATTACAGAGGTTCACATCGCATCAAATATGAATTTAAATTTTTCATTTCATTCGATAAGAAAATTGTGCACTAGAATGTTTATCAAATTTTTCGGTTCTACCGACAGAATTTTGTTATCGATTGGACCACTTGCGTCATGAAAGTGTATCGATTTAAATAAACATTAAGTGGCTCCGCGAGGACGACCTTTAAGGAGGCGCCCCATGCTCGTATGACCCCATCTTTTAGGGATTATTTTACGGCCTGATTCGGCCCATTTGTATGAGCGAAACGAACTTCCCTCTTAATTTCTTCGCTAAAGCAAAAGTCAGAAACGAAGGTCCGCAAATTCCGGTGTCTTTAATTTTATTACCTTAATAAAATAACGATCATTTACATTTTGAGAGCAATGAAAAGTTCTAATTTTGGCTTTCAAAAATTACTTTGTTAAAAATAAAGAATCTTTTGAAAATTAGATAAAGGAAAAGTTAACTTTGAATGTTTAAATAAATTCGATGTCAGAGTGTTTCCATAAAATTACTTTGAACGTACACACTAAATACACTTTACGATACAACTTTATGTGATGGACAGTATATAAAATAAAAAAAAAATTAAAATTTTACTAAATAAAATAATATATATTTTATTTATCAAACCATTAGAAATTAACAGGTAAGAAAAAAAGCCATGAATTTTTATCAGGATACTTGAATATTCGAGCGTGAAACATTAAATTCGACATCTCGTATGCCGTTGTTGTATAATTTGCCCGGTCATTACGCCTTATGGAAATTCAGATATCCATAGTGCTATAAACTATCGTATTTCTAATTCGAATTACGTGTCTGCGGAATGTATTATTTATAATTTCAAAATTACTATGTTTGGACCTCAACCGAGTTAACCATAAATATAATTATATTTTATTTTATATTTGATAAAAAAGCTCAGTGATACATACATTTTCTATGACTTTCTGTTTACAAAGTGACATTTGATTCTTTATTCATCTTACTTTATTTGTAACCAACGTTTGCCATCGAGTAACGTTAAAGAAAGTCAAAGTACAAAAGACATTCTTTAACTTTTTTATATGACATTGGAAAAGCTTTGCAAAAGAAAGGCGTTCTTCACGAAACACTTGAAATAATATATCATATACAAAAGTAACGTGCATTTCAACGTTAAACTGGTATTGAAACTAAATGAAATAAAGAAGGTTTTGAAGAAAACGAAACGATCGTTGTTTAAATTCAACATTTGTAAAAATGTCTGTTATTTCACATAAACACTCAACAATTTATTATCAGAAGCTTAAATCCGGCTGAAGAGTTCTCTTTTTATTTGGATATGCGATATTTTGTAACGAGAAGAATTGTTTCGAATGTCAATATTTTTAAATGACAAGCACTTGGCGTGAAAGACGAAGTGGAAAAAAAAAGAACGCGAGTTCAAAGCAAAGCAGTAATATCGAACATCAAACGTAAGAGTAACAAACAACGGAATTCGATGCGAATCAATTGGGTCACTAAGAAAATCAAAAGCTTAGTCGCAGAACTTATACGATCGACACATTTTTTGCATTACGAGTGCGAGTAATATTTAGGAGTTTGTACCTTGCTGTTAAACTTTTATTGAAATGATATATGCACTTTTTTGTCTGACAAATGCCGATGAAAAAAAAAAAGAAAAGAAAAAAAAAAGAGAAAGGACGTCAATTTTTAAAAATTGATGTAAAGAATGTCACCATTTCAAAAAAGCATCTTGTCAAACGTCTTTGTTATATTTTTCCAACAGTTTTTTTCAACTTATGAAGTTAAAAACAAGAAATACAAAAATCTTTCAAATCTACGTGAAACATTGTAAGACAAAAATGAACAATATTCGGTGAAATCGTAAAAGACGAAGCAAATCGATGGACGATGCTTAGGTGTGGCGCGCAATTTTCGGATTATATTTCGTTTTGTTATGATTATTGAAACCGACCGACCCAATCGGTGCGGCCCACGTAGGCCATCAAAATTTTAATGTGTCGTTGGTAAGTTCCTCGACACACTGTAATAATAAAAATTCCTACGCCACGTGATTCTAAATCAACGAATCCCCGTCAGAGCTTGCCGTCTCAGCTTGCAACACGTATAAAGCGCCGAGCCAAATTGCAAAACCTCCCCCAGTACCTTAATTTACGATTCCTTTTCTATTAAAACTATAATTTTTATCTATTTCACTTTATTGTACTTTTGTTACCATTTTTCTCTCTTTTTTTTTCATTTTTATTTATTTCGATTAAACATTAAATTTGTTGCTGTTTTAAAAGTTTGGTTAATATCTGATGCTTTTTGACTAGTTAAAATAAAATTTCCTTTGAAAAAAATTTGTTTCGGATTTTATTGTTTAAATTTTGTTTTTCACTTCTCACAGAAATGACATTTCCGTAGTTTTGGTTTCTCATAAATGACATTTTGACAGATATTTAAAATTGGCTCAATTTTTGTGCATGTTTTGTTCAAAATATACATTTTTGAGAGTGAAAAGGACATTCAAAATATCAAAAGTGACAAACGGAAGAGAACATTGGGACAAAAGTTTTGGATTCGATTAAACAATTCAATTTGAGGCTATTTGTCCGTGTTAAAAATTGTTCGAGTAATTGAGCAAATAAAGTTATCTGAGATTAAACTAAAAGAGTAATAACCGTTTCAATTAAATTTTTTGTCGCGAGCGCATTGCGTCACACTTGTTCTAATATCTCCGATCAATTATAAAACCAAACAGACGATTTTAAACAGCCGGCTCGACAAATGAATCTCACTTCGGTTTGAGCACGAATCCCTTAACGAGAAGTCGACAAAACTTCCAAGTGATTAATGGAAATGCATTCTTTCCATTTTGATAATAAATCGTTCATATGGTCTTGTTTGGAATCTTGTTTTCGCAACTTGATTTCTCTTTTCCGCGTAAAAACTATATCGAGGAAATTCTACCGGATTCACTATCCTTTTTTTCATTACAAAAATTTTAATGCATCGGAGCAAACATTGTTAAAATTTTTCAATTTTGGTTCGAGAAAATGAATTTTAATTTGTTACAATTGACATTAAACAAAAAAACAAACACAATTGCACAATTCCGAAACGGGTACATAAATCTTGTGTGCTGTTTATTTTTATACGTCTGGCGAAAATCGTCTTACTTTTCAATCGGATACTTCGCGTTTTCATGAAAAGCCGTCTGACGTCATTCAGTTCGATCATTCCAAAATGATTGTACATTGCCCATTATTTCAATATTAGAGTGTAAAAATTTAAAACGTAGTAATAGTCTGAAAAATGTGCGAATGATTTATGAGCGAAATTGGCGTTTCGAGAGGGACCATTATTTTTTCATCGTAATCCCAAATGAAAGACTTTGATTGTCCCGCTCTGAAATATATCAAATTGAGCCACGTTTGAGATGTAAATTGTCGTTAATTAAGATGTCATTCTAATTAATTTGATCATTTAAATTTTTACAAACGTGTATTTCTGTTTCGTTTGGACAAAAGACAAAAGAAATGAATTTGCTTTTAATATAGCGGAATCAGTCGGTGATTGCTAATGAACAGAAAGTTCGGGGTTGCGCAAGTTTTTTATTTTTGAAATAAACTGAATAAAGTTTAATTTCTCCTCCGGAAAAATGAAGTGTAGGATGTTCATGTATTTTGGTTAACGTGTATCTTCATGAAAAAATGTAAGTTATTTCGGAGATTTGTTATTTTAAATTGAGTAACTTTTAGAAAACCTTAAATCGTTTTAACAAAGTTGAGACGGTGTATTTAAAAGTTACATTCATCACCGGGCGAGTTTCATTTACAATTTTATGGGCCAATAAGATGGGCTAGAATAAATCTAAGATTAAAAGTGTTTTGGATTTTCTGGAATTCCAAACTTCTCAAGTTGTTCTCATCTAAAAACATAAAATAACCGAAAAAAATTATGTTTAATTAAAATTATTTGATTCAGTATATTTATAATTTTATTATTATTTATTTTCATTTATCGTTTAAATTATTTGCAATTTTATTTCTGGTGAGGAAAGTAAACTGTGTAAAACGAGCCGACGAAAAGTGTCATGGAAGAAAAAAAAAAAGAAAAACTTACAGAAGTGGATGAAAAGTCTCGGCAGTTCTACACTTAGTATTTTGTCATTCATGAATGTGCTATTTGAATCACACGTACGACACATCGTCACACATATATATTCATTTATCTATTTTCCGCACATCCGGATGACTTGTCGAGCCATCGCGATGACTATTTTGCGCGAACTTCGTAACTTGCACTGCAACCATGCGTGGATCCATCTCTCAAGTGATGGCGAACATTTTTCCTTGCCCCCTTCTTTCACTCACTTTTCAACATCATATCATTATCCGAAAATCTGCAACCTCGCGACCGGTCATTACCGATTTCATAACTTTCTTTCAAATGGTGAAAAAAAAATTTTTTTCCCCAATTTTTGTTTCACAACTTTTGAATTGATTTCGTGTTGTTAAAACTTTTTTTGAGTTTTCAATGGGGGTTGAGCAATTCACGGGACTCCGTACAATCTCGAAGCGCTCGACTGGCGCACTGAGGAATAGAAAGACGCGTTAGGCCAGCCAGCCAGAGTGCTAGCAGGGTGTCGGATAAGCAGGAAGGAAGGCATGACCCTGGCAGTGAGTGCCGCCTGCGCGTTGCCATTTGCGTTTTGTTGACGCGCGATTCTCCACTCGGCAATTTGCGTTCACACAAATTTCAGTGCGATCGGTAACTACGAACTTCGGAGTCGGCTTTAGACGGTCCAATTATTCTGTCAAAAAAATCTGACATGCTGATGCAGCCCAAAAAGTTTTCTAGAAACCCGAGCGAGATTTAGCTACAACGAAAAAGATTATTTCGGATGAAAGTTTTTCGAATTTAAATAATAAGTTTGGTTAAAATAAATTTGAGAAAATAAAATTAATAAATGATTTGAATAGGTGACGTTTGGACAATGTTTTGGGATGTTTGCGTCGCGATAAAATGGGTGTATTGTTTGGGTTTAGTTTGTCGTTCAAATATTCTAAACTCATTAGTCTGAATTAATTTGAACTTCGCGCTAATTCAGTTTGAGTCTAATTCCACGGCGCTAGGAATGCTGATCTCAGTCGAAATTACGAAATAAAATTCCATCGGTTCTTGATTAGCGATGCATCTAGTTCGCTGTATATATCCGTCGCGAGGATTTCGCCAAGTGTCGAAAACAAAACTGATTTTTGAGGTTAGACTTTTTTTTTCAAAATTTGTTTTTTTTCCGGTTGAATCGTTGATTGTCAAAACAATCTTTCATTTGAAATTAATGGAACGCTTTAAAATCATAAATCAATTCCGCCAAGTTTACGTTCAAATATTAAATTTAAACTCCAGAAAACACTTTTTTTCATGTTTTGCTTTTAATTGAACCAATTTTAGAACGTTTTTTTTTTTGATTTGGACTTTTATATTGATTTTGATTGTTGAACACAGAATTTGATAGTTTCAAAGTTACGTTTGTTTATTTATATCGTTCAATTTAGAACTTGTTCAGTTAAAAAAAATATCTGTGGTAATTATGTTTTTTTGTTTGGTAGACTATTAAACTTGCGTGAACGGAATTAAGATATGCAAAGGCTGACAAACTCTGAGTTTGTCTATAGTTTTGATGATCTTACAGAGATTTTCCATATTCACGTAGTTCTAGTACTTGAAATATCTCGGAGTACTTTTCAACGTCAACATCAATTATATGTATACGTATAAACGCTATGATACTTCGATTAGCTCTTGTCGCTGTATTGCATGCAATTATTTATCATTTTGCAAAAGTTATTTTAATAATACCAAAGTAATAATATTCATACACAAACTCCTGACATAGAAGATAAATGTTGTTATAAACTAAAAATTGTCTAAAGAATCATAAAACATATTACGTGGAAAATATTTCATTATTACTTATTAAAAAATTCTTTAAATTATTTTTGATAAAAAAATTGGAATATTTATTCATTATTAAGACTTAGATTATCAAGGTGTAATAAAGAATTTTTTGCAACTACTTAACCTGAATAAGTCAGTTTATGAAATGGTTGCTGTCGACATAAATTTATCCGATACAAATAAATTTATTTTACTGTGAATCGAAAGTAGCTTGCGGGATAAATCTGATCATATTCATCAACACAGGGGTACTGTGAATTTATATGCACAGTTCATGAAAGATTATTTGTCTCGACCAAATCGTTCGCTTCGTGAATTTAATTGAAAGATTAATTATCCATTCAACATTCAATATTCTGACCCTGCATAATAACAATAGTTACATAAACATTTATTTAAAAAAAAAACTATGCGTTTAATTGGAGGATATGTCAATAATTTTGAATAGTTGACATAATTTGAATTGTTGACAAAAACATAATTGTATTTCATTATTGCTCGTCAGAACAATAGAACAACAGAATATTTTCATTCAACAAATTTTTGTGATAATAAAAATGATAAAATCATAACCATTCTTTTTGAGTTTCACTTTGAATTTCATTTTACAATTTTGATTTTAAAATTATATTACATGTGCATTTTTTGTCTGTCCTATGAGACTCAATTTAATTTGCCATTTAATGAAAATCTTCTTAACCAACAGAACAACGTTCCTTATCTGCACCTCTCCCGAAACTCCCTTCTTTCTTATTTGGTTGTACTTGTTTAAGAGATACTGCTCGGCAAAATTATGAGGGTAAACGCGATCCTGAGTGGTTCCCTTATTCGTCGTTTACTTCGAGAAGTCAGAACAGTTCAGCATTTTGTCCTTTATCTATTTTGTCCCTCACCGTTATTTACGTCTACTTACCGAACTATAAACAAATGAAACTTTCAATCTACAAATTAGTTTTCTAGTCTGGGTACAAAAACTCGAACCTCAATTTGTAAAATCAAAATCATTGCAGGGTTAAAAGTTATGTTGCTTTATCTTATTTTGATAAGACAATTTTTGTTTTTTTTTCCACTCAAAATTTGAATTTGGGTGGGAACTAAAGTTTGTTGAATTCGGAGGAATCTAACAAATGATAAGAAGAAATCTAAAAAAGTGGCTTTGCCATAAAAACAGATTCCTCGAAAAAATCGTTCGAGATCGGTATATTTTTATAAAATGACGCACAGCATTAACTAGAACTTTGATGAATGACCTCGCACAATTAAGAAACTTGACTATTTATACGAGGTTGTCACGTCTCGATTGCTAACTACACCCAACGAAAAAATTCGCCAATTTCAATACTAATTCCGTAATTGCGTGTTTAACAACCAGTTTTCATCGATTTACATTTCTCTCCTTAATGATCATTCGAATTACTTGATATCCTTACCTCAGGATCTTAAGATTAAATTTTATCAAATTTTATTAATCAAAAAATAATTTTTGTCTAATCGCAATTCATTTTAATTTTGATTTGATATTGATTTTGATATTTTGTCTGACGTCACAATTTTCATTTTGGTATCTGTAATTGTTCCTTCTATTGAGAAAATTCTTCATTTAGAACATACAAAATGTTTGAAGAATTTGTTTTCCAGATGAGTGACAAATCATACACGCGTTCGTGACTTGAGGAAAATATTTATTCATCTGCCACAAAGATTATCTTGTAATTGTAGTTGTTTATGCTGGTTAGGCGAATCAGCGATACGATTCTATCAGTGCGGTATTGTTTTGGCCAACTGTCTATACGTGTGTACGTAAGCAAACGCGCGCCAACACAATTCGGCTATTTTCGAGCTAGAAATCAATGCTTTTCTTCCGCAAGTTATGATACCGAGTTGTCGCACAATGTCCGAATGGAATGTCCCCCCGCTATACAATTAGCGAATTTATCGCCTATGATTTCATTTAAATTGAAACATGCGTCAATGAAACTACGTCAACTTTTTATTTTTATAGCATGCCGGGTTCTTAAATTTGTAAAGGAATGCAGGAAACTATTTTTCAATTAAATTTAATTCAATTGCAATTTAATTGTTAATTAATATTTTTTTGGTTTTTATTTCAGGCCACTTTGACTGAGGAAAATTGCCAAAATTTTCTGGACAAAGAGCAAAGAATGCCTCTTTTGCTATGAGGTTAGTCAAATTTACAACAATCTTGCACAACATTCTGTTTTACAAATTTGCATACCAAACCATTATTTGTGGTTGATTAGATTAAACATTTGTAATCATAGGTTTATTTATTTTTTGCCCCCCAATAAATTAGTTATCTTTTTTCATTAGAAACGACTTCGCATTCCTCCAATCTGATGTAAAATTGCTATACTGTTTTCTTTGAAAACGTCAACGATTTTCATTGGTGATTAACTCGTATATCACATTAAGAGGTTTGCTTTTCACTCAAGAACGTATATTATAATTTCAATATTTTCTTAGTGAGATATATTTTTCGAGATATTCGAAGTTTGGCGATCAAACTCGCGATACAATTATCTAGGTTACAAAAAAAATCTGGATGGAAAATTTTGAGGTTTATTTTTAATATGTTTCTTTTTTATTGGAAGGAATGATTTTTTTTCGCCGGAGATTCGTTCCTCGAAATTGCATCAAAAGAACCTCAATTTGCGTAGCGCGGAGTTTAACGAACGCCCATTTTCATGTATTTTTATACAATATCAATGGCACCGCGATTGGCATTTCGTTCATGCTCGATCGGGCGTTGATTGCCTCGTATCACGAATGTATAGCGCGTTGCCATTTAATTAGCATTACGTTCGTTTCTAACTTGTCATATCGCAAAAAAATATAGTAAATTTCAGAATACCGATAACATTTTTTTTTTCTTTTTTATTGTGAAGCGCTTCATTTCATTTTGATTCCTACATTTTCTGACCTCAAAACAATTTTCGGCATTTATAAACACGTTCCACTTTTTTTGTTTTGGTATAAAAGAAAATGAAAATTCAAAATTTTTTTTTTCATTTTATTACAGTTTTATCTGATTGGGGTAATTTGTTTATTAGTAGAATGAATAGGCAAACTTGGTTACAATGGAAATGGTTCAAATTGATTGGTTAGTAAGTGTAAATGTATGACGTAGACTTGTCGCATTCATCGTGTGAATAAATGGACGAGAAAATTACATATGATGGCAGTCATGGATCACGCTGATATTCATCGTTCCTGATTGCAATTATAGAATTCATTGGACACTCGATGTACATCACAGATTCGTCGAACTGTGTAATTTACAATCCACAGTTGTAATCGAGGCGTTGAATCCTTCCGAAACTTCCGAACCCCAAAGTTACAATGATGTTCAAAAAATATACCAAATGAAAAGAAATTAAACAAAATTGTTGTAAGAACGTACAATTTCATTTACATATGCATGTTAAATTTAAAATAAATTTACATCTACAAATTGTTCATGTTACATTTATATTTACAAAATATAAATTTTAAATTTACCTCTACAAAATGTAAATGTAAATTAGAAAGAAAGGCTATGAGAAAAATAATTAAAGATGAACGAGAAAAGTTGGTGGTTAAAAGTTGGTCCGTAAATGATCGTCAAAAGTTTGATTATCACCCAGTGATTGCACAGGAAACGATGTTTTGCGTATCTGCGCGAATTCGAACATAGCAGACATAATTTGATATCGATTTTGTAATTCGATATTAAATATATTTGCTGTCGCATAAGTTGGCCTCATGTAAATACGCATTTCGATGTTCACTTTGATTACGTTTCCTCTTATAATTGAACCAAAGTTAATTTATTGTATACTGTTAATTAAATTATACCCTCTGATTATAATTTCTCCAATTTGAAAATCCTCATATTTTGACATTGTACGTTCGAGTATATACGTTTTCGCTAAATCACTATAATTGTATATTATGAATTGAAATGAATATAATACTTTGATGCAACATCGTACGTTTTTACGGTGATATAAAAATTCGATGCCATGGCTTTTCATCAATGAATGGCCGGTCGCAATTTCGTTCAAGTTTCCTTGTTTGTCCGAGGAGAAGAAGAACTCGAACGAGAAAGTGAGATTGTCCGTCCTTATAAGCCACAAGGCGATCACAGTCAGCCAAACTGTAATGATTATCACGTTCGATCGATGTCATACAAGATCTTGCGACTGGTTTTCGCGCGAAAATGATACAGTATAATATTCCCTCGCAACGACGTTTATTTGAATTCTATTCAAATTTCATTTGCGCGTTTTGTAACTCACCGAGCATTAACATAACTATTTTTGTTGAAACTTTCTTTAATTGCTTTAGCAAAAAATTCAAGTTAAACTATCTGAAAACAGTGGATCAAAAGTAACCTCATGACTTAATTAAAAACTTTTGACTCAACTTTGAGAATATTTAACAGGAAAGATCGTTCGTATCGTATTTTCGAGATTCAGCTGAAAAACTTTGGAACAGAATGAAACATTAAAATCAAAAGTCAAGTAGCGCTAGTAATAATTCACAAGTTTTATTTTTAAAAAATGGTCGTAATTAATGTTCTTCTTTTGATAGCTGGAAGAAATTATTTTACATAGAACAGAAACTAAAATAAAATGAAAACTAACATTCTCAATGATAAATTTCAGCTAAATTAAACGCTACCCATAAAGTTACCGCCTGTGTTCTTAGTCCGTTAAATTTTCATAGCATATTATGTTTCCCACACACATTGTTTAACATTCATTTTAAGAAACCATCCGATTCGAACATTTTTATAAATTGTTTCGAATTGATTATGTTGAGTTGAAAAATCTCAGAAATGTTGTCAACTGTTATAAATTACAAATAAATGGATGTCGCATCAATTTTTAATCTCGAAATAAAAAAGTTTTAATGATATTATTTTTGAATGATCTTAAATTACTTAACTGTTCACAGAATTTATTTTTTATATTTTTTCCTTGCAGTTTTGCAAAACAACCTGGTATTTTTTTTTATTTTTTATTTCATTGAAACACGAACTTCGGACGTTTTGCAACGTGATTGGAACGATGAAATCCGTGTCTGGTCTTAATCAGGCGGTTAAGACCGAGAGTGTCGACGTAACTCATGCCAAAATGAGCGACGTCACAACCACTGTGGATGATAGAGTAGGAATACTCTGATGTCGCAAACGAAGACGTACAACCAGAACATAAGCTCGAGACAGTTCTGTAAACGAAAATTGTGTCAGATTGTAAATTTAAAAATAAAAAAAAAAACAAACATTAATCCACTATTAATCAAAAGTCAATTGTAACATAAGTGGTTAACTTATAACGTAAATAACATGAAAATAATAAACAATTAAAACAAAGCACGAAGGGGTAACAATTTGAACTGCTTTATGGACGGTCTCTGTAGCGTTTTTTCTCAGAATAAATTTTCATTCTTCGTCAACTCTATATGTCTTGGGAGTTATAATCAACTTAGGAATTAAAGAGGCATTAAACTTTGTGCAAATTTTATAAGTTAATAAGTTATTACGCATTCGTGCTCATGAAGAGGAACTTGATGAAAATGATTATATAATAACTAGCTGAATAAGAAACAGTTTCACCAAGCTCTTTTGATCTACAAAAAATTGGCCTCCAAATTTCTAAACTCTGCATGTTTTTAATCATTCATCAAACCACATAATAGTCACGAAAATTCCATCGTTTCAGAAATTCAAACCACTAGAATGTTAATAGAGCAAATCAAATTTTAAATTCCCATTAATATACCTGATTGTATTCATTGACTTGTGCGCATGAATTCCGATCAAACTCTGTTCATTGAATTATTAAGTCTCACTTTTATAAGATAACTCTGCTTAGCCGACGATGAGGGAAAAGATCGCTAAAGTGTGTAATGCAACTTTTGTTTCAGCTGAATAACTTTGCACGTGTCAGCTTCTCACGAATCCTGACGATAAATCGGTTTTGGTTGCGTGAAGTGAAAAATGAACCTTAATGAACGAGAAAAGTCTGGAGAAGAAAAGTTGAAATTTTATTTTTATTTAAAAAAAATATGAACATTCTAAACTAAATTAAGAAACAAACAGTAGTGATATTACGGTAGTTTCGAGAACATTAATACATTAAAATTCAAATTGGGGTTGATTAGAAACACGTCAAGTTTAAGAACAATGTAATTGTACGGAAACTGCACGCGTTCGCAAAATATATATCCCCGCGCACGAAAACGGCAAAGTAAAAACAGGTCAGCTCAACTCGGATATACGTCTTGTTGTAAAAGTCTGAACTGTCTGAATGAACGACTGTGCAATTTCGCGCAACAGGACGTATCTGTCGTGGGTGCTCAAAGAAAAAACTTTTATATTTTTTTCACAGCTCGGCCTTTTTATGAACAAAATTCCTCCGCGACTCACACTATCGGTTTTTGACTTTTAATATCCTTTTGTTTTAACGTCAACTTTATTTCCAGGGCCGATTTTGAATTTGATAAAAAAAAACTTTCAAGTCATAAGCGATGATAAATTGCGTCGAGCGCACAAAATGTTCAAGCCGCTCTGATCGATGAGCGTTTTTACTTTTTCGCTTCCATTTCATTCTTATCTCTGACTTGACTATGATGATTTGCAAAGTCTACGTATCCGCGATAAGTGCAAGCTATATCTCGGGTCGCGCATCAGCCGTAAAATAATATTTGCCACATTTTCTGACCGTTTTGGATACCGATCGATCGGACATTCGTTTTTATATTTTTTTGAAAGAGTTAACAGCGTACATCGGCCAATTACCTGTGATTGGATACCGTAAAAATCTGCTTTTGATTGTTGTATCTCCCAAACATTCGTTGAGACAGGTAAAAAAAAACGTTACGTCAAATTCATCGAGTTATGTCAAATCAAAAGTCAAAAAACATGAAAACATTTTGGAAGTGACGGTAAATTCAGTTTTTATGAATAATAAATGGAGGAGGTTATTAGGTTGAGGCCAAATATGATATCCATATATGTCACACGTATGGAATCATATATAAAACGTATATGGAGCTATAAATTATTATTTTCAAACATGCAAATCAAGTGGAGTGAAAATTGCCAATGAAAATAATGTATTGATCCGTCCAGGGATTTATCGTGTTGAAATTAAAATTCATGTTTGAGGGATGAATTTCATATTTGTGTGAAAAAGACGCACAATTACGCCGGCACATCCCTCTTGGAACCTTCTGCTCGAGATAATACTATATATTAGATGGCGTGCGTTGGCTTAAGAGTTTGATATTTTAATAAACGCTCCGTCGGTTATTGTGCGAATTCATGAATAATTTATTGCTCGGATAAAGAAATGCAATAAATTTACCGTTTGTTGGGTGTTTTTTGACTTTTTTAATCGCGCACGATTAGTTACAGGAAAAACGTTGAACATTCATCAATATTGTTCAAGTTGTGCATTTCAACTGAAATTTTAAACTCGCTTCAGTTTTTTCAAAGTTTGCATCTTTTCCATTTTTTTAAAGAAGATAAAAAGTGAGATCGATTAATTCGTTACCTCTCGGAGATACCGTCATTGGCATTAAAATTGATCCCTATTAGTTTTGCTGAGAACCTCAATGGGGACACTTTCGAAAACAATTCAACTCATTGTTTAGTCAGCGATCGATGTTGGTGGATGAAAAAGAAAGGAAAAAATGATTATGCAAATTTTACGATCGCGAAGAACAAAAACGTGCTTTAAAAATGACCAAATTAATAGAGCTCAAAACTTTTTTGATTTCGTCGCCAAGTTCAATCTTCGTAAATGAATTATTTCGTGTTGCACCGTGTCCCGTGATTAATAAATAAATAATTTATGAAATTTGTCCTATCGAGTTTGAAAATGACCTTAAGCTATACGAGCGCTCTGTCACGTGCCATGGACAAAAATGGGACGAAATTGTGTGAAACCGCACCGGTTGACGTCGTGGGTATGAATGGGTGGTTTTGATCGGCGTACAATTTTTGGGTTAAGTGAATTGTTTGAATATCCAGGAGGAATGAAAAAATGAAAAAAGTGGAATTTGATGCTGAGAACAACGAGGTCAAAAACGAGAACTGGTGTTACAAAACGAAACATGAAATTTGCATTTCAAATGCATCAAAAAAACTTTTCTAACGCGCCTTACTATTGATATTTTTTAAATTCCAAAATTCATCGATCCGATCATGTTAAAGATTTATATATGGTTCCATAAACGACACATATGATCTCACATTTAGTATAACACAATTTATATAAATAAATAATTGTCGCATAAAAAAAATAGTCTGCAAAATTCAATATAAACCGCAGCTTGTCAAATTCAAAGCCATTAACGAAGACAAAAAGCTTCTTGCCAATATCATCAAAGCGAGGAGCGGTTTTACGAGAGTCACACGTTATTTCAGACGCGCCACTACTCGAGGTTTTTTACGCGCCAGTTCGGAGTCGCGTATTTTGTGCACACAGGTACAGCTGTCTCGCTCGTTCTTAAAACCCCGACCGCACTCACGCGACGCGAAATTGCCACAACAAAAATGCCGAAGTTTCGCAGCTTTTCAGAACAAGTCGATGTTTCACCCACACAGCCATGACCCAAACAAAGTTATAATTGAATTAGAGTGTCCTCACTGTGAAACCCCGGTTTGACACTGGGCTGACCGAAATCAAGTAAATCCGAAGGACTCTTTTTTTTTGTATCACAAAAAAACACTCCCGGAAAATATATAGTACTGAAATTTGTCATTTTTTTTCTCCCTTACATTTATTTTAAATCGAAAATCGATTTTACAAGAATGCCTGATATTTGACAGAGCAGTTGCATGGTCAATTTACACGAGAATGAAAAAAATGACGGCAATTTTGATACAGGGAAAAGCTCGCCACTGACGAATGATTCGCGCAACACCAAGAGGCAGATTAGGACCGTATTGTAAATGTACGCTTGGCCTTAAAATATCTGGCTAAGTTGGTGCAAGTTTCTTGAGGATTTAACGGAACACGTATTTCGTCGATAGCAGAGGGATATAGTTAAGTGAATTAAGTCGAAATGTTCGAAACAGAATTGCCAGTTGAATGTAGTTGTTCACTTTCTGCTTCTATGTGAGAACTTTGAGTTTGACGTTCGAAACTAAATTAGTTAATTGATAGGTAGAATTGTTATCGCTGAATTTCTATAACCCATGTCCATTATTTGGTAAAAAAAAATTTAAAAAAACAAGTGTTTTAGGATTTCCAAAACGTATGTTTGATTTCCTTGCAAAGTTTTTAACTGTTGGAATTGATCCAATCTTTATTATCAAAATATACATTTTCATAACGAAAGGTCAAGGGGAGATGCATCTTGTGGACCCTCCATTGGTATCGCTCCAAAATGTTACGAGTTCGGTGTCGCCCCTTACCGAATTTTAACATAAGACCTTTTATACATTTTCCAAAATTAATTATAACAATAAAAAGATTTTAAGAGATTTAAAATATTAAATCACTATGAAAATTTGTCAGAGCGAATAAAACAAAATAATTTTTAAAAATATTGACGTTGTTAAATTTGTTGTTATTTACCATTGTGAATTATTATGAAATTATTACTGATAACAATATTAATTTACGAAAGTGAAATATTGAATCGATTTGACTTAACCCACAAAGTTGAGTGCACCAAACTCAATGACACTCACGTACGTGCGTCTCGAATTTCCATTTATTTGCGAATGCGCCACCCGCGACTCCGGAATGTCTGCCAGCAAACTGGCTCTGCGACGGGACACAATACTCCTACAAGCAAAATCTCAAATTTCCGCTCATGTTTGAGTTCAATTTATCAATTTAAAATACTTTTAACCTTTGTAACTTTGAAAAATATCGTCACAGTAAAATTCAATCCAATAAGATGTATAGATAAAATCATTACAAATAATTTGATACACAATTATGAATAAATAATGTCATTTTCCAGAACGACACTTAGCAAAGCGAAACTTCAAAAATAATCTAAACTGAAACAATATTTATGAAACAAAAATGAAAAAGTAGCAATTAAAATCGTTATAATCGCACTCTAGAGAGAAAATGAAAGAGACCATTTAAAGACTATAACAAGCGTTTTTTGTTTCAAGTGCACGCATGACAATGGGCTGGGCATTTTGCAAAACGCAGAAAGCAGATTGCGCATAAAGTTAGAACGTTAATTTGGCGCGCAAAAACAACTCATAGATATATCTTGTTCCCGTGCGCGCTTCCCTTTTGACTTTTCCTGCATTGCATATCGGAAGTTCGCCATCAGCACGGACTGACAAAGAGGCAACTTTTTTAATTGTCGGTCCGATCGTTATTATAATCATCTTTCTGCGATTAAAATTCTTCGGCTGATAATCCAACATTTCATTTTGACAAAAAAAATCCAGTCAAAATGAATGTTGTCAAAAAATTTGGAATGTCAGAATTTCACTGTGAAAACAAAAATGGTTGGGATGTAATTAAAGAAATAAATGTTGAAAAATGATCGTCTCAAAAAAATTCACCGGCGAAAATTGTACTCTCGAGCCGGTGGCAAATTCATGATCTTAATGAATCACCTTCATAACTACGAAACGAGTCAGTAAATCATACAAACTGCAATTTTTTTTGCCCTTCACAAAAGTGTTGTTTATCTTAATTTTGTGTTCCAGCACTTGGCGTCTGGCAACTTTTAAGCAACGTCATATATACGCGCTAATTAAAAGGATTTTCTTTTAAGAAGCGTATAAGTCGGTCTTCGCTATTACTTTTGTCAGCGGTACCATATATTCTCGATCCTTGAATTAATTGGCGATGTGTGACTTGACCAGAAACTGCCATTAACATGCCACGCTTTTCAAATATCCTTGCCGTTCTGATAAAGATGTTTTTTGCACCGACTTTAAGATAAAACACATTATAAATTGTGAATTGCATTACTGTATAATCTTAAAATTTAATTAGGGATGATTTACAAAATGCTATAAATTATGTGAAGCGTATAACTTCGCAGGACATGAAATGTAGCCGCATTGTCTGACGAATTATCACTTTACAAAACTACATACTTTCATTCAACACGAATTTCACGGAACATTTAATACGCGATGGTAAATTAGTATCGTAAAATTTGTTACTCAACATATCTCAACACATCAGTTTGAATTTCTCCCATTTGGAATCGTGTACGACGTAGTTTCCTATTTTGTTCACTTCACGAATCACATTTTTTCGATTCCAACTTTTTTCGTTTCTTTCTTTTGTTTTTGTTTCTTTTTTTTGTAGACGAGATACGCAGTTTATATTTGTCCTGAAATCCTCTGTTTTATATTACTAAAATATACAAAACAATTTTTCTTCAATATTATTTTGTATCAAAAAACGAAACAAAACCTTATAGATTCTTCAATAGGAATAGGTAGTTGGTGGGTTTTTATCTTGTAATTCCAGCAAAATGAACTTGCAAAATGAACTTGCTTAATTTTGTTGAATTAGAAATCTTACAAAAGTCACAATTTTACAGCGGTGAAAAAATTCTTGTGTTTGATTACCATCACATAATATTTGACCTTTTAGATCTCGTGAAACGTTTTTCGAGAAAAAATTCAGTACGTAACAAAAGAGTAAATAAGCCCAAGTCCGTCCGCAGATCCAACGTACGTGAACTGCACTGTATATTTCTCTCGGCCGATGACGAAAATGTTGCGTTATCTCTTTTTATCTTTTGTTCTCTCTCTCTTTTTCACTCGTGATTTTAATATGCAATTCAAAACTTTTTTTCTCAAGTTGCTAAATGTTTTTTGGAAAAATGTTTTCGCATTAAATAATCAACTTGGTATGCGTATTTGATAATTCTTAATTTTGAAATTATAAAAAAATGTTTCCAAAAATAACCAGAAAAAGCTTTCGTCAATGAGTTGAGGGATTCCAATAAATTTCAACAAGAATGTGTACAGGCAAAATTTTTTGCTTGCGAATTCGCTTAGCTCGTCAATTAAAGACGATTGTTCTAGCAAGTAACTTGTAACTGTATGCACAAAAACAAAATCTCTACACGTGAGTCGTTAGGAGAATGGCTGTCTTGACAAAATAAATTGGTAGCGAACGAAACACTAATCCTGATTGTGCCTTTTACCTTAGGGATATGATCGTCGAGCGGCATTTCTCCTGAAGTACAATGAACATTTAATCTTACACCGACGAATCAGCAATCATTCAAAAAAAAAAACAAACTTAAACTACCTTGCCCAAAAAAGATGCACAATTTTTTATCATTTAGGAATCATCCATTAAACCAAACGAAAATGTCAACAAAATTTTAAATCAGAACATCTAGTATACTGATAATTTTTATCAGTATATTATCTATATATCTAGTATACTGATAACTTTTAGTAGATAGATTTGACAAGTACAAAAGATAATAACAATTAATAAATGCGATTGGGTGGAAAATAAAAATTGCATCAATCGATTTTTTTTGTTTTACGTTTCATGAAAGCAATTGCATTTCTACGAATGTCACGAGACATTTCATTTTGTTCGTCGAGTAATAGCTGCCGAGCTTTTCTAAAACTTAGAATGTTCTCGTTACAAACAGTAGTGAATTGTGAGAGGTCAGAGAGAAGAGCTTATGTAGTGTGTTTCGAGGTCAGCACACCGGATATTTTCTTTCGGATACTAAACACTGCCATATATGAAATACTAACACAACTCGGATGAATTTTCTTTTGAAAAATTGCTCCATAGTGTATTTTTGTGATTAATACAGAAGCTTGATAAAATTAATAGTACTCAAATTGATTAATTTTTCATAAAAAAATTTTTTAGATTAATTTTTTCTTTTTCTTAATTGATCAGAGGTTAAAATATAATAGCTATTTTTCATTGTTGTACCTATAAATGGCCGTACAAATATTGTCAAAAGTTTTTCAAACCCGGACACCTGTCATAAAAAGTTCGAAAATTATTTAATCACAAGTGAACAACAGAGATGAACGTCAGTATTTGACACTGTCCGAGTTCAGTCACTAAAAGCTTGAGGTTTCCCAGAACATTGAATCAGCCATAAGTGGTTATGTGGAACATCCGCAACGCCCAGGACGATTACGCAACTTTTTTTAGCTAGTCAACGAGGTCGAAAAAAAAAGAAAAAAAAAGCAGTTCTTTCGCACCCCTCCGGGAACGATTTTTCGTGATGCATTGACAAAGAAGAAGAAAGAGAATTCGGATGCTTGAAACTAAACGGAACTGCAACCATGGTATATTTTTGTAAAGAGAAGAAGAAAGTAATTCAATTTATTTTTATTATTCTGTTTGCAGTAGTACAAAAGAATAGTTGAGTTAAAATTCCTAAGTCAAAAGTTGTCATGAAAGTTTTTATGGAGTTTCAAATGTGTCTGAAATTGAGAAATAATAATCACATTCAAGGATTTATCGTCTCAACCAATTGTCTACTTACAATAAAACACGTCAAAACAAATCGATGCCGGTGACGAAAATCTGAATTTCAAATATCACCGAATTCATTTGAATGTCTTAACAAAAGTTTAATAATTTTGTTGCATTTTGTTTCTATACTTACTACTGTTCCATTGCAGATCGAACAATTATTTCAAACTAGAAATAATTTTTTTCAAAATATCAGCTATGCTGGTGTTCACTAGAGGCGCCATCTGAATAAAAATAAACATACTAGATTATGCAAATTAAGCGTACATTAAGAAAAGAGGTTACAATATGCGAATTTCTAATATCAAAATATTTCAATTATGATCAAATTAGAAAAAAATTGAACTGAAAAAATAAATTGGAAAGTGGAAAATTTTGTTTACATTGTTGTCGATTTTTTATTTGAAATGATAAAAAATTTGCAGCTGCTAATAAGATTTTTCGCTTTGGCATTCTTGTTTGCCTTCTTAATTCAATCTCCGAAGTCGCGCTAAAAAGTCGAACCTGACAACTCGCAAAGTTTCTAAAAACGCGCAAGTATTGTAAAAAGTCGAAGACTGAGTTCTGATGGAACTTTCGGTTCCAATAAGCGCATTCTTCTGCATGGCAAAGTTTTTTCGCCGTCGCATTTATTATGAAAATCACTTTCCATTTGCGTCCTTTTTTTTATATCATTTACAACATTTCGCATCTATTATCTCGACCGCTTACGAAAATAAAGTCAAACAAACATGAAATTGTACTTTACAGTTAGAATTACCATGGAACAAAAAAAAATATTTTCAAAATGAGAAAATAATACCTCGTTAACCTTAATTTTTCTTATTTCGCCTAGACGAAAGTAACTTTTTTAAAACGAATGATAATAAAATATTTCCAGACTAAAATTGAAATGAATCACTTTTGCAGTAGAACTAGTCAACGATAATTCAGACTGGAATTGTAATATTCTATTTGAACTGGATTCTAAACTTTTGCTGAAAGAAAAATAAATCAGGAACAAAAGCAAAAAAATGGAATATCCAAATTTGTACGTGTGACTGAATTATTTTGGATGACGTCCAAATGGTGACGGTTTTTACGGTCGGAGTTTGGATGTCAGAAACGAATCAATGAACATACATTCGGTAGCGTAAGGGATGAGAACTATAGTGTTATTTGAAATTAGTTGAGCACACACCAGCTGACCCGGAAAGTGGCCGAGGCAAAAAATGCATAGTCTGTGCACTGGCCACACAAACCGCACGGCGATAACAGAAATGTCAGAAAAATGTTATCCACGCGCTAATTTAAAATCAGCAAAGCATACAAACTCTGTTTATCTTTCATTTAAATTAACATCAATTGATTATCGATATCACGAAAAACGATTACGTCAGTTGAAATACACTCGATTTTCCGTGTTCTTTCTTTTCAAACCTACAAGTTTTATTGCACAACTCGGCAATTAAAAAAAAACAGAACCTGAAAAGAATTTCTTTCACTCAATAATTCCTTTTTGTTGATCAAAAATATTCATACCCTTATCTCTTTTTGTCTTTGTATTCTCGAATCATTCATTTTATTTTCGTTTCATTCAATTTATCAAGCCTGTTTAGGAAAATAAACTTTACTTTTTATTTTGAGTTTTATTTTTGTGTACAACCTTGACGTATTTTTCGTCGACCGGAAAAAAAAAAAAATAAATTCTGGATAGTTTTCCTCATGTCGATACGCACTACAGCATTGACTTTAGTGATCAGTCCAGGACTTGTGCGTAATCTTAAATAAACGTATCATCTCACCCGGCTCGTCTCATGCATAGTGTATTAGAGTTCCCGCAGAGTCAATAATAAAACTGATATGAGCGAAGGAGCCGATGACATCGACGACGCACGGAGATACACGCAGTCCTGATGCCGTTAGCATAACGAAGTTTCCGTACATAAAAGTCGATTTATCATTCATGTTTATCAATTTAGCATGTAAATAGTTGACTGTCATGCACTTTTTCGCCCAATCGCTTTGACCTTCGGCTTACAACCGCTCGGATATTAACTTGTTCTGACCCCAAGTTTTTTTTTACCGCAGTATAAGAAGTTGTATTAAATTTAATATTGAGGGTCAGGAGAATCATGACAGACCTTGACCTTTGACTTATAAAATTCAATGGAAAATGAGAGAAGGTTAAAAAATTTTTAATGAAACCCGAGTTGATGAATTATTTTATTTTGTGAAAATATGACAAATATTTCATTTTAAGTTTAAACATTAGTTGAGTCAAAACTTAAAATCGTGAAAGTCTGCACTTTTATTCACTTTTTGTTTTCGCGGATTTGTTTTAATTTATGAAACAAGAATATGGAAATTGCAGGAAGTAAATACAATAGAGAGATTATGTTTGTCGTGCGCGAGTTATGTTTTCTGTTCCAAAAGGTCGTTAACACAGCAAATCTCCAAATATCCACACACGCATCAGCAAAATAAAAAGAACAAGAGACAAAGGTTTGAATTTTTGTTTGAATTTTGTTTGAATTTGTGCGCTCGCAGCCAGCAACGAACAAAGGATGATAAATATCACGCGCAGTTGTATCGGGTGCATTATAAATCGGACGGCGATAGAAAACAATTGGACCGAACAAAATTAAATGATAGTTCTAATAAACTCCTCGAACAAAGGAATAAAATCAATGTACTCGAACCATCAATTATCCTCCGAAATTGAGTCACACTTTTTCCCCGAATTCTGTCACACTTATAAATAAATCGTTCTTTTTATAAATAAATAATTTTGTTGCCTATCATTTTTGTTTATTCATCACATTTACGATTTTCATTTTTTTTTCTATCACTTTTTTTTTCATTTTTCAAAATTTCTAACGTCATCGAAATTGGATTCTTTTAACGTTGCGATGCGTGGATAAAACTAACAGTGAATTTTGACTGACTCAGCGTTTCGTCCTATGCTATCAGCTAAAGTGCATCGAAGGGCTTGATCGAATTCTCATGTATAGTGGCGCTTATTCGCCGTTAAAAAAATAAACCGAACATTAACATTCATCTGCATGCGAACGACAAACAGCTCCCAGCTCGCGAGATTAATGACATTCAGGATCTCTTGTGGGTTCATGTTTTCTTTAGCACCCCTTGCGACATCATATCTTCGCGTTTCTTTCGTTGTGTCTCGCTGCACAACCGTAGTATATTCGTTTTAACAATTTATTTTCTAATCACATTAGACGCGAGGCGCACCGTCGCAAAGATACAAAGTCCTATTCTGTGTTAAAAATTCATATTGACACGACATATGTACAACTATACGGAGTCTATATAATTTGACCCTTTTTATTCTGATCTCCACAGGTAAATAAAAAATTTCGAAATTTCCGTTTAGGTTTTTGTCGTTTTCTGTCTTTTTATAATTCATCAAATGTGTAAAATTTAACTATCATTAATATTTTTAGAATTCGACTATAAATAGAATTTGTCAGAATAAACTTAAATGACAGTGTTGAAGTGTATAATGATAAGAGATAAAATGTGTGAAATAAGAGAGTGGATGTAAATACGCGTTCGTGCGCAGAGATGAGAAAAGCAGGGTGTATCAGCGAAGGAGCTTTTTGGTTTGAAAAGGAAGTCATTGTAAACGAAGCCTCTCGGATTCGTGATCCGACCTTAAAAAGCACTGACTCGCCTGACTTTATACGGGCACTTGCGGCTACCACATTCTTGCCACGAAACACGGAGCTTGGCGGCATTTCAAGCATACAGATTCGAATTTCAATTACTTTAATCATTGTCGAACGTCTGTCCCCGACGAACGAAAGGTATTTCAGCATTTTCGGATATCACTCTCAAGTATAATACCCATGTCACGGTATTTGGAAATACTTGCTGCTTGACTATAATGAAATTTGCTCAAGTCAAATTGATTTTGCCTGATTTAAGTAAACAATTATTTTTGTTGGCGTTGTTTTTTTCAACAATTCACTTTTCTTTTGCAAAACAGGAATTTTAAAATTAATATTTCACATACAAAATATCTTTTTAGTTGTAAACATTTTCTTCTCCTGAACGCACAGGATACAAAAGTTACTACAAAGCCATCTCCTTTAATGTTTCATTAAGATTTTTTTGACTGCTAAAATAAATTTCAAAAAACTAATTTTAATAGAAAAACTTGTAAAATAATAAAAAAATCGTGAATGTTATAAACTGGATGAACAAAAACAACTTATTCATATAATCCATTTTGGAACTTTATTGTAGAACGTTATTAAAGTTAACACGAAACTTGATTTGGGACATTAAAACAAAATCGCAGTATCATTTCAATCCCCAAGGACACTTTCAATGTAATTATTGTTGTCTTTTGTAGGAAATTGCTAACGTTCGGGAGGAGACGGTTCCCTTAACAGGTATATATACGTAATGGCAGGATCGTAAGTTGCCATGGAATTCAAATAAAATAAAAGTCCTACGTGACAAAAACGATTAGAGTCGGATTAACTCGCTAAAGTTCGCGAATGTGTTAACGCTTCGGCGGAGTTTCAATTGCGGATAAGAAAAATATAAGAACGGGGGGATAAAAAAACGTTCTGATTAGGAATAACGCTTTCAGCCATTGAAATCGATCGCCGAGCCATAATAATGAAATGTAAATCGGGCGAACATGATACTGTGTTCGACGATTCAATATTTTCTCTGATGGTATTGCAGCGATGAGAATGGGCGATGCAAATTTCACGATTATATTTGTATTATGGAGAAAGAATTTCGGAATTGAAATTTGCCAAGATTGATTTCAGACGTCCACCCTCAGTGTAATTAAGAGAACAAAATTTAAAAAATTTTAATTGTTTCTCAATTTCGATATCATAAATCGATAAAAAGTAGATTAGATTAGATTAATTAAGTTTTCTGTATTTGTTGTTTTCAAGTATTAAAATTGGTAGTTAACTGATCGTAGCAATTCTTAATGCGTTAAAACATAAAGAAAACAGACGACAAGCAGACGTGCATGAGCACAGCCCACGAGAATAATACCCTCGTAGGAGCAGGTAATTTTTCTCAACGACGGCTCTCTCGAGCATACATTTTTCAAGCGGCAGAGCGATATGTCCCGCAGAAAGCTACCTAATTTAAACTTCGGAGTACGGCCAGCGCGACCATAAAGCTACTTAAATTGATTTAAGTACAGCAAATTGAAAATATCAAAATGACTCGCGACGACAAATGATTATGATTTCTTGCAACAACATCCGCGACAAATGTTTCCCTTCCGATTCTCGAGAGTGCACACTTTTCCCCCATCTTCAAAGCTCTGCTCGATAAAACTTAATCGAATTTTGGCCGGGAACTTTCGCACAAAGTGAAAATGAATTAAACATATTGAAACTTCTCTTATTTTCTTGTAAGTGTACATCAAATATTCTCCCTTTTTCACCACACACTTCAATTTGAATACTTTTTTTCGCACAATTTCATTTCGTCCCGTAAAAAAAATCTGTTTACGTTACGCTAAGTGAGATCCAATATTTCATATATCGATTTAAACCGATCTCGTTTCATCATCTTGCGGAAATTTCATTCACTCGTCTGGTTTCCGTGCAAATTTTCATCTGGTATCACGTTTGCCAAAGGTCGTTAGATTATTTGAAACAGTTTTGCAGTCGGTATCGAATGAATTCATCTTTTCTGACCTTTCAATGGTCTAATGTCACTTTAGAAATGATGAGAAAAATCAAGACAAATTTGAAATCAATCAAAATCTCTGAAATTGATGACAGTTGTTTTTATAAAACCATCCCAATATTTTTCGTGCATTTCAATCGAAATTGGATGTTGGGAGATTGACATGACTTTTGATACATTGATGAGATTTTGTTCTGACACACCCCAACTTAAGTATTTGTTTTGGACCAATCACATTGGTAACGGATCAACAACCGATCGGAAAATCACGATTCGTTCTCTTCTTCACTACCGACAAGTTTTAATTAGAATTAATGTAAGTAATGTCGATCCAGCAAATTAATTATTTGTGGTTTCAACCATTCTTCATCCGATTATTTTTATTTTAAAGAAACACTTCCTTTGTCACAATAATTTTACCTCGAAACCTGTTTATTGTAAAACGTGATACACTTTTGACGACAAAGAAATGAATTTGGTTTAATTAAACTCGCGGATCCAAACAGCGGGAATTAATAATTCCAACTTTTTCGAGCAACATGAGAGATGTTGCAAGTGCAATATAAATTTCATTTCAAAGTAGGCAAATTATTAACGGGCACATTGACGAATTTAATATTCGTGCTGTATCTCAACTTTCGACAACGGGTTACAAGTTTAGTTTGATACCGAAATTCATCATTTGCATCTTACTTCATTCATATATTAAGAGATGTAATAATTCATCATGCTTTATAAACAAATTATGATACCAGATTTTCAATTCAAATGTTCAAGCTGTTGCTTAGCCATAGCTGGAGAGTATATAGCCCTCCAAGAAATCTGAGTGACATTAACACTCCTCCACGTCGTAATCATTCAAAGTCAAAGGTAAATTGATCGAAGTAGAACGTGTACGTCCAATTCATAATGTAATTTTGATTAAATATAATCTAAGTTACATAATATTCATGGTAATTAATTCCATCCAAGCTTCGGGGGGAAAGTGCTCAAATTGTTTTGTCCCCAAAAAATCTTCCTATTTATCTTTTTTTAGTGCATCCCATCAATTATTGTTTCATTTTAATTTTAAATTATGCCATTTATTTGAAAACAAAAGTTGAAATTTGTCATATGTAGAAAATTCATATATGAATTTATTTAAGATCTAATTATTTAATATTTCATTTCCATTCGCATTTATTGAATTTTGTATTTCTATATGATTACGGAATGGGACAATAAACATATTCGTACGTATGCATGTAAACATAATGTATACAATAACGTGACGCAAGGCAATCGGTAATCCATTCACGAGGTTTAGAACTCTAACATCTTCTTCTTCCTTATTGGTTCGGGACTGTTAAAGTCCATAATAAGGCCATCATGCGGTAACTCTGACATCAAATGACAGTGGGTTATATGCCCATATCTAAATCGACGACTTATCAGTATTATTGTTGAACGTCGTTATCGAATGGGGATTAGCTCGGGAGGTCTTCGACAAAATAATATTATTTTCCCTTTCGCCCCTATCGGGACGTGTACGAAACATTCTTACGCAGTCAATTTTTCGCGAAAGCACGCCATAAAAAATGTTTGTACTGTCGATAAAAAATGAGTCTGAGATACGAGCTACTGATTTCGAGCTTGAGATTTTCTTCGTAAATTTTTCACCTGATCTAATTTTTGTCAACTGAGATGACATTAAAACTAACTGCAATATATTTTTTGACCATTTTACAGATATCGGAATTATATTTGTCCAAGCCAAAAGATGGCTTGAGCAGGGATATAAAAAACTGCACTCGCCATCAGTTATTTTATTGAATAAACGGTTATTGGTATGGGATAAAAAAATTTTGATCTGGATATTCTTTTGATTTGGATCGAATCTGATATTTATGTTTCGTTGGTTTTTTTCCAGTGGCCTCCGGTTTTTGAAGTCTCTCTCTAAAACCAGCATAAACATCGCGGGAAATCAAATTAGTAAATGGTTCGGACAAAAATTTAACGACAAAATATTCAGTCCAGTTGGTTTTATGTTTGACTGATTTAGCGCAATGTTGAAGCTGTTTGATAAGCTCGAAAACGTATTTATTGGATTCTTGTTTGCCAAATCATAAATCGATTTATCGCAGTTGCTGTGTCAAAATTTGATTTCAGAAATCCGCCTGCAGGCAAGTTTTTTCAATTGCTTTCTTAATCCCCCAAAAACTTTTTTTTTAATTATAAATATTAACAATTTTCCATACAAAAATTACGATATTATTATTTGAAATGAGAGGGCGTGTTTCATTGATTTGTGGCCCATTGTACTTATCACAAAATCTATATTTAACATTTTTAAGGGGATTAAATTTTACGTTCTACTGGATAATGTACTTTTCACATTTTTCTCTTGCTAGTTTTACAATTGATACAATAAATATCGTTCGACCGATAAGTGAGACAAAGATTTACCTGGCTATTGTTTATACCAACATTTTTCTAGCTATATTTAAGAATTTCCAATGTATCCTCCAGTCGCAATGTAAAGTAATATACTTAATACTAAACTACACTAAAAAGCCACATTATATTTCTTACGCTCATAATTCCATTTTTAAAATTGTTCAGAAAATGTATTTATTTATTTCTTATATGCCAGCAGCTAATAGCTGGTATTACATATTTTGTTGAACATGCTTGTTAAAATAGCTATTATTTCTTTATATTGTTACATTGAATCAAAAAATAAAATAAAAAATGTGTATAGGAAAAACCCTTTTGTGTTATTTCTCAGAATGTACCAACTTCTCAAACATCTAAGACTAATCTCAAGGATTAGAACTTTTTTTTTTTCAGGGAACATTTTTTTTTCTGAAACAAAAATTCGTTTATTCGTAAAATAAATATTCAGCTTGTTCGAGAGATAATATTCTTATGTGCCAGTACGATCCATCGAGTTACATTATCCCAACCCGAATGGCAAAGTTTTTCCCCCAAGAAATTAGCCTCAATTGATCTTTCAGGTTAATATGCATTTTCACACCCCGTTGCATAACTGGAACAATTGTCAGAAACTGTCGTGGATGTAATATAACATAATTGTGCAGGATCTTTTATTGTCCGGCATTTCGTTAGCGCAAGCTGGTTCAATGGAGCTTGAGTCTACCAGCAAAGACTACCAGCCGACGCCACATCTGCATTTAGTCCCAGAAGTAATTGCAGCATAAGCGCACCATGTGTTCATTTACCTCCCAGCAAAGCCAAAGAGGGAAAAAATGTGTTGACAGGGAATTCCCAGTCAATTAGATATTTCGTGCCTAGGATAATACAGCAATTGAGTTTGGACATTTGTCAAACAATCTCATTTACTGTTTCTTCGCACCTTTGGGAAATTCATATCGTAAATTTTATTTATTGATATCAAATTCATACAAGAATTTCAAAGGAAAAGTCAAAAAAATTTTTGTAAACAAAATAATAGACCCTTAAGTGGGTTCAGATGTTGGGGGATTTTTTTCAGGTGTACGTCAATTGTTATATATTCATTTTCCTTTATCTGTCAACTTTTTCATTATCAAATTTTAATCTCTTTACAACCATAAAATTTTTTTCCATGAAAAAAAAAAAAAAAGTTGGAAAATAATACGTTTATGACAGATTTATGAAAGTTGAAAAACAAAATATGATTGAATTAGAAAAAATGCTCAAGTTTGAACGCAACATAAAGTTTTGATAATTATAGTTGCGCTAAGAAATAACTCACGAGCACAAAAGTTTGATCAAATAATAATACATTTTCCTAGGGATAAAACGTAACAAGCATGCAAAAAGGAGCTTATCGAAAGATCAGTATCACGTTTACGAATGTCGTGATCAACCTTGGTCTTGATACAAATTTTATTCTATCGTTGCCATATTTCATGCACAAAAAATTATATTATAATTTTCCTCGAATTTTTATGAATTGGAGTATACAAATAATAACTAAAAAATAAAAAAATAAGAGGAATACAAAAAGTCAGACCACAAGTAAAGTAAATAACGTCTTTATATACGTGTTTTTCTTATTCGTAATTTTAAATTGCAAAAAGAAAAACTTAAATATTAGGATCAAAGATCAATCGAGAGCGTGGTTAACCTCAGCAAATCCCGCGTAAACTTAATGCCAAAGGCGAAATTCCCGAATGCGAAAACATTTGCGACCACACATTCGCCAACTTTGCTCTTTGTTAAAATTTAAGAAAAAAAAAGTTCACAGAACTAAAACGTGTGTTCAGTCATCTATGAATTTAAACTGCATTCGTTGAATTGTTTATTCAAATATTTCTTTATAATAAAAACTTATCAAACAAGATTAGTTAAGTACAAAAATATGTTCAAAAAATACAAAGCAAAAATAAATTTCCATAATTAGATTTTAATTTTAAATTTCTAACTTTAAAATTCAGAATTTGTTGAAACAAAAAACTACTTGGCATTATTATTTAAACATTTTGAAACATAGGAATCGATATTAAAACTAGTCTCGTTAAGGTTCTACAGGCCAAGCAAATAGGGTAAACGATAGTGATAAATTTACGTTCCAATATAAAAGAGGAAACAAAGATAAATACATTTTTTGCTACAATATTAATCGTAACAGAAGCAATTGGTTTTAGATTAGATCAAAAAGACTTTGGCAGATAATGAGATAATCACTACCGTTTTTGTTTTTGCATGGTTGGTTTTCGATTTCCAATAAATGTGGCCATAAAATGGATAATCTGTAATAAACCAAAAATAAACAACCATATAATCCTTTCAGTGATAAGGTAAAGGAACTGATAAGAATCGACAAAAAATGACATTCAGTGGTTATCTTTGAAATTATTCAACAGTTTAAAAAAATGTCAAAAGTTTTCAAGATTTTTCTTGTTAAAAAAAAAATAAATAATGCAAATTGTCGTCTCCTTATTCCTTCCCCCGTCTTCGTGAATTCAGAATTTCGCTTCGGGAATCTCGTTTTATGTTGTAACTCAGGAAAAGTTTGAAAAATCAACAGACGCTTAATTGCATTGTTTGATTCAGCTCGTTTTTTTTCTTACCAACGGAGTTCCAGTTTGTTCGAACTTTTTAAAGACAACAATGGTTAGTCAGTTTACGTGAATTTTGTATCATAAAATAGATACAAGACCAAAAATCATTCAAACATAAATAATAAATAAAATATTGATAAATTTTCAATTATTGAAATAATTTTTTTTCAAGAAATGTTTGTTTCATTTAAAAAAAATGAAAAGTTATAAATTATTTTTCTCGACTTTTTATATATTATTCAGAACACGTTGACTCTCGCATCGGAAGGATATTGCGAGCTTAAAAAAGTCGAGAGATGTATCATCCCATCAAGTGTAATTGTGTTCGGCCATCCCATAAGTTAAGCTATTTAGACTATCTGGGTTAATACGATGCACTTTGTCTGAAGAAGTAATTTGTGTATTACATAACATTATCCCTGATATAACTATCCAATCCACATGCTTTTTCTCCATCGCGCATCACCTGTGAGTGAAGCCGCGCTCAAATTTACATTTCAATTTTGACTTAATCTTCAACTATCTTTTGTACGCCAAAAGAAAAATGAAATTTGCTTCTATCGAATCAAATTTTCCATCTCGATCAAATGTGACAATTTTTCTTATTCATTTCTTTGATTGTTTTTATCAAATGGGCGCCGGTATTGATTATTTTTAAATTTATTCTTCCTCGCAAGGTGGACTGTAATTTAATAAAAATGCAAAACGATGAAATTTGTTTGCATGAAAAACATCTCCTTTCTTTATAGAAAAGATCCAAACTTAATTGTGGCAATTTTAAAATTACATATTTACTAATTCATCGCATTAAAAACGAATCATTTCAGATGACTCAATAAAATGAACTTATAAATGGACAAATTAAATAACTTGTACAAGAAAGATATTTTTGAGTAGATAATAATTTTATCAAAATTTTGTGCATCATTATATTCATTATGATTCAATTTATTAATATAGCGATAACCATATTGTTGAATCCAAAAATACCAAAAATGTTGATGGTCTTTCTCCCGGACTAAAAATGAATACTGATATAAGTATATGTATGATATGTTTTTCCTAATCACAATGGTTTTAAACCACAATCTGGAATTACTTCCCATTAAAATCATTCACGATGTGAGAAAACTGTTTAACTCGGAGGAAAACATTGGTCTAAATTATTCAAAATTTTTGAAAACTGTCCGAAAATTTGCATCTGATGGTTGGCACACGATCAAATCTGAAAGGTGCCCAGAGTCATAAAATGTTTTGTCAATCGCGCGCTCCCAGGTCAAAAAGATTTGTGCTGAAACAATAACGAGCTTCGACCAATCAGATTGGCCTATCAGGTAACCTCCCCCTCCTACCATCTTAGTTATTTTCGTACCCTTATACCTGAACCAAAAGGTGGCTCAGGTCAAATTCTTGTCTCGAAAATTGTCATTCTCGAGTTAGTGGCTGAACAGTGCAGATGTAGTTCGTGTCATAAAATCGAAAAGTTTGAATAAATGTTCTGGAGTTGTGTTAAATTAACAATTCATTGTTACTTAACAATTGTGCAGTACGTCATTTTGTTTTTTGAGTTGTGCATTTTTTATCTGGAATCATGATGGAATTCATGCAGATCTATCATCGCATCCGAAAGAGGAGAATGAACGCCAATACTGAGGTAGAGACATTTTCATAAAACAAAATTTTTAATACAATCTTGAATTAAAATAATTTTTTTATTTTATTTCTTTTAACTGTTGACAGAATACTAAATTAAACATTTTTTTTACGATATTTTGTATTAAAAAATACTTAACATATTCATTTAAGTAGAAAAAAATATGAACAATATTTTTTTTGTAAGAATCGCGCCTAAGATTTCTAAAAACGTGTCAGTATGAAAATTATCGAACGATGAAATATATTGAAGATGGGCAACATTTTTCGAGAAATTTTCTACTGCGATTGCCAAAATTTTTCGAAGCGTTACTAAGAAGATAAGATACACAGAACAATAACCCGGGTCAAAAATCTACCTGAGCTTTTCTTACCTCTCGAGCAACATTTTCTTTTCAGTCATTTCTCTCTCACCTTTCTCTCCATGCAATCTTTTCTTCTCTTCTAATAATATTTCTTATCATTCATTTTACCTTCATATCAATTCAATTCAAATTAAAAATGATAAGCAACATTTGTCACTTATGTGATGAGCAGAGGAAAAAATGTTTCGATGAGACTTCTTGCTCGAGATGAGAATGCACATTTTTCAACAATGGGTCGTAATTCATGGGTTTTCCCCAGACCCTTTTCTACCTTTCCGCAAACAAGATAAACAAAAGGTCGTTCTATGCGTATCGCAGACTGCACGGCGTCTAAGGTCCGCATGCACTTAAGACCTATAAATAATATTTATTCATTTTACACGAATTTGAAAATAATTTATGGTTTCAAATGTGATTTAGCAACGTTTCAAACATTCATGAATCTTCCAACATTGTTATTTATATTTCATTTTATGATTTCTTTTTTACGATTGACAATTTTTAATCTCCGTATATAATCGTTGAGTAATCCTCTTTTGAGGTAAAAAAAAAAATTGCTCCAAAAATTTAGCCGGATGAAAATTATGCTAATCTCACTGAGCTGTTTTTTCATGAGTTTATTCATCTTGTGAAAAATGATCACTTTTTTTGTTTCTTTTGAAAACCATATTCATGAATCATTTCTAATTTTTTTAA
The DNA here is from genome assembly GCA_030522925.1 of Trissolcus japonicus. NCBI lineage: Eukaryota > Metazoa > Arthropoda > Insecta > Hymenoptera > Scelionidae > Trissolcus > Trissolcus japonicus. The sequence goes on from JAPYZS010000004.1 coordinate 397,355, forward strand.
GCTCACAATTTTATCTAACTCAGTCCCTTATCTTATCAAACTCTCATTTTCCATGTTTGTCTTAATTTGATATTATTTTTATTTTTACACTCATTTACATTTTTCATTCAAATCTCATATTTTATTCTTTCTGTTCAGGTGCCTCAGGAGGAATCAAGTGACAAGAAAAAATCAAAGACCACAGACAGCAACGAGTCTCGTATCGGGGGATTCATGAAACGAATCAAGGTGAAGCAGCAAGCCATGAAAATCGCGCCCGAGGTCAACCAGAATTCCCACTACGCTAAAAACCTCAACCCAAAAGACGAGCCGTACTTCATGCGCCGACAATCCTCGGTCTGCTCCAAACTTCCCACCGACGTGACCCTCGACTCGCCCGGCTCGGAGGAAAACGCCGACACCATCTCCGTGGCCATCGACAAACTCGTGGAGAACTTCCGTGGTAGCTTCGATTCGCCCAACAGCACCCTGACTCGTCCCAAGAACAAGAACTACGTGAAGAAGATGGTCGCAGCGTTCGAGGAGAAATATGGCAGCCAGAACAACTGCCAGACCCGACTGTCCCCCGTGAAAAGCAAGCTGAACTTCAACGAGTCAAAGAGTCCAAAAAAGTCAGCGACCGTGAGACGAGTGCCGAAGTGTCAGCCCCCCTTGAAGACCGAAGTGCCTGCGGTTGTGATCGAGCAGGAGGTTCAGAGTTTGGACGACACGATGGACACGGTTGCGACGACAGGCCAACTTGAGCCGTCGATCGAGAGGTTCTGGTCGGATCAGATGCTGCAGGAGAGGCAGCTGAAAAACGTGGACCCGAGATTGACGCGGTCCTGTCCCGAGCCCCAGATCATCGGAGCCCTGTTGAAGAAACCCGTGAGGGTGGAGAACACCAAGATCGACTGGATCCCGATTGCCAGTCAGAAGCTGCCTAGGAAGAGGTCTCTGAGGAGGCTTATCTCCAAGATGGCTGGGAAGAGAAAGTTGACCAAGGACCTTGACACCTCAGGGTTGGACTTCTATGACATGAGTATGGACGAGTCGATGACGCAGGAACCGAGCATAAAAGAAGAAGTTAAGAACAACGATGAACAGAAAGAGGATATTGAGAATATCCCTATGTCGTCTGTGAAGAAGAGGAAGTCCTGGTCCAGAAGCCTGTCCCAGGCTCCGAAAAAGGCCAGGGACTTTTGTTCCCTGCCGAAAATCATCACCAAGAAGAAGACCAGAGTGGGCACACCTTTGAAGGAGATTTTTGAAAACAATAACTACATCGATTCGAAGCATAACATGATGGTTCCACAGAACGTGAAAGTTATTCTTCACGAGGTGCCGGCGGTAGCGCCTCTGGCTCCTTCTTATCAAAAGGTCGTTGACTCCACGACGAGTACTGGAGCCAGTCCCAAGGAGACTGTCGTTGTTAAGAACTCACCATTGGACAGGAGCTTTTGCGAAAATACTCCGGAAAAGATGTCAAGTTTCAGGACACCATTCAAAAAAGTCAGCCCTGTTCAATTTTCGAATTCTACCATAAGGAAGTCCGAGGTGACCAACACCAGCGTCTCGAAGTTGTGTCTTGATTCTGGGATGAAATTTTCGAGTAAGGGAAACAGTGATCAGTGTTCGACTCCTTGTCAACCAACTCAGATGAGGAAGAAGTCGGTCTTTCCCACAAAGAGACCTAGAAGTGACGCCCTGGACGATGTCAAGTCCTTCTACAGAAGGTACGACTGCGTAGACGCCGACGTGCACAACTTGGTCCAGGGGAACGAGCCAGTCTATGGGAACGATATCATCCTTACAATGCACAAACTCAAATTGCAAAGCACACCTGACAAATTTGCAGATCTGAACCGGTGCAACGCTGGCAGACCCAGGAGTGCTGTTCTTGATACAAGAGCTGAAGCTTCCGTCGAGGGAATCGAATCTTACGCCGCGAAGATCCGAGGAAGGTATCTCAGCAGCAAACTCGATGTCCCAGGCGAAACACGGAAGACCATCAAAGGTTCTGGAAAAGATCAGTCGGGCAACGAGGAACTCGCCAAGCCCAACCGATCCAGTGCTTTCTTCGAGAACAGAATGAAGAATGCAAATTTTGGTAAGACGTTTTGCATATTTAAAAGAATGTTCATTTTTATTAAAAAAAAGTTCATGTTGAAGAACAATTGATTTATTTTAATTAAAATTGAGTTACTGATCTTATTGTTTTTCTTTTCTTGCAGATACTTTTTTAAAACCTGAGATGAATCAGATGACTGGCTGGGCCCAGGAATCAGCACTTGAAGTACCAAAGACGTGTTCGCCCGTATTCCAGGATCATCTGCGATCAAACAAGACGGTTCTGGAAAACACCCGGGTATTGAATCATGGCCTGACATCACCGAGACCCTTGTCAGGCATCGACCATCGAATGCCGTTACACACCTACAAGTTACACTGCAACCTTTGTCCGAATCAGATGTGTGTCTTGCGATCGTAAAACCAAAGACAGCATTCCCCTTGGCCATAGTTGAATGTAAAAAAATAGAAAAAAACCTGATAATTGTAGATAGAAATGTTTGCATGTTTTTTTTCTGTCTCGTATAATTTGTACATAATGAATATTTTGTAAATATGAAAACTGTAATTTATCCGCGAAGCCAAAAATGTATTTTATGTAGCAATTATTTATATCTTATTTTGCATGTTTGTAAATTGTATACAGACCGGTGAATTCGATTATTTAAACGGAGTCAGTATTATTACTTCGAACTGTGAAATGTCTTGTCGGGTGATAGATGTGCGAAATAGCAAACCCGGCTACTTGAATAAACTGATGCGTTATCGATCGTAGTAAATTAATGTTTCTTATAGTTTCATTATTTAGCTCTTTTATTATTAATCGTCTCGCAATTTTAAGATGTATGTGAAATAAAAATTGTTTCGCCGTTTAGGTCATTAAAATTTTGATTTTACTGATTTCCAACAACCTCTTGTGTTATCATTCATTTCAATCTATTATCAAAATAATAACAGAAATTATAACCACAAGCCATATTAAATAACTTCAAATTCTATTAATAACAAATCAATTTTTATTTGTTGGGACTATTTTTAAAACGAAATTTCGTTATCGTCACGTTGAATCATTCGAGATAAAAGGAGTCGGAGGAAGTTCTAAAAAAGATTTACTGTGAATGAAGACTACAAATTTAATATCTTGCACAAGATGAAACATTTCTGAAAACATTGGATTTGTATCATTTCTTTCAATATTCAATAACTACTCCTTCAATAAATCAATTCATTGGATAAGTAATTTACGCGAACAATTTTCCCTGGGAGTCCAATTATTTTCAAGACAATCTGCACTGACTCCAACAGCCGTTTCGAAGCCAAATACGTGGGGCTCCTCTCTTTCTCCGTGAATCAAAGCAGTGGCGTAAATTTTCCGCGCAAATATTTTACGACGCAGACACAATCTCAAAGGAAATATTTTTCCTTCACTCTTTCATCCACAATTTTGTGTGTAATTACGTTTCATCAAAGTCGATTACGGAAATACATTTTTCTTTAATATGATTTGGTTCTGCTAAATTGCAGACCTCAAAGATTCATCAAATGTAAACTTGAAAGTTTTTTTTTCCAGAAAATGTATATGTGAACATATGACGGCTAAATTTTGCATAAACTGGTTGAAAAGGAAAAAAAAGGATATGGAATTATGGATAGCTCCAATGGGCCACAGGAAGGCCGTGAAATTTTATGCTTCCATTATGTTTTAAGAACGAAGGCCATTTTTGCGTGACACAAACTGATGAGAAAGAGTGTAATGCGAGCGGTGCAACATACTGCACACATTCGCGCAACAAATAAAACGTGTATTAGAACAAAGCAGGGCGTTCGTTTACGCGCGGGAAACAACAAATGCCAAATCATGCTTTTTAAATAATAAATGGTGTTTGAATCAGATATGAAAATTATTACCTCTAATGAATTCCATCAGCAAAACTTTGTTTCAACGAATAATGCATATTCAGCGGTTGCATATAAATATGTATATTCGCTGATACCGAATTAATGACTTTAAGTTATTTGCAAGTTTTTGGTAGTTTCAAATCGAATATAAAATTCATTTAGTCGACACCCCCTGTTTCAGTTCCGTGTAGCTTTGACATTAATTCATCCTTATCAATTCACAGTGGCTTGTTATTCGTCGGTTATGAAATATTCACTTTACTGTACAGGGTAAGTCAAATTTTATCGCAGGATATTAAATAATACATACATCCTCTAATTTCCTCTGTTTTGAGGATATTATATGCAACATAATAATTATATTAAGTTCGATTAATATTCTTGATGGTATATCATCAAGTTCATTTGTTCAAAGTGAATAGACGTATGTAACGCTTGATTATTTAAAATAAAAAAAACAAATGTCAAAATTCAATTTCTTTTCATTATTTTCAATTACACTCTCGAAGAACAATTGAAAATGTTTTATAGTTGGTCAAATCACTTCTTACTACTCAACGATGAAATGAAGATTAGCGAAATAAAAATCTCATTACTAAACTCATTTAAAACCGCTGCATGGCCGTATAATTATTTTTTTTATTGTTATCGCCTACTTGCGTGGTGTATATTCGACTGCATTTAATAGTACAACAGTTAGCTTTTGATTGGGTCAGTGTTATTGGACAATTTTTAGCATCAAGAAAATAACGCACTTTCATAGCTGCCATTTTTAGATAGTCGTTTACAATTTTGATTTTAGTATTTGAAAATTCCGTTCAAAATTTTGGGTTAATTTAAATATTTTATCAGACAAAAGAAAGTTTAATACATTTTACGACCGGAATTAAATTTGGTTGTGGTGCAGGATGAGCGGTTGATGAAATGACGAGCGAGCATAAATCTCATGACGATGGAAATAAAATTAAGTTTCAACACTTTGTTGAATCCGGCTACGTGAGAGATAACACAAAAAGCGCGTGCATTCATGAATAATATTTATTGTAATGAAACCGAGCCATTATAGCCATGAGGAATATCCTCCCTTGCGGATTGTACAAATTTTTGCAAATCAGCTCGTTGAAATGATGGGTGGAACAAATCACGAATTTGCGAATTGCCATGCAAAAAATCCAAATGCGATCTATACAATATACAACATTTAACGGAAAAATTGCACAAATTATATAAATCAGTTATAAGCGAAAGACATTTTCTGTCCGATCGTAAAAAGTTTGCGATGTTATATATTATTTATGCATGTGTAACTTTCACGGAAAGAAAATAATTTTTTTTTTGCAAGAGCGTGCGAGGCGACGTGGAAACTGAATTTTATACTTTGTTGCCGGCTTCGAAGCGCTCGTTTAGCACGACAGTTCTCGTCTGAATAAGTTCGTTGGAATTGCAAGTTTTACATACAAATAAGAGGTTGAAGCGCGTTTGATAGAGAACCGTAAATGTGCGCAAATTTGCTTTTTACTGTGCCGAGCATAGATATTGAGTTCACATTTAAGCATCGCCGTATCTCAAATCTTTATTTCTTGACCGCTGTTAACGATTTGCATTCATTTTCAACAGCAAATTAGTTTTACGCGACATAAATTTTCAAACTACTTTATTCCGAAATCAACACGTCATTTCTTATCTAGTTTATGCACAATTTTATACAAAGATAAGTATATATAAAGTCAAGTAGAGCAAACATTTGGTTTTATTAGTATAACATTTTTTATCGGTCACATATCAATATATAATACAACTAATCTTTCATGTTAATACATTTTTATTACATTTTTAAGACATTATTTAAGTATTCTGATCTCGTCCTTTCTTCGATGGTCGGTGAACTGAAATCATGAAAATAAGAATTAGAATCTGCTTACACAATACAACAAAAAATTAAATAAAATACAAAGTAGTGCAAATTATTTATTAATTTTTGAAAGCTGTGTTAAAAGTTTTTTTGAAAATTGTGTCATATTGTAAAAGTTAAAAAATTGTGACAGGTGGTATATATGTGGTAAAAATGAGAAAAAAGTAGAAAAAATTGAATGTTAATTGAATGTTACTTACTGCAATCAATTTTTTACATTTTAATTAAAATTTTAGAATTAATAGAAAATATGTTTTTTTTTTTTTCAATTTCAAATTAAACTATTAATTAAATTTTATTAAAAATATTTTCCGTTAAAAAGATTTAATTAACATTTTATGTTGATTAATAACAATCAATGAAATGACAGATAATTAGTTCTGTTTCGTGTCTCTCTCATGTCTTATCATCGTCAGTACCATTCTTGTTGTCTGGCAGCTGGATGAGGATAACAAGGTACATTACAGTCACCTTAATCATCTGCAAATTAAACGTATCATCAATCACTCAAAAGCCATTGTTCGATTTTACATGAAGAAAGAACACAAAAAAACAACGTGACAGTTCAGACGGAATTCTGCAACCCAAGTGTGCGAGAAAGTGGGATGAATTAATTATTTATTAATCAAACTCTATACAGTTAGACTGAATGGAGATTTTAATGAAACTCACAGATTGCAACAGTGGTAAATTTACATCGAAACAGCCTGCAGCCAAAAACTTTAGTTTGCGATTCAACAGATGTAGCGTTGACTGAAGATTCTGTAATCAAGTGGAACTTTCGCTTTATTTTCCGCGCGTCCCTTTCTCTGATGAATATGTTAGAAATTTTCAACTTGCATATAACTTTTATTTCATTCATTCATCGTTCCATTTCTGCTTCGTTGCAAAATTTTGCAACACTTTACTAAACTACTCACAATATTTAGAGAATAGAAACAAAATAAATATAAATTTTCGATTCACCTCCATCTTGTAATATCCACTTATAGTCAGACACCTCCTCCTGTCCAACAACAAATAAGCCATCATGTTGGCCTGAAAATGAAACGAAATCAAATGTCGGTAAACCAGTGAAACAATCTTAATTAGTTGATCCTTGAAAAATGAATCCCCATTCTCGGAAGAGCGGTAGATAAATTAAATATAAATAAGAGTTCACAATCGATCTCGGCGTACATAAATAAACTGGAAATCGTTGAAGGGTGGCCGAAATTACCTCGTTAGAGGCGTAGTGGCAGCAGGCATGGACTAGAACTATTTGTGAGATGTAAGCAAACATCCAAGAGAGCAGACACCAAACGAAGAAGTATGGGAAAACGATTTCCCCGGAGGAGCAATACTCTAAGAAGTAGTAGGTGTTGGTTACACTGTGGATGCCCAGGTTGAAGATCCAAATAAAGAGTGACCAGGTGTAGGTCGAGATGAAAGTTTCACTAATGGCCATCAATTCGCTGTACATAACTTCTATCCACTATAAATTTGATTTTTAATAATATTAAAAATTGATTGAAATAATTTTTTTTATTTTTGTGAAACTTTTTTTCTGAAAATGAAAAAAAATGAGAGATACAAAAGATACACACCTTGGTGTCTTTTTCAAGTTGTGACTCATCCTTATAATAGACAGCCTCGTCCAATCCGGCGATTTTATTCAAAAACGTGAACCTCTGACCCAGACAGTAAACAATGCCTACGTATTTGAACAGGGCTGCTGCGGTGCCAACGTACAACAACAAATAGGAGACGTTTTTGTACCACGGCTCGAAGAACGCGTACATTCCCGCTTGGTTGACGGAAAACCAGATCAAAACATTGAACAAAGCCAGCAGCCACATTCTGGTTCTAATTGAGCTTTCGGATCGCACGTAGCCCTTTTTTCTTAGACACTCGTCGAAATCCGCAATTTTGTTCCATGTCGTAGTGAACTTTTTTCTCTTTGTAATAGATTCTATCAGGCTGAATGCCAGGACGAAGTAATTCAGAACCACCTACAAAAGTTTCAGAGCCCGAAAATTAAAATTTCTTCTAATTAAACATTCAAAATGTTTTAAAATTTAATTTGCGAATGGAAGTAATTAAGAATGAAAATATTAAATGGAATCCAATAGTTGGGCTAATTGTAACACTCCACTAATTTGGATATTTTTAAATATAAAATTCTTTTGTTTAAGTTAAATCATATATTTTGTTTAATTAATTTTTTGATTATTATATTTATCTTTTGTATTTTGATTTTTACCTTTCCTCGTTCTGTAGTAATTAAAACAGCTGAATCGTTAACTTTGAAACCAGAAAACGTGAATCTGCTACAGAAAGTGATGAAAACAAACGTGCAAAGTATTAGAACCCCAATGGTGATCCCTAAAGACGGTATCGAGGGCACGAGTTCGTCGCCGTCAAATTTGTAAGGAGCGAAACCGAAGAACTTGAGGGTATGAAACATCGGGGAAATGGCATTGTAGAGCGGCGCCTCGGGTCCCTTCAATTTCCCGTCCCGATTCTCGTCGTCCTTTTCGGGCTCTTCTTTTTTCGAATTCGACGACATTTCCACCAGCGAGCGCTGCGATTTTATATTTAAACGCGCTCAACTTATTACGTCGTCGTCAAACGTGCGCATCGATTTTCTGCCATGCAAATGCACTTTGTTAACAATTTATGACGGTTTCAATAGTGTCCTATATTCAAGGGTTTAGGATCAATCTCAGATCAAAAAACCAACTTGGTTGAATCTACACAAAAAACATTTTTCATTTAAATATATATTTCATGTATAAAATTTCGAAAAAAATGTCAAAATGTTTGATTATTTTTTTGTTCGTAACATTCGTAGTCCTTTTTATTTATTTTTTTAGGTAAGGTGCATTAAGATATTGAAGTATTTAAAACATTTTCCCAAGGGAAGTCAAGCCAGCGTAACGTCATTGAAACGAGCGTCAATCAGAAATAATGTCACGACGAATGAAAGGCGCGACGTGGAAAATACTTTGCTCCCGAACTATTTGAATTGAATATTTTTGATCGAACAAATTAAGTTTAAAATAGTTCAATTTATTTCAAGCATTTTGTGATTCGTGTTCCGAAGCACCTTTTTTTCAGTCACTCGAAGAATTTTTTTCTTTTTAATAACATTCTTGGCTGTTACATATTTTAAATCTGTTGCTTTAGAAATCCAAATTACACGTAGCATAACAAAAAGCAGACGAAAGATTGACAATTTTCATCAATTTTATAAAAGTGAGATTTGCTTTTGATTAAAAAAATGTTTCATTTCATTGGCATCAACAATTTCGTAACTTTTTTTCTCTCCTTGGATACGCCACCGAGAAATGAAGTGTAAAATAGTGCTACTCAACGTGGTAAATTTTCCTTTCTACTCGCCTTATAGCTCAAAATTAACTTTGAGTTTATGATGCTTACAGGTAAAAATCCTTTTCCTTTTTAAATTGTTGAAAGTGTCGGAATGCTGGCCAACGAACTTCTCCACGCTTGAAAGTATGATCAATTAATTATAAACGCCCAACTATCGCTTTTCCTTTGTCTTCTCTACTTTAATTAATTGTTTCATAATTTTTCTTGCTTGTTTGACTAATTTTCCAATTTCATCTTCTTGTTTTATTCTAAAAGACTGTAATCATTTTATCATTAGGTGTTTAGTGAAAAAAAAATTACTTGTCACATCGAAAAACGGTTGCTTTATATTGAAATGGCGAATCATTTGAATGTTTTCCTGTGAATGGCTATTTAGTTCTTTTGAAAAATCAGGTAATAATGATTGCTGCTTATTTAACAAAATCTCTTACCTTGCTTTGTCAATGATTTTTATTTTCAACTTAGTTTTGCCGTGATAATTCCATTGAAGCGAGCAAGAAAAGTTAAAGAAAACTTCGTCCGCGCACTTTAGGCTCGAGAAAACCAGGGCCGCGGTTAAAATTAAAAAACTTTCGCACTAAGGATCTAAAAGGAATATCGAGTTCTCTCATTTTTCGACTGTAATTATGATTTCCATTGAGCTTGCAACAAACGAAATGCATTTCTATTACTCTTTGAGTAAATTTTAATTGAACCTTACCCTTATTATATGAATAACTCAATTTGTTACTTTTTTTTTCTATGAAAAACAAATGAAAAATGAAACTTTTTAATTCAATTTTAATCAACAATGAATGTCAATATTTTTTACTTCTTTTTGGACAATTGTTACATGGTTGTAAATTACAAAATTACAGATTAAATTTTTTAAAAATGAATCGGAGATTAAATTTGAAAATGTTGAATTGTTATTTCCAAAATTGCAAGTAAACTCTAAGGATTATTGGTTAAAGCGATCGAAAGAAATAAAGTGAGTAGCTGTGAATAAGCCGGCACGGATTATCCGTACTGGACAGTCTCTTGACAGGAGTACGCGCATGTAAAATACACACTTCGACTATGTCCACACATATCCGCGCCTCATTGTGTCAGCTTGGATATTATTTCATGTCGTGGTTGAATGAATTATTGAACAGCACTCCGCGCGAAGTGCATGCAAGAAATCGCACGTGAAAATCGTTAAAAATAACTCTGACTGTTATTCCCACTTATCGCACGCCACTTAAGGGCCATTCCACATTTTCTGATTATAAGTTTCTTTTTCCTTCACAACAATTTATTCCGTTAAATTAAATTAATATAATCCGAATTATAGAGTCCAAAAATTACAAGAAAAACAAAGATATCAAAATTTATTAATTGCATATTAATAATTGTATAAGGATTCGACACGCAATACTTGTGTATCTGTTTGGTGAAACAAATGAAATTATAAGTTCAAATAAGAGTCTGAAGTCCGTCAACTGTGGGACGTTTATTTCATTGAGGGTCGGTAGTTTAAATTGCATTTTCACGCCTTCCTTCGGACCTAAATTGTCAGCACTCGGTAAAATTTAACATTTCATTATTCACGTCACGTCGCGCGTCACACACTTTTTATTTTGCCTATTTTTGTCGTACCTTCATCAAAATAAATAGAGTGGAATGTCGCACCCGTTGACAAACCGACTATTAATTAAGCTGGCAACATTTTTTATCCCCGCGGGGATATGAAAATGTTGCGCGCAATTTCAGTACTTTGAAAATCGAATTAGAAAAGACAAAAACAGATCGGCCGTTTTTCGACACGTCCACAGTTTTGACAGTAATTGAGTGAGCTGTCTGAATTCATAACGTACATTTTTTTAGTCATCCTGCGAATGGCCGGCAAGATGTTGACGAAACAAACTTTGAGCGAGAATCGAACGTCCAAAAATTCCGTTCAAAAAATGAAACAAGAATTGCTCACTTGGATCTGTGAAAAACATGCAACCAACAGTCCACTCAGTCGAGATTTATTAAAGGAAAAGGCTCTGCAATTGAAAAAAGAGTTAGCAGTCAATGGTAATTCGAGATACAACATTTCCCATCATTTTATTCTTTCTGTAATTTTATGTTCATTTTTCTTTTTATCTTTTTGCAATTTAATATAATTAATTTCTTTGAAACAATTCTTGTTTTTTACCTCTTTCAGCAATATATCACTTTGTTTTGTCTAATTAAAAAAATCATTTATTCTTGTCAGCAAGTTTTAAATGTACAAACATTTGGATAACAAATTTTCTGAAGAGGTACGGTTTTTCAACAACGCTAACGAGCTGCGACGGGCCGGTTTTTCACGACTACCAAATATGGATAGGTTTACTCAGAAAGTGCATAACACAGTATGCGCATCAAGATTTTTTTTGCGTCGATCAGTTCAGCATGCTGCCAAACATCGCTCCGGAAAGCATTTTGCCCATGATCCAGAAAACAACTTTTTCCAAAAACAAATCTAAACCTGACAAAATCAGCATCGTTCTCTGCTGTAACTCTGATGGCAGTGAAAAGTTACCTCTACTTATTTGTGGACGTCACAAGTAATTTAAAACTTTTGAAACAACGTTTTTCAATTTGTTCAAAGAATGATAAAGAAAAATATGCACCGTTTTAAATTAAAAAAGAAAGTTTTTTCAACTTAACAAAACGTTATCAAAACATTAAAAGTTCATTTCTTATTTAATCAAATATAATTCTAAATTTAATAATACCAGATACTCCAAAAATTATTTAATGAAAAAAGTTAATTTACTCAACTCTGTTTTTCAATACCGGGTCATTCATCCCGTTCATGGGACTTGCGGCAAAAGTATAAATCACGTTCCTTCAATTTGTCTGCTGGGACACATATTTTTGTTTACTCGAACTCGCTCTAGTTTATAATATTAATTTGAATACTCCAGCATTTGCAATAATGATAAATGTTTCAAGTTTGCCATTCATCCCTTTATAGGATTGAATTTACATAATTTTCTATATTATAAATTAGAAATTAAAAAATACAGATAAAATTTAAAATAATTTTATATTTAATTAGTATTAAATCAAAGATATAAAGCAAGCTAAAGAAGCAAAATACATTTGAATAAACTTACATGTTTGACCACAAACACAGTTATATAACTTGATTTATGATAAGCAAAGGGGCGAGTGAAATGTAATAATCAAAAATGAAGTTTCATCAGAGCGGTGCGAGTGAAATTACATTCTACTCGAGACCGTCAAATTAATAATACCATAATTGGCTGTACGTACAGACCTGAAAATGCCGCGCCAAGGGACGGCAGTGTATATTGTTACAACGGGAACTGCGAGATAAGCGATGAAGCGTTCGTTAGTTGGCTCGCAAGATTCAATATAAAGCTGCTTCGCAGCGATCGCAAAGTATTGTTGCTCGTTCACCGGCGCAGGATCCGCGCCTCCAGCGATCCCCGTCTTTCCAACATCAACTTCCTGTTTTTCCCCAAAGATTTTCCCTCGCAGCTCAACCCTCTGAGACATGAAATTTTCCACTGTATCAAAATGTTCTACAGGTAAAAAAACGAAAATCAGAAAAAAGATACATTTTAAGCTTACTGGAATTCGGAATGAATTTTTGTTCATTTTAAAATTCAGACAAGAATATGCGAGGGAGCACAAAAAGATGTTATCGAATTCCTGGACGCTTGAAAAGATCCGTCAAAAGTTAGCTCAATCGTGGGAAAAGGTGTCGAGGGAATTGATTATATCGAGTTTCCAAAAAACGAGTTTCCGCAACGACGATAAGTTTCTCGAGTACTCGAACCCGAACTTCTGGCCGGACCTGAAGGCTGGCATAAGTTTCCGCAAGTTCGTAACCTTTGATGACGAGCTCTCAAACGAGCCCAGCCCCAACGCGCTCAACCACCAAATTATCTCGCAAGTGTTTTACGATCTTAGGTACTTACGGACTGACCCCGCTGACACTTGATTAATCGACTTCTAATTGATCGTTTTTGGCAAAGGTCGAGGAAGAAGAAGCGGGTCACCCGAAGCTTGGGCAGCCAAAAAAGTGAAAGTGAATATCCATCTAACAGAAAAAAAAGAAGAGTTGACAAATTTGCGGACCTTGACAGCGATTCGGATTCTATTGTTATGCTTGATCCCCCGGATAAATTTAAGGACAAAAATGAAGTAATAAATGACATACTTTTTCTTACATTTTTAAACCTAGTTTTACTTATTTATTTATTTATATATTTTTTTCAAAATGAAACATTTCTCTTCTTCTAATAGAACCAAAAAAATGTATAAAAATTTGTCATCCGGAATTTCAATCTAATTTTCTCATTCGGTTGATTTATTTTCATTACGACAATAAGCCAACGAGGCCCATAACGTATCATGATTATCATAAATCATACCAGGAAAACGATACAAGCAGTACTAGTGTGCAGAGCGTAAACGACGACCCCATCCAGGAGAGTTCTGTGTTATTCGACGACATGGAAATCGATTGCCAGGACAAAACTCACAAAGCCAGCCAGGACATTTTCGTTTCCGTGCCAAGTTCCTCGAACAGTGGTACGATGACCTTTCAGCGGAGGTCATCGAAAGAATCAGTACCTTCACGATCCAAAACAACCCCTGCTCCAATCCAAGATGCTCCAGAACCTGTTTCCATTGGCGATCGAATCTTGTCCTTGGACTTCATTGAAGATCAGTTGATCAATCTTCCACGACCTTCAACTTCCAGTGAAGGTCAAGATGTTGGGGTCAAGAAAATGGCCGCGGAAGAAACGAACAAAGTTTGTTTAACTTTTGTTTGAAATTTATATAAGCTGAAATTTGAATCTCAATGAATTTCATATTGTTTTCAGTTTTTATTTTCGTTAATTTTTTTTTATCTTTTTGTTTATATCTTTTGCAGTCTAATGAAATTACGGTGATAAAAATAACTGATTCGGATTCGGAAAATAACGGATTGCCCGAGATTAAAAATCTGAATGAATCTTCTGGAGATTCCAATGCAGTTGGAGTGAATGAAAGTTCTGAAACTAACTGGGCCAAGGTATACGAGAACGAGTTTGCATTTGGTCAGAGTGGTTCTGCACAGTCCAAGAAGGAGAGCAAGAGCATCTTCACGCTGGACAAAGCGGGGCCGTCGAACGGCGGTTCCGGCGACGGCAACAAATAAAATCCACTCGATCGGAATTCGTTTTATGATTGCGAAATGTCAACCGCTCAAATTGTCTATGAATTATCGCTGAATAAAAAGCGGTGCATAACAATTTTTACCAAATGGCCTCCGCATCAAATTCGTTCGGGCGTGAGTTCCTTGACACTTATTTAAAAATTTATTGAACAAAAAAAGAAGTGTTCTTCCAATTTGCCACTTCTTTCATCAGTCAATATAATTTTTTTTTCGTTGTTGATCTTCCCCGTTGATGAAAATTTCAATACAGTTGAGTGGTTTTTCACAAATTTCAAGTCTAATGAAAAACTATTTTTCAGTTAAGAGTGAAACTTTAGTGGAAACTTTTTCATACTGAATTCCTTTTGTCATTTTTATTTTTATTTTTTTTTTTTTTTTTTACAAATTTGCCACAGTGCAAAACTTTTTATCCGCGTTCTATTGATTGGAATAGTTGGAGAAACGTAGGGATATTGCATTAATTTACACAATCACTTTCAGCTTTAGAAAAAAATGCAATAACGACGCAACTTGCAGATGATTCATGGTTGACATAAATTTTTGATATTATTTAGTGTACAACGAAAATTGTAATTTTGATTTGTATAATTTATACGATTAGTTTTTATTACTTCTAAAATAAAAGGAAAATAAAAAAGACATCACGCTGAAGTGTAATTCCTAATGGCTTAAACAATAAATTTTGTCACTACATTTAGTTGCTTATAATTAATGATATTAGTCTCCAAGTTGTTATTCCAACCTAACTTGGATTCAAGACGCAAGTTATATTGCAATTCTCATTAATCTAATTCCCGTTCCGATGCATATCAGCATATTTTATGCTCTTATAAAATGTATGATCGATCTCAATTTATAATTAAAAAATGATTAATTTTTGAAAAAACTTTGAAATTTCCTTCGCGTTGAATGAAGGATAAAAAGTTGGCGCTTTTTCTTCTCGGCCTCGAGTGTCTGCAATCAAGCCACTCACATAAAATTTGCCCAAGACAAATGATCCTCACAGTTCAATTAATCAACAAGATCTTGGCTGTTTCAAAAATTTATGCATATTAGAAATTCTCAGATGAACGCAAATTGTAACGCAAATATGTATTGTATGGCATTACAAGAGTCAACTCAACTGAGTACCACTGATGGATCGAAATTTACAACACGTCCTTGATTATAATAACTTGTGCGATTACAGTTTCAAAACAAGTTCAAAAATGTAACAAATCAATACCTATTTGTGATGCACAAATGCTGCAAAATATGTTTTCTCTTGGCTCTTTTTTTTCAAGGCCTTGAAAAAACCAAGTGAAAAACATTCAAACAAATATTTTAAACAAAAAATTAACCAATTTTTTAATACAGGATTCATAAAATGAAACTTTAAATTTTGTATTAAAATTCAGGCGGGTCAATCATGTTTAGATTTCAGTCCCGAAAGAATACCTGCAGCGGCGAGACGAAAGACCATAATTGATCTATAACGTTCGTATTTCTTGAACTGAATAAATCATTAGTTGACGACGATATCGCTGGTTTCCGCTCGGATAAACTTGTACACGCACTCAGAGACCGAGTGCAACAGCGTGACCCCATGCGCTTCACTATCGCAATTCCCTCTTCAATTTACGTTTTTCGCGAAAAATAACTCAATCCTAATCCAGCAACGACATCGGCCCAATCCGTCGACTGGAACATTCTGATCCGTGACCTCTATTTGTTTATCCTTTCTGAAAAAAGTTACAACAAAATACCAAATGATGTAAGGTACAACATAATTATAACCATAACAATTTAATTTGAAAATTAATTTTATTTCAAACGGTATATCTGTAAATTGACAACTAGTCAGAGACAAAGTTCAAAATATTAAATTAACAATCAAATAATCTATTTGAAGAAACAATGAAATAAAGATTAAAAATTCTAAAATGATGTACAATCTCTGATCCCATGATTGACGTTGACTTGGATTTACCTTTGCTGATGGGTATATACCAATATATATACACCGATACATGCCCGCTAGTATATATACTCATATATAATTCTTTCATATGTTACATCTCGATACTTGTGATCGCATATAAATCATCCTATACAAATATGTAACTTGCGCCCGTTAATACACATCTGTTTAACTTTAACGTCGTCCCCAAAATCCTACCCTTGCGCTCGAAGCCGGCTTACATTTGCAGATCGTCGACCATTATATACACGTACCGCGCGAATAATCATCGGGCAAATTAAAAGAGCCTTCGGTATACAAATTGTATCTTCAAAATCAAACCAAAAGATTGACAACACAATTTTTTTCCTCTATCTTTTTAATTAAGTTGCAACCTTTGATAACAATGTAAAAAAATGTACAATTGATGGATTATATATCGAATGGATACAATAAAACGGCTACTCACGGCGTCAAATCAGATAAAAATACGTACGAAAAAAAGTGGATTGAATTTAAAAGATTTCTGACATCCGGGAGGGTGTCCACAAATGAAATCGCATGCTATTTTAGAAAAACAATTCGGCGAGTTTCATTTCTATAAATCCGATAAAATTGTTCGCTTTTAAAATAAAAAAAGAAAGAAAGAAAGAAACGGGAAAATCACAAAAAAATGTGCAGCTATCTCCTCCTGGGAAAATCGTAATTGACAAAGTCAATTTGAAAACAAAAGCCCAGTATCGGTGCTGCGTTCATTGTGAGCAAATTAATGATTGAGGTCCCGAGTGCTCGCTTGTTCAGGCGCGCATTGGCTTTGCAATGTCGCGGGGCAAAACAAAAAAGCCCTCAACTGATACAACGAACAGGAATGTAACTGTGATATATACAAATACACACAATGATCAAAATAAGCTCCTCCGCTCTTATGTACAATATAATCATTGCTAAATTGTCAAAAATATCTGCACCTAACTTAATAAACATTCTCGGTTATCTGTCCCTGCTTAACCAGTATCAATCAATCTCTCCAACATTCATCTCCAGCATTTTTTTTTTCCTTTTTTACGCTTTTGATTCATTTTTATTGTGATCAGCGCACCAATAATGAATTAATTGTTAATTATAAACTATTTTTTTTTCTTTATAGATCTGGGACAGGTTGGAACGAGCGGATAGGTCCGGCATAGGAATATAGAAATCCGGTTCAAAAAATGGTTACAAAAGGAAAAGCAATCTCATACCGACCTGCCCCAAGCTGACAACCAAGATATTAAATTTTAGATCCGTTACTGTGTCTTATACTAAAAAATGTATGTGGACTTAAACTGTTACTCTTATCTACTTATCCCTGGTTTGTTAGCAAACCTGGCTGTGAGATCAAATCGAAAACAAATCAAATAACCGACACCGACGAGATTAACTTAATCATAAACTCTGTGTTGCAATCCAAATTAATGTTCGTCCCGTCAAATTTTATTTTTCTGTCGGGCTTGGGAAACAATTTGGTCACAGCCAGGCTTGTGATTTGTTTGTTTGTTTGTTTGTTTTTTTTTCATACAAAAAATACAGAACCGGAGCTCACGTACATAATCAGACTTTTGGCTACGACCTAAGTGAATTGCAATCGCTTTCGTTCGACTTTTTGGATGAAGGACAGACTGGTGGAGCACTCCCTTTGGCAAAACAATCGACTCCTCTTTTTTTTCCCATCCACCTTTTTTTACCCGAACCTATTGTCTAAAAAATTTTGCAAGAAGTGATAAGTGTCCTGTTATCCTTTCATTTATCGCGCAGTGTACTTGTTCTGCATGCCCCCTGGGATCTGAAAGGAACAAAAAATTCAGCTCGATTAGCTTGTTGAAATGAGAACAAAAAAATTGGCCACGTAAGTTATTTTATTAATTTCGCTTTTTCCTGCAGTGTTTGCTGATTTAAAATTGATCTTGTTTATCACCTTCATTGGTTCAGAAGCTCATAAAAAAGTTTTCATGTGGATTTATTAAGAGATGAATTTCATTTAAAAAAAGGAATTCA
Source organism: Trissolcus japonicus (assembly GCA_030522925.1). Classification (NCBI taxonomy): domain Eukaryota; kingdom Metazoa; phylum Arthropoda; class Insecta; order Hymenoptera; family Scelionidae; genus Trissolcus; species Trissolcus japonicus. The sequence goes on from JAPYZS010000004.1 coordinate 415,751, forward strand.
CAAAGGTATTATTTTCAACGATGGGGTATCATGACTATAAAAAAATAACACCTTTAAAATTGACATCGATGAATTTTCCAATTAAAATAAGAATTAATGTTGTCTGCTGTTGAATTTAATTGCATGATGAAGACGCTGATGAAATATTTGCTCAGATCAAGATGATCCCACCGAACAATTACGACTGAGTAATTCGACATAATATAGTCTATATATGATGGTATTATATGATGCCACATGAGGGCTCTATCGAATCACCGAACGCAATTTCCAAATTGAAATGAATACGAGAATAATTAATCGCATCTCAAGGCACAAATTACGCAGATAAATAAGCACGACTCGAAAACGTTCTCGTACAAATTCGATTTCTAAATGCAGAACTTGCGTCATAAACGTCATACTTAAGTTCAATCAATTTACGAGACTGCGAGAAGAAAATAAAATTTACATTTTTCAATCTACCCCTTTTTTTATTATAACGAACGATTTTTATGTAATGAAAGTGACATCCTACGCATCATAAACTGATTGAACTGTCTTTTATGCTTTTATACTTTATTTCTTCTTAGAGAAATTGTTTTGTATTTTAAACAAAAAATTGCTAAAAAGTGCTCAATGAAATGGTTTAAATCCTGAGAAACAGAATGAATGGAGGCTAAAAAAAGCTAGAGGTAGGTGTTAATTCGCAAGCGAATCGAGAAGCCCCTGCCGTCATGAATATGAATAACAAACTCTGTTGCTTACACACGAAGCGTAATTGTTCTACGTACTTCTTGCTTGTAAATCGGGCGGTTTACACTGCCATTGAATATTTATACGCCTAGAGTTGATCGGACGTCAAGTGCACGCAAAAGAAATTTCATTAAGAAAAATTACCATCTTATATTTTTCATAGATTCTTATCTTATTAAAATCGTAACTCTTATTAAAAATACTTGATTGATAAATTGATACAAACTCTTTGACCAGACAATATGAATTTATTTGTTATTTCAATTCATTTCATTTCACTTTAATTTTTTATTTAAAGTTGGTAATTTTGAATTAATAAAAAAATGGTGATTATGAAATTTGATTGTAAATGGTGGAGGCAAAATTTTACCTTGTTTTGATGAAAGTGCCGCGGATCCCTCATTGTGTAGCTCTGCACCTCTCGTGATAGTGAGCTGGTTGAGCTCCACCGAGAGAGCTAAGTCCCACAAACAATATAAGAATGATCTCAAACAATTTCGACTTAAAAGCAAGCAAATAAACAAAAAAAACATGTATCCCATATGTATAGTGTTCCATCCCATATAATACAGAGTGTCATGGCAATTAATACTTTTATAAGGGGACATTAAAAAATTGATCAAGCAATAAAAAAAGGAATAAAACTTATGAGTTCTTAAACGTGATTTAACGTCGTATTTTATTGAGCCATGAAACACATTTTGCGAAACACTCTGTAAAAATTTATCTTCGATCAAAGGTGTAATTAGAAATTCTTTTCCAAAAGCGTTTATCTTCCTTTCAGTATTGTAATTAAAAAAAGTTGTGCAAACATGACAAACACAATCAGTGAAACCAGTTTGTAATAATTTAACAACAAAAAACGTTGATTTCGTGCATAAAGAAGGAAACCCTGTAAGCATGCATAAAAATGTTCAACTAAAACGTGAGCTCATACGATGATTTTTCTTCATTGAAAAATAATCATTGAATGAAATTTGTTGACGACAGAAAAGTTTGTTATTAGAGATTGAGTTTGAATTCATTGATTATTTTTCAACGTTATCTGATGATTTGAAATACAAAACAATATGACAAATGAATATGCAATGATACGGATGAACATAAACTCGTAAATGTATAAAAAAAAGTTCCTTACGATTAACAACGTTACTTGGTTACGTCTTTCTGCGTCCCCGACTGCTTGTCAAATTGGGAAAAGACAAAAAACATAAATTGGTTAAAACCAAAATCCTCTTTGCGACAAAATTTATGACTGTTTCTTTTTTACACGCACAAACTATGTAACAAGTTGAACATTCATTCTGAGCCGATGAAACAATTCAGACAAGTTTGAATTTTAACAATATACAAACATGCAGGAAAACGGAAACATCGAAGGTCCAATTATGGTGCTGATAGAATTATAAAGACTTTTGTTTGTCGAACTGATATTTGAAGTATCAGTTGATAGTAAAAATCAGTTAATTGACAACGAAGACCTGCAGTTTGGCGAACAGTGCAGATTACAAATCCTGTGTAATAAACTTGTTAATTAATTAATCAATCCACGTTTGTCAGTAAATTGTACGTTGCAGTTCAACAAACAAGAGCGCTGGCACTGTTGTAGGAAATCGTAAAGTGTATCCCGACACATGATACGAAATTGGAAACGATCCGTGAATGTTATCAGGTAAAAAACAAGCCACATAACAAACGGCGGCCGCAACAGAGATGCCATTTTTACAACAAGGAAAAATTTGTTTGTACCAATTTATCGTGAGCCTGCATTCGTCTCTTATTTTTTATGTTTCAAGAATAATAAAACAAGCACAAAGGTAAAACATTAAATAAACGAATGACAAAACTATATTTTTCAAATCAAAACGACCAGAATGAACTTTAGAAATACATCATTAATTTACAGTCGATTGACTTTTACAGCATCTCTGTTTGCACCGTATCGTTACAGTTGAATTCTCGTCCATTTAGATAATAAACATTCATACTTGAGTAACGTACAATGTTATCTAAAACCGTTCGCAAGATTGTTTCCAATCAAACTCACCCCTTGGGATGTTGTTTCAACGGATGGCATAGCAGATGGAGCTGGTGTCATGTAGTCAACTGGCGCACTGGGATCATTAACTGAAATCAAATCAAATATTCGATGTCTTTATCACAAATCTCTTACAATCAGTAAAATATAAAAATTTTGTTTTTCAATCTTACCAGGCGTGGGTGTAAATAATTGCGGCGAAGAAGCCGCAATTGGCATAGGTGGCGTTGCAATCGGTCCAGGTCTTGCGGCAGTTTTCGTCGAGTTGGGATTCATCACGTCAATGTAATTGGCACGCATGCTTCGGTTCTTTTGCAGCTTGAACATGTTATTTCCAGAGATAATTTTTGATTGATTAACAGCAGGGGGCTCTTCGGAGAGGGCGCTAGTGGTTTTAGATGGCGGTAATGGCGGCAGTCCGGTGACAGGTGGCGCTGCGGTGTTACTCGCGCCGAAACTCATGTCTGAAACTTTAGGAGGTGGCGCTAGTGGTGCCGCGCCGTTCTCGTCGTTATCCTCCTTGTTTGTCCACTTTTTTAAAACTGGATCCCAAACAATCTGTGGATCAACAAACAACTTCATCAGTACAATCTCAAAACGATTCCAAACAAAATGGGAACGGAATTAGTAAAATTGTTAGTACAAATTTTGTGCGTCCTTCTTTCTCGTACTGTTAGTTCAAACTTATCTATGTAAACGATTGTTAGTCACGCTTTAAAGGCGATTGGTTAAATACTGGCCTTTTTGAGAATCCAGATAAATTGTTAGTTCCTTATTTCTACCAAGTGAATCCTCGGTCACCCTTGACGACACAAAAATAATCATAAAATATCCCCAAGTACAATTTTGAAGATACTTTATAATGAAAGAGAAAAGGTGAGGGGCAAAGGGGAGCGGAGTTAAAAAGATTTGATTCTTACAGATGGATTACTGTCATCGGGGAGAATCATCTGGTTCTTCGGCTTCGGGGCCAGTTTGCTGAGGAAACCTCCGAACCACGACCCACTATTGTTGGCGCTCTTTTTGTCCGCAGGCTTTTCTGCAGGTTTCTTCGTCTCTTGAGCAGACGGCTTCTGTTGTTTCGGGGCGTCCAGGGCGTCTAGTTCTTCCAACGGGTCGTACTGTTTCCCCGAAGATGGCGCCATCGAAATGGTCGGTCGCGACTACAAAGAAACATAAAAAGAGTCATCGCCAGTTTTCCTCTTCACTTCATAATCTAATTCTAATTCTATAAAAAGTTTCGTCAATTTTATGATTTAATCTTTAAGATTATTTTTTAAACTTTGTGTAAAATAGTTCAGTTAAAATGATATGTACTACATGACACAAAAGTAAGTAGAGTTAATAACGCCAGGGGAATTTTACATGAAATAATGTTTTTATTTTACATCTCATTTATAACAGTATTGAGTTCACAGTGCATCATGATCTCAACAGGTGGCGCGACGCAAACAGACACTTGGCACGGTGTACTGTGATGAACGCGGTGCTCATATAAAACTGTATCGTTGACAAATCGTCGCTTAATATAAGTTTGAGAAACTTCCAAAGAGCAATCTTACAACCAGAATAGAACTATCAAATCAGACAAAACTTTACAACGAAGAAATCACTAATCACGATTGCACAATTTGCATTCACACGAGTTTCGTCTAGTCCAGGTGGCGCTGTGACAATCGTTGTTTCAAAGGAAGGTCGATGGGATAAGTCCCCCCGAAGATAAGCGGTTTGTAATCCCTCTTAGAAACCTCCCCGTCGCGACTCCAAGCGTCGACCGTATCACAAATGACGTCTTTGCGTCTGATATGTGGCGCCACCTTCACCACTTTTTTCTCCTCGAAGTTGCAATATTGCGTCAGCGACTGACTTCCGCCCCCCAGATGGCGCTCGCTGTCAGAAGACGAGCTAGACACGCCGAGACCTTCGAGTTTCAATTTTCTCAGATGGATGTCTAGGTCGGTCTGGAGGGCGCCACCGTCGTCCGTCTCTTCGGCCGGATCGTCCTCGACTTGTTCGTCTTGTTTGAGTTTCTCTCTCGGCTTGCATTTGAGGAACACTGGAGGTTTTGACGAGGGCGGTCGCGTGAGCTTTGGACCGGTCTTGCGAGGCTTTGTAGATGGCGCTAACGGCGGATATGAGCCGGTCACTCTCGGATACTTGGAGAACAAGGGCGACTTTTCAGGAACTAAACTCGCGCTAGGCTTACGACGGCGCAACAAGTTTTGCGCACTACTTTCCAGGTTACAACTGAGATCAAGGCTCGGGTTACTTACTTCGGGCGTTGCTGGCTTTTCCTCCTTTTCCGACTGTCCAGCGGCAGCGTTAAACAAATTTCAGTCTTTGATTATTGAACTGTTTTGCGCGCAAGATTGCAAACGGCAAACAGATCGTCAACTTGTTTTTCTGTTTGTATTTTAGTTTTTTTTTCATTTAATCTTGTAAATGTTACATAAATTATCTCAAACTGAAAATTTTCTGATTTGAAATGTATTCATTTGTTTGTACCAAGTTGACGATCATTAAAATGAATTAAAAAGCAATATATAATGTATTGTTGAGAAAATAAAAGATTCAAGACTACAGACAAACAGCAGATCTAACAAAAGATTATACGAATCGAAATGCAAAGAGTTAAAATTAAAAAAATTAGATTTAGATGTTACGTTTTTAAAACAAATAAAATCATACAGCATAGATAAAATTGCAATACAGGAGAAACGTTTACAATCCAAGATTTATCATATAAATACTTATGAAAAGTATTTGAAAATTGCGGCTGCCTGGTTTAGTGGCAAGCATAAATTTTCATGTAGCAGATGTGGCGGATGCAAGAAAAAGTTTTTTGCTTGGAAAATTTAAAAATAATAAAATAAATAGATACTCCTAAAAGACGAAAATTAAATGTTTATCGTGTTCAGAATTAAACTGATGAATAAATTTGCAAAACCAAAAGTGCCAAATTGTAGCTGAATAATGAAAATTCAATTAGAACTAAAATATCACTTCACGTTCGACAAATTATTTTATTGAGACTGTCAATAAAATCCAATCGATAGCATAAATAACAACACCCATTGAGCATTTATAGTTTGAGTACAATTTTGAAAACACATCAAGCAATTGGATAATATACGAAAAAAGTTCATGATTACTGATTGAACTTGAACAAATCCACAATTTGTATTCAATTTGCAATTCAATCGTTCGACTGATCATGATTACCACGAGACTTACCAATTGCAACTCTGTTTTTACTCATTATTTTTGAAATCAGATGAATGAATCAATGAACGAGCTAACAGATCACCCTCACACCAAGCGTTTCAACAATCGCAAACACGACCATTTACCTCATAATCCCAACTCTGTTGCTGCTCCTGTTGATTAACATCCGGCTGATTAGATCCAAACTGCTGATTATTTTGCGTCTGCTGCCATTCCGACTGCGAATAATCCTGAGAGCCGTAATCCTGGGACAAGTAGCCCTGCTGGTTTTGCCAGTAATCTTGCTGCTGGTACTGGTTCTGCTCTTGATTTTGGTAGTGATTTCCTTGGTTGTACTGGTCGGGCACAGTGCTGGGAAGTGAATGGGGTTGCCAGTGATTTTGTGTCTCAATCCCTGGCACTTCCATCAACGAGGTGGAACCATCTTGATAATCTGGTTGCATCCACATCGACTGCTGGCTCTGTAGGTCAACTGTCTCTGCGTTCGAGTAAGTTTTCGTTTCTGACGTTACAGTGTGATTACTTTCTTGAATGATTTCCCCAGTCTGTGAAAACAAAACGAAACAAAAAATTGTAAATCAATTTAATCTATAATGTCATAAAACACTGGCGCACAAATTTTAAGAGAGCTAATGTTTACCTGACACTTGTTAACGACTTCCGCCAAATTGTTTAACCAAGTCAAGTTAGCAGCGTCTTCTAATGAATCCTTGCAAATTGGATCGTGATACTTGATCCTATCTCCCAGATTATAAACGTCGTTAATGAACTTTCGGTTGTATTTCGAAGGCTCTTTTGCGATGTTAACAGCAACCTGCTCGAGATAGAGCAAAGCTTTTTCTAAAAGTCCGTGGTCTGCCATCTGCACAGCCATGTTGAATTTAAAGCTCTGTAGGTCAACGAGCGTGAAACCCGGTTCGCTCAAGCTTCGGGCGTATTCGTAGATCTCCGTTAGCATGACTGCTTCGTTGGTGATGAACTCATTGTAAGGTCTGTGGTGATTGGCACCGATGAGAACCAGTTTGGCGTCACGCGAATCGTAGGAAGAAAAGTCGACTTGAGCTAGGATGTAACAAAAGTGAGCAGCGTGGATGTCTCCTCTCGACGCGAGGGTGTCGCCGAGGATCGTGATTGAGCGACGATTCACGTCCGGGTTGGATGAAGTGTTTGAGATTATCATGGCTAGGTGCGGTCGCCAGTCGTCCCACTTGGGATCGGAAACGCACTGTAATTTGAATGTCAATCATTTTAGTTCAAGACATTAAACAAATAAAAAAGGTTCGGCTTCCGTGAATTCTTTTTTATTGATCAATTACCGTTACACTGGTTGGAACACGTCCAGAATGAAGCTGATACAGCGTTTGAAGCGGATCCTGAGTCGGCAAACTATTAGCAAACCGTGTCATTACTGAGGCGTGTGTACGTTTATCCAATTTGCTTGCTAAGAAGAGAGCATGTCCCCAGAGGCCTTCATCCATTGCATATTCTACAACAAAAGCGTACAAAATTTCATTTTGAATAGAATTATTCGTACCAAAGAAAAATTCGTTGCAAAAATTCCCTTGCCAAATTGAAAAATAAAGACAGGGGATTTACCTAAAGCTTCCTGAACGAGTCCGTACAAAAGAGTTTTTCGGAACTGATCGGTAATCTCCTCGATGGTTTTATGTGGTTTAACATTATCCACTTTTTCATGCACCAATGGTATTTCTGGTACATTCACCTCCCCGCCAGATGCTGCGGATCGTTGAGATATCGTTGACTCTCGTCGGCTGGAGTGTCGCGGCCCTTTGCATACCTCATACGGGTATGCTTCTTTGTTTTTGAGCAAAAGTGTTGCTATGTCTACACCGACAACGTTCTGAAAACAAAATTTATAAATAAACGAGTTATAAAACAATTTATAAAAGAAGATTTTTATAGTCAATAAAAGTCTATCCGTCAATTTTTGCAAATATCAAATATTTGAATGAACATTTACCCCATTTTGTTGTATCATCATGATCATGAACTCATAAAGAAGAATATACGAGGCCTGGTCGACCACGTCTTCGTTGGATGTTGCTTTTTTAATTTTGGTCTCGCAATATTCGATGATTGTTTTCTTGTGAGTTACACCTCTGTAAGATAAATTGAAATTAATTACCACATTGTATACATTGCTAATTGATTTTTAAGTTCATTACTATCCAGTACCATTAAATTTGAATCACATGTAATTAGTAATAAAAATAAATTTAAAAAATTGAGAACTTCAATCTGACAAAAAAAACGTATTTTATTAATTACACTTGCTTAATCAATGGTCCCGGATAAGTCTTAAGCTCTCGCGTTAAGGCGTCGTGTTGTAAGACATTGTCGATCTTGAAAATATCGATCCTGGCGCGTTCACCATCAGTAGGATAACTTGGGTAGGAGTAAACCAAAGACCCGACAGAAAATGCTCCTGCAAGCAGATAAAAATCATGTTGATAATACGGGGCTTCTGCAATGGCACCGATCTGAAAAAATAGATAAAAATCCTGCGTTTGGAATATGCAGTTGCGCCGAAATTTCATTTATCGCGCGAAAAAAAAATATCATCAAAAACTCTTTAATAATATGCGTATTTTACATATAGAATAACTATTACGTTTTTGGATTTATCATTTATAAGCAATAGGCTCTCTCCGTAACTTATTGTTGATTGGCTGGAAATTTGAGGCAACACATCGTGAACTTCACGATTTTGTGGATGCCGTGGGTAGATGTTCCTCCTTCCTTTGTACGCGTTTTGTTGCACGCGTTTTACATCTTTTGCCGTCAATTTCTCTCGATAAGATTGAGGAAGCAGCGGCAATTCCAGTCGCGTCAATTTCGACGGCCGTGCCGTTATATCATTCGTGGCTTTAATTTTGACTGTATTTGACAATACCTGCCGATGTAAATTCTCTGGTGGATCATGGTCGTGAACGTCCAATATTTGCACGATATTTTTTTCACTTTCATCCGTCAAAAGGTGTGCGCCACACTTCTTATCCGAACATCGCCATTTCCACACGTTTTTTCTTTTCAAAAAGCTGCTCTTGCGATACTTATAATCGCCTTCGATTATCAAAGGATGGCCTTTTTCACTGAATGTTACTAACATTTTTATATTGATTTGTATAACTCGCACACTAAATTTAAACAAGATAAACGAACCTTTCCTGTATAAATTCAAAATTTTGGATGCACGTAGCAAAACAAAAGAAACGAGCTTTGCAAGCTCGTTTAATTTAATTAAAATATTTTTGGCTTACAAAAATTAATGTTAAATACCAAAAATTGCGATGCAATTTCAAATCAAATGCTTCAAGTTAGCCTTGATTTTAAAAATCAAGTTTTTTTCAATGGCAAAAAATTTTTTGTCGGCGTATTAAATTATCAGAGTCAGCGCAATTGCATATCACCCGATAATACAAAAAAAATTAAAACTTTGTATTAATTTAGATAAGTTAAAAATTGTATGCATTAGACGTTACTTATACAATTACCTATCACGTGGGAACTAGAAAATTGAGTTGGTGTTAATCTGGAGGAAGCCACGGTTTGTTCTTCTAATCCGGACATGTCCGTTAAATTTCGCTTATCACTCGCTGAGCTGTAGTCAAAAATAAAGCACAAAAATAGTAATTAAAAATGTTCATTTTTACTTACACTATCTAAAAAAATTAATACGTTAAATAAAAGTTGGATTAAATTAAAATCATACTAAGAATTGAAGGGGACTAAGACGTGTTACATATATCAATTTAAGAAATCCATAAATCGTACCTATCAATATCGAAATGAACAGTCGTTCGTCTTCTTGGAGAACTTCTGATCCATACAGATTGATAAAAATAAGGGTTGTATAATGATTTATTTGGCGGGTGTTTAAGGATACTTGGACAGGACACGCTTCTTAAATAGGGATAAAATCTGGCATGCAAAATTCAAGTTTCCATTCGAAAGATTATTGTCGTAAATTCATTGCGAGATAAATTGAGAGTAAAATTAGTTCTTTAATTAATTGAAAATGTGAAAAACAATTCAGGTGACTGAGATTATTTTTAAAATAATAGATTTCCTTACCGATCGTCACAGGAACTTTGTCCAGAATGAACGCTCGCTCTGTCTTCGGCGTAATTCGATGGAGCTCTAGCATTTGCTTGGGCTTGATGGCTCGCATAATATTTATGGTACCATTCTGCGTACGCTGTAGGATTCGTACGACGGAGATTCTCAAGATAGGCATAATAATTGCTATTGTAATTGCTACCATAATCGTACTGGTAACCTGAAAATAATTGGAAAATAAATAATCAATCAAAATAAAAATCGAATGCCAAAAAAAGCAATCCTTAAAAAAAATGAAGACAAAATTTACCATTGTAGAAATAAGGATCTCGACTTCTCCCATAATAATCCCTGTCCCGATCATTGAATGAAGATCTACTGGATGGACGAGAACTAAAAGGAAAGTTTCCAATTAAAATATAATTTGCAATTTCCATCCCTCTAGTGAAATTTAAAACCTACCTTCTTGCATATTCATCATAATATTCCCTTCGGTAAGGATCTCTGGGATCGTAATCATCATATCTCCTTCTTCTGTCGTCCCTTCTCCTATCACGATCGGCGTAATCTCTCTCCCTATCTCGAGGGTCCCTCGGATATCTCGGATCATAATCCCGACGTCTGGGATCCTCGGGCCGATCTCTCCTAAGATCCTCGGGGCGTTCCCTTCTACGATCGTCCAGTCTCCTTCTGTTATCTCTCTCATCTACATCATCCTTCATCCGTCGGTCCCTGCGATCGTCCTCTCTGGGGTGACGGTCGAGCTCATCGCGATGTCTTCGACGGTCGTCATCGTCCCGGTAGAGATTCTCTCGCCGGTCCAGATCTTCGCGAGAATTAAACGAGCGATCAAACTCGCCACGACGGCGGTCGTAATAATAATCGTCTTCGTAATCACGCTCGAAACTGAAACGAAACACAAAATAAAGTTACTCCAAGTCCAAATTAAATTAATATTTGTTTGAAACATGTTTTTTTTTCTTACTAATGTTTTCTCTCATAATCGTAACGCCTCCGATCGGGACTTTGATCACGACGTCTGTCTCGACTGCCGTCCCTGCTATTAACAGAACCTTCGTCGTCGCCGTCTTCGTACGAATCCCTATGACTAGGAGGCCCTTGCGATTCTTTATTTTCTCTCACAGAAGCACCGACGGCTTCTTTTCTCTTGTTCATGGGATCGGTTGGAGGATCTTGCATAACACTCATAGCTGAAATGAAATAAAACCAATTAACAATCATACAAATTCACACCCCCTCTCAAAATAAATTCACGCTTGTACTCACGAACTGAACTCAGAACTTCTTGTGAGCCCGTGACTACCCTAGCTTTTGACCTATCGTCCACAGAAGCGTCATTGGGTGAAGACCCACCGAGGATCTGCCTGACACCGGCGTCAGCAGGTCGGTTTTCCTCGGTCTCGTTTCCCCTGCCAGGAACTTGGCGAATTTCACTTGGTTCCAAGATGGTCTGAGATTGCGCAACTGTTCGTTCTTCTCCAGATGGATCGTTTCGAGATTGCTGGAGAGGGGGTAATCGTTCTCGTCTTGGAGGAATGCTCCGACGCTCTGCAAAAAATCAAAAGGATCAATAAAAATATTTAAGAAAAATATTTACTGAAGATTTAAGAAAAACTCAGGAAAAAGTTACCTAAATTTTCATTATCATTTCTTTGCACACTGATACTTCGTTCCTGGCCGGGAGGTACGTCCCTTCTCTCAATCCTGTCGCTCGACAGAGTTCTTTGGAGCTGTCCCTGGCCCGAAGGATCGTTCCTACCGATCCTGGCACCAGTTTGAACATACTGTTCCTGCCCAGTCGGGTCGTTTCGTCTATCAATCGAGCTCGACTGACCCGGGACTTCTCGCAGGAACGGAATATCACTGGGTACCTCGTCGTTTTCATCGTCCTGGCTCGGCGGTGTGGGCTCATGTTCCTGATGCGAGTCCGTGAGCTCGCCCGTCTCCAAAAACGTGTTCCTATCATTCGAAGCAAACTCGTAATTTTCAGGGGCCTGCTCAAGCTGAACCGTCTGCACTACCTCGACGTTGCTCTGTTCCTGGACGAACTCCTCTTTAGGCGCCACTGGCGGCACTTTCGGATCGTTGTCCAAGGTTTCCTTATTAATGGACTCCCTGGAACCGTACAAATCCCGCTGCTGAGGCTCCTGAGCAACGACCTCAAGGTTCATGAACTCGTTCGGCTGCTGCTGGATGTTCTCGTAATTCTCAACGTTGCTTTCTCCTGACCACTGGTTTCCTTCTTCTCCCCAGTGCTTGTACCAGTTATCGTACCCAGATTTTTCGTTGGGTTTGGTCTCGACATTCGTCTCAGTCGTCTCAACCTCGGGCGACTCCTGGGCCTCGACCTTCGACCCTGGAACAACCCTTCTAACATCCTTGGTATCATTCAAATTCATCTGACTGAGACCGGCAGCCACTTCCCCTGTACCCACAGTGTCCCACTCAATGTCAGCATTCCAATCGACCTCCGCGTTTTCCTGACTTTTGGAATTGCTCGAATCCTTGCTGCTCTCGGAAACAGTCGAGTCTTGCCGCTCCTTGCCGAATTTCGGATTTTCGCTCACCGAAGGTGCTGCGGGAGTTTTCGGTTGCTCCTCGGGAGTTTCAACGTTTGCAACTGGTGCAGCCAGAGCGGATTCCTGGTTCCACGTCTCGGGCTGGTGCCAAGACTGGGTGCTCGACGAGAAAGTCTGCTGGTTAGCAAACGAGTTCTCATGCTCAAACGGCTGGTTGAGATCTTCGTTGAGCTGGCGTGGCTGCTTAACCCACAACTGCTTCTCGTCCTGCCACTGGCCCTCGTTCGAGTTCCAATTGTAATTCGTATTCTGGAAAGGAACCTCGGGATTTGGCGTGAAAGTTTCTCTCGGAGGTTGAACTGATTGAGGTTTCGCCGGAGCTTGCTGGTCATAGTTGTAGACCGGAAACTGCTGGTAGTCGTTACTCGGCACGTTCGCAGACCCAAACCGGTTGTTACCGTTTGCATTTTTGTAATAGTTCTCCTGGGGAGGATAGGCGGGTTGGGTCTGGCTGAGGTACGGCTGCCGGTACTGCGGAGCTTGCGCCTGGGCTTGCAGCTGTGCTTGGCTCTCGGGTTGGTCCACGTTCCAGTTCCACGAATCGTTCCCGTTGTTCAGAGCGTCCGTGCCCCAGTCCCATGAGTCGTTTTGTTTCGGCTGATTCAGACTGGGAGGTTGAGCGTAAGCCGACTGTTCCGGCACTGGCGGCCGGGGTTGCGACATCCAATTCTGATTGTGCATCCCGTAATTGGACAGGGAAGAGTCCACGCGAGATCTTCCGGGTCGGGCTCGGTATGGATTCTAAAAAGAAGATTAATTTAAAAAATTAAAATCGTAATCTTAATGTCTCGAGGTTGATAAGTTATCATGTCATGTATGTGTTATTTTTGTTATTTTTGTAAGTTTTGCTTTTCTTTTTACTTAATGGAACTTGAAGATACAAATTAATGGAAGTTGAAATAAATATCCAGTGACTGATAACGTGTACCAGATTATGTGTTATACTTACACTCATGGTATGACTGTTAAACTACTTTCACTGCAGATTCATGTGCAATCTGTAACAAAGTTATTTGTTTATTCAACGTATTGAGATTACGCAAGGATTCAGTGCGGAACGATTTATCGAAAACAAATTATATTTATTTTAGAATTAAATTGAATATAAATTTAATGTGTTTATGTAATAATTATACAAATGTAAAAGCCAATTTTAGTTGAAAATAAACACCAGAGCTTTTTTTAACATATTCATTATAATTATAATTATTACAAATTTAAAAAGAAATGTTAACAGATTTGTCAACATACGATATTTCTTAATTAGAATTACAATTTTTGATATACAGTTTTTTTTTATAATGTGCGATACCAATTCAAATGAATCTGGTCCGATTAGTGATTTTAGCTTGTTTACATTTACATACGTCTTTACCTACTTTCGACCAATTGTCCAATCAATGACTGATATATTTTTGAACTTTGCAAGAAAAGCATAAGGATAAATTTACAACCCTGATAAAATGCATTAAAACTTAAAATTTATTTTGACTCATGAAACAATATTTCTTTACAATAATAAAAATTGTATTTTTAAAAGATACATCTGTCAACTGTACAATTTAAACTGTAATTAAATCCAGTCTTTATAAAAAATATTACAAAATAAAAAACTGAAACCAGATGAAAACTCCTCAGTCATTGTTCTTTATTCCATACAATAGTCCAACCACAATCGGACCCACAACAGTTGTCACGTCAATACCCCACTGACACGTTTCTTTGCCACTTCCCCTCCTTCTTAAAAATTTGACACAGAAGTGGGTCTAACGATGGGAAATCTCTTGACAGCTACGGTGCCCTCCATCCCCTCCCCCCTCCCCTCTTCTTTCGCCATACCCGGAAATTTACCGCATGCAATTTTTCTGCAGTAAACAAAGCGGTGCAAGGTCAAGTTTTGTTGTTACTCTTGCAAACAAATTGAACTGGCGGGTTACGTAAATAGCCGCCCGGGCACGAAGACTGTCAAAAAAGCACCGCTGGCAAAGCAGTCGGTCGAATAGCGTACCAGCTGGGAAAGTGCGTGCGCCGTATGTCGCTTTGCTCCCTCGTTCGCTCATGCGAGTCGCGCGCAGAAGCTCATCTTCGGGCTCTGCAGGTCCAGGTTGTCCTCCGGGTCCGCGGTTCAAAAGGCCAATTTTGGGTTTACTGCACCTTCACACGAGAAATTTTCACGCACGACTCCACTGAGCGACGTGCGCTCCTCTCCTGTCATAATTCTCGTTCACGCCACCAGCTGGCGCTCGCGAACAACCAACCTTTTTGAATTATTTTTCAAATACATTAAAAAAATTTGAATTGGTCTTTCAAATTTTTGACAAGGTAAATAAACGAACAGTTTTATCCAAATTTAAACAACATTGTAACTTTCAAAACAAAAAAGTTAGAACAATTTGTTATTTTTTGTTTCTAAAATTTTTTTCTTTGATCGTTTCAAAAATTTGTTGACGTTTCTGGTTAATATTTTCGTCTCATAACCTCAACAAAACGTTTGAATATTTTTTGGCGGGAAAAATTTGAATTCGTTTGGTTATTACGAATTTTAGTTTGATGAATTAGTTTTGACCTTGTGATTTGAAAGGGACTTTGAAAAACATTGCAAGATGTGTATCGAATTGTTTAAAATTGTTAATTTTCATTGCAGGAGATCGGTTTGAGCGAGTGCGTAAAACTGATGAGTTGGAAGCATTGTCAAAGTGGAAGGGAAACGGTTGTCTGACGTGGTGGTTTGCAGTGAACAGTGGCGATTCACGTTCGTCAACGGAAAGTTTGTAGACTAAGTGATGTCTAGATTTTGCAGCTGAGCTCGTGACATATGCCGGTGGAAGTGCGTTATTGCTTTGATTTCGTTTAGAAAAACTGTGAAACAAATATGATTCTCCTTACCATGATCGCCAGAATAGGCGACGGCCTGCCGCTCGCCGCCCAGGTTCAGGAGGACGAACAGGTTAGAATTCACCGTGTCATGTCACTTGTTTTGTTTATTTATTTGCTTTCTAACGAACAATTACAGTTTAGTTTCAATTGCTTTTCACTGCTTTCTTTTCTTTTGTTCCTCAACCATCCCAACCAAATTTTCTTCTTGTCAGTCTCGACGGGTTGTCAACTTGTTTACTTTTTATTTTGACTTTTTGTTTTGACAAGTGGCAATTGCTTGTCAACTAGTTTGATTTCGTTTGTTGGTTTAATAATAAATTAAAAAATTAAAATTTTTTAATATGTGTTTGTTCAAACTTCAAGTCTGACGTAATGTAATTATGAGGTGTCGTGATACAATTTTGCAGACCGAACGGAGCATCTTGGAGTATCAAAACCAAGCGAAGATGTTGTTCAAAAAACTTGGCCCACAATCACCAAGCAGATGCACCATAGAAACTGGACCCCTACTGTTCCAGTAAGTAAATTCATTTTAATTTTTGTTTATTTTCTGACAGAATTACTGTTTAATTGATCCGTTGGAAATCACTATTTAAATTGTAATATCCCTATCTATATAACTAATTATTGATTGGAATTATTATTTGCAGTTATTTAATTGAGCATGACGTTTGTTATTTGATATTGTGCGAAAGGCACTACAGTAAACGTATGGCGTACAGTTATTTGGAAGACATCGCCCAGGAATTCCACTCGCAATATGGAAGAAAAGTGAATTCAGTTACTCGACCGTACACCTTCATTGAATTCGGTAATTATTCATAAATGTTTTAATTTTCGTCACAATCCAGACTTTGTATCAAAACTTTGATTTCTCTGTAGATGTCTACCTACAAAAGGCCAAAAAAGCTTTCTCAGATGGAAGAAACCGCAGAAATATGAACGCTTTAAATAATCAACTTCAGGACGTCCAGCGAATCATGGTCCAAAATATCGACGATGTTTTACAGAGAGGAACTGTTCTCTCAGGTAAAAAATGACGATGAACAGAAAACAGAATAATCGAGAGATTAAACATCTGTTGGAGCATTTAAAAAATTACTTTTTCTTGCAGAACTCGACACGAAGACGCAAAACCTGTCTATGCTCTCGCAAAAATACAAAAAGGACGCTGCGTATCTGAACAGCAAAGCTCTGTATATAAAAATGGTCGCCGGTACTGTTGCATTCATGGTCTTCGTCCTCTACTTCTTCGTTCTCTAGTTTGTTAACGATCCATCGCTCGAATCGCAAACCAGGAGACTGATCTAGCCTAATTGACTCGGGTTCCGTCTGAAAGTGGGACGATAACCTTTTTTTTTTCCTTCAACAAATGAAAAGTTAGAATTGTGTCGATGTAGATCTTTCGGAGATCGAAACAAGCAATCATGTTGCTGATAAGGATGTGTCGCTTTGTTTCCGAAATTGATCCCCCGCCAACTGCAATATCAATTGGGGCTCGTCTTCATCGTGCTCGGCCATGTCTACCATTCGTAATTTTCAGGAGCGTTCAAAGTTACGAGAACCGCCTGCATCCAAGCGAAACAGAAATATAAAACTGTATTGATTTCCGTTGACCGTTCGGAGATCAGACCAGAACGAATCGGTTCGCTGACGAAAAAAAGAAGATATGCTGCTTTGTTTCCGAAATTGATTAGTCAGTTACAATCGGGCAAAGGAAAAAATAACGAAACGTGTACAAAGCGGAGGAAAAATGTATATTATGTAAATGTATTTTAGATAATCGTCGAGATAATTGTGTAGCATAGAACTCGGTGTCGGGATTGGTTCAACTCGATTTCGCCATGTTGAACGAAATTGTTGCTGTACACATTTCGTTCTTTTTTCGATTGTAATTGTTTTTAAGTCTTTCCATTTCAGATATAGTTTTAGGGTATGTTTTTTTTTTTCACACACAATTTGTAGAGAGGTGTGTCTTTTCTATCATAGTGTGGTGAGAA
Source organism: Trissolcus japonicus (assembly GCA_030522925.1). Classification (NCBI taxonomy): domain Eukaryota; kingdom Metazoa; phylum Arthropoda; class Insecta; order Hymenoptera; family Scelionidae; genus Trissolcus; species Trissolcus japonicus. The sequence goes on from JAPYZS010000004.1 coordinate 433,306, forward strand.
AGGTACGTCGAATTATAACAGGGCAAGCCAAATATAGTTGTTCTTTTTTCGTCTCTTTTGATTTTTTTTCCTCGTTTTTGTGACTTTATAATCGTGGTGTCAGCTAGTTTGAAATAAAACATGTTCATACATTTATCAATTGTTTATCTTTCCTGCGAAAAAATAGACGATTCAGTGAATAACTTTTAATCAAGTTTTTTTTTTAATGAATCACTCTTCAGACATGAAATTTAAAAAAGTAAAAAAACCAGATTCATTACATTTATGATTTCAAATTTTTGAATTAATCAGTTTACTCTGCCGGTAAAACAGACGAGGATAGATTTATTCAGAAAAAAGCTGTAGGAAAAGAAATAGCAAAAAATTTTCAACTTAAATAAAATAAACAAACCAAAGAAGTTGAAGTAAAATGTTAATTTTTTTTTGTAATTAAATGAGATTTTTGGTTGTTGAGGTTAGGTTTGGGTGTCTCACTGTCAGGTTAGGCGGGTTACAGGTTATAAGGTCGGTGCTCGGTCCGATAGTTTGTGGGGGTTCGTGCACGGTGTGAGTTGTATGCAACGTCGTGCCAGTACCGTGGCAAGGAGAATAACAATAACAACGGTACCATAACATTTGGCACGCTCAGCGTTGCTGCATTTGGTTCGAGCAGCTCGCGCCGCTTTCTCCCGAATTATTTTGTCAGCTGTGTTTACTGCTGCGTTGCACGAACTGTGGCAACGGACCCCACGAATGCTTCGCTTTTCTCTCTCCGCATTCTGTGCTCCACCGTGAACTCTCACTGTAAACAAACATCAACTGCACTCGTCGCATTCTTCATCGCCGGCAATAAACGACTTTTCTAAACCTCAAAAGTATGTATTTTTCAATAAAAGTACAACAATTATTAATAGAAAATAATGAAACTTCAGCGTTCATGTTTTTGGTGTCAAAAAGATTGTGATCGATTTCCATACAAATTGACAGACAAATCGTTAACAGATTGAGTTCGATTGTTACTTGCACCGAATTAAAATCGAGCGGAAAAATAAAAGTTGACAATTTGTTGACATTTTTTTTTGTCATTGAATCAAAATATTTTTAAGTTTCGATGAATTGTCGAAATTTGAGTTTGATATTCGAAGGATGGGAAATTCGGCAGAAGTAACGTTCACTCTTTGTTTTTCTTTATGAAAAGAAAGGATGAAAAATTTGTTTATCTGCTAATTTTTTTTCTAAACTTGTACGCGAGGAATTTTCAATTACAATTTCAAAGTGTCGAATGTTAATAGCCATATGACGTGCGCTACATGATTTGCAAAATATCAGCCGCTTAAAAATAGATTACATTTTTATTTCGAGTGACAGGAAATGAATAAAATGTTGTGCATCTTAGTGCATCAAAGTTAATTAAAGTAACTGTCAATAAGTGACGTAAAGATCAATCTGTATCTGAAACAACTTTTTGGAATTTCTTTTAGGTGAACGAAACATTTGTTTTCTTTTTTGTTTTTTTTTGTTATTGAGAAGACCAGTTGATTAATTTTTGCGAGATCTTTGCTTTTTGCTTAGATGACTGACATGACGAGAAAAATTGAAGCAACCATGACTGAGTTTGAGGAAAGTGTTACTTTTGATGCGGACGATCCGGATTTTGCCCCTCGCGGTTCTGAACGATGCTTAACGATTGATAGCAAGACACTCGACGACAATGAGAAACGTAAGTTACCTGAACCAATGCCATTCCAAGTGGCGCGCTGCATGCAAAACAACCAATACATTTTTTTTCCTTCAGAAGACAAATCACGAGTTATAAATTTTCAAACACATCCAATCATAAAATTAAAAAAATTCACTTTAAAATATATTTATAAAATTGATTGATATTAAAAAATTTATGTTTCGTTAGTGAGATATTAAGATATTGAAAAAAAAAAATTTAAAAACAGGTCATAAATGAACAAGAAACTTTAATTGTAATTATAAAAATAAAATATTGAAAATAACGTAATCGAAGTTTCAAATTAGTTCGAAAATTGATCCGAGTTATTTAAATATTTAACAGTTGGTAATTAAAGAGATAAGAATAGAAATGTTGAAAAGCGAAACCTACAAGTTTGACCTGAATGAACGGATTGTTTGAAATGGAAACAATAAAATGAAATCGAAAGCGGGGTAAAAGGAGCTGGGCGTGTTTTGCAATGATTTTGCAACGATTTGAGAATGGGCAACGGCCCGAGATGGGTGTTGCAGCGCCAGGCCCCAGACAGGCCTCTGGTTAAGAGATAACAACTGAAATATCGGATGCGATGGCGTGCCAGGTCGTCTGGAGTGTCTATTTACAATCACGTGGAGGCTCGAAGCTACAGAATTTTGCAGCGAAACTTAGAAAACCCGTTAGTCCGATTATCTCGTTACACGTGCAGAACAATTATGTAACACATTTTTTAACGCGTTTCATTAATATTCAACGACAGTTGTAAAAAAAGAAGAAAAAAAGGTAAAAATAAATCAAGCTGGGAATTAAATTTGAATTGTTTTTCAGTCGGTTGGAATATTGACTTTTCTTATAATATAATAATATTTTAATTTTTTTACAGAATTTGACGTCAGAGAGTTTACTCACTGAAAAGAGAGGAGTAATTAGCGAGGATGGGGGGATTGAAATGCGCAATTACCTGATTATAATATAGAAAATTGATCATCGAATTTCGCAACGTCACTTTGCATTTTTTTAGTCGTAAAAAGAATAAGACCAATCGATTATTGAATTGTGATGTCACAAGGCACGTGCAACGACATGTGACGTCACAATTGGTTTTCGCCCTGAAGATTATGATTAAAATGAGTTACGCAATTTTATTATATTATATTGTCCGTAGGTGTGCATTTTGCAAGTGGATATGAACAAAATGTTAAAACTGATAAAATTGTATCAGCTGTTGAGACTAGACTGTGTATATAGGTGGGCATTATATATAGCCTTGGCATCCTAGAAGAGACCGCAGTTTAAAACCAAGACAGAATTGGATCTTGCGGTGTCTATTTCTTCGCGAGAATTTTCAACTTGGTGCTGGTCAGTGTATAATAATAGATAGACCAATCAACGACACCCCTTTGTCCGCCGTTCATTCATATATTTACATCTCAATAGACAACCACTGTTCGACAACTTATTTTTACATTTAATTGTGATGGAAAATCATGTTCATGTTCACGATTTGAGTCAAGAAAATCATTCCCAACCGAACGATATGTCAAAATAGAGTTTAAATATTAGTAGGTGGGACTCTTTTGATCGACTGTTTTATCATTGTCAACATTCAAATGCCCATTTCAGATACGAAACGATAGATGGAGATCGTTGTTCCAATTTCGCAATGCAATCAACTTGTCTATAAAATTATTCCAAGTCATCAGACTAGTTACTCAAAGCTGCTTCTATTTATAAGTTTACCTTTTCGGAACTAAGCACACTTTGGCTTTTGCTGCACGTGAAAAATCGAATTTTGAATCACCGCTGAATACAAATAGAACAATTATATAAATCCATCGATTACTCACGGTTTACTATTTTGTTAAAAAAAAAGACTCGGACCGAATGAGAAAATAATTATTTTCGTATCTTGAGTTATGTTTTCGTTTGGTAATGGGATACCCCACGATGGGGATGAATTTCGGTCCTGGAAAATGAAAGATTATCGGACCTCCTACGAACCGAACTCTTGACTTTGATTATAACGTAATGTCAACCGATAAGCTTGCAATAATAATGTTCTTTATAATTGCAAAAGATATTTTTGAATTGTCTCGTGATATCGAATTGTTCAACAAAAATTTGTTATCCTCATTTTGTTAAAAACAAAATTTCAACCAAAAATCTTAGTCTACCAGTTCTGTGGAGTTGTTACCTTTTGGCATACAAAATTGAATAATTAATTTGAATCAACGTTTAACTGGGCAAATGAGCTGCTTGTGAAATATAAAATTTCGTGCTTGATATTAAATTGTGAGGGCTTTGAAAGCGTTAATCATTATTTTCGACGCGACGCAATCTCGCGTCTATCTTTTGTTTGTGGAAGCACGTGCGACCATGTTGCAAGAGAATCATCAAACTTATTATGAACAATAAAGCGCGGCTTTGTTTTCAATTTTCTGTAACCATGTTAATGTTGAAAATCATAACGATATTTTCATCAAAAACTGCCAATCACTGACGTGCCGTAATGAGAATTTGATAAACCCAATCGATCAAATTATTTTTACTTTTATAACGCAACATCCTCAATTTCTCAATTAGTGTCAGTCTCTTTTTTCTGAAAATTCTCATCATCAAACAATTTTTCTATTAAAAATTAAAAATAAACTAATCTTGATGTGCTTTTCTTTTCACTGGATTTTCATTTATTTTGACTTGTCTTTCAAAACTTGACAGAAGTCTAGAAATTGAAGCTGAAGCAATTTGCAATTTTACTGGCTGCCATCGATCGAAAGAGGAAATCTTGCGGGATTATTTTTTCATACAAATGTTGATAATCCTCGTGAAAGATAATTCATTTTTCACGGTTCATTTGACGTTTAATTAATGTCAACTGGAATTATTTGATTGCGCTTTTTTCTCTTTTTGTGCATTTTATAAATACTTTTTATAAAACATAAAAAGATAAAAGTTTCGCTCAAGATTGTTTCTTTCTTTTTCCCTTGCAAATCAGATGATTTTATTTCACACCATCAATCTTGATACGTGTGATAAAAAGAGAATTATTTTCCTTCGAAATTGACATTTTCTTTTCTCAAGAGGGATTTTGCCACAGTTCGTTCCCCCTAGTTGTGATCCATAAAAGCTTCTCCAGTCTGGAAATTCGTGACTAAATCAACTATAGGCTTCATTTATTTTGCCATATTGCTCTGACGACAAATCGTTACAAGGCTGCGATGTCGACGATAAATTTATCTCTCAGATTTCAGTCCACAGTGGTTCACTGAAAATCATGCAAAGTACAGATAATCTGTGATATTTTTATTTGATAACACAGAAGAAAGTGAAGAGATTAAGGAAAAAAAAATTTTTTTTCATTCTTTTTCATTCGCTCTGCCAACACGATAATGTGAAGGAAATATAAAACCGGGATAAAATTAATCTTCGAGTGACACAGAATGGCCAATTAATTTTTTTTTGTTCGTTTCTTGATAAAATGCACGCACGTTTTCTTATCAAAAGTGATGAATTCTCATTAAGTTGCCACATGACTGATCAACGAGGAAACGGCACTTTGGTATACTTCCTATCGATCGACCCTGAACAGCTTGGAGGATACTCAAATTGCAGTTTTGCATTTTCCTTTTTGTCACGAAATAGTCGTTCAACTTGAATGCTTTGCGTTCGTTCCTTCTTGTGCCTTTTAAGTTGCACATTTTGAAATACAATTGCAAGAAAATTATTTTAAACAATGTCTGACCGAATTCGAGGAAAAAAAAAAGAACAGTTGAAAATATTTTGTCAACTGAAAATATTCATTTCAGTTTCCTTTATTTCCATGTCGACGATTATTTTTCACTTGTATGGTTCTGAAAGGTTACAGAAAACTCATTTTATTTTAAACGCGCAATTTCTTCGAGTCGCATGATTTCCGTATGGGACTTGGCACCGACGAATAAAAATAATTATCATCGGGCAGGGTCAGGCTCTTTTCTAAGTGGAAAATTTGATTGCGAAATATAATCGTTGATTAGAATAAGTGAATGGGAATAAATAACCCCCAGCGGAATTTTCGGTAACTGAGATCATTTTTAGGAATGTTTGTATTTACTATTTTTGTTTTTAGAAAAAAAAATTAAGCGATAGGTAAATAAGATACGGTTTTCTGGTAATCGTTTTTCATACAGCGGTTCCGGCCAGTTGGACTTTACCTTTTGAACGTCTTCTTTCTTGGATCATTAATTTTGTCTGGAATGTCTATTTTGATGGACTTGAAAATGGTTGGATTAAATTTTCATCTTAATTAGAATTGTTTATAGAAGTCGAAGGTGTCAATGAAAATCAATCAAGAGCTGCAATTCAATTTCTCATTCAAAATGCATCGGAAAAGAAAAATTGCTCAATAGTTTTTATCTTATGAGTTTATAAAAATTGACAAAACCGAATTTTCATTCGTGAATAAATGAATAAAATGTTGATCCGCTTGTTTCATAATTCGTAGTTGGAATAATTTGCGATTTGAACATCGCGCTTGACACCAAACCCGGCAGACTTTAATTTGATCACTTCCAATTGTACTTTGTTTCCAATCAATATCCCACAGCATTGCGAATTAACAGACATTGATACGACCCAGACTATGAAACGATCAGCTTTCAAATACAAGAAACGTGTCGCTCGTCCGAGGCCAAAATATTTTACAAACTCAGAAAATCCTCCTTTTTATTACTTTCCAACTTTTTTCCTGCTTATCAAAAAAAAAAAAAAAAAAGACAAAAAAAAAAAAAAAAAACAAAAATAAAATAAAAAACAAAAAAAAAAAAAAAAAAAAAAAAAAAAAAAAAAAAAAGCCAAAAGAAAAACATCAAACCCAAAATAATTTATGTTTAAAAGGATAAATTAAAAGGTTATTAAAAAATGGCATGAAATCAACGTTTGGTCAAAAATGGGTTAATCCGAGTTTTGTATACCAAACGGTGTTAGATATATGGCTGTGACTGAGCCGCCATTGGTTGCGATAAGATTGAACAATTTTTTTTCTTTCCAAGACATGTTCTAAGAACGTTCCATTGTTACGAAAGTTCTATTTTAGTTTGTAAAGTAACGTGATGCAAGTGTCCTATGTACATATTTTGAAGATAAAAATAAACCCGATCTCAGGCGCAGATAACCCAGGTCGTTAATCGTCTTTTATCTACAATTAAATTTCAAATTCTCCTGGCGGCAAAAGAGTCAGGTTTTTAAAACCTGATTTTTTTTTCCTGAACAATTTTCAAGTTCAAATAGACATACATGCGACATATAAACATATATACTACATATATGTTTGTTGCATAAAAAAATATATTTTTTTCATGGGTTGTGGTAAAAAAAATATCTCAAAGTGAGCGAACCAGAGGGAGCAAGTGCGTGACCTTGAAAAGTGGCTGGTGAAGTTGCTGACAGTACATTGAGTAGAACGTATACATAAAACAGCAAGGCCGCGGCGTGATCAATTTTGTAATTTTGCGTGCACCGCATTGAACAAAAGAGAGCTTGCAGACCAAAAGGCGTCCATATCGCAAACGACCTTCCATCGACAGCGGAAGGTCAAGCAGTTTTTCTTCACCAGTGATGGTGGTTGCCAATTTTTATGCGGCCGATTCGAGAATCCTATTTTTTAACCTTCTGGAGAAGAATCGTCTCGTTCTCTTGTGAGAGAAAACCAAAGTCGATTTGCACTTGCCTAATCGAGTTAGCGCACAGGCTTTGTTATGATTTTCTGCGCCACGCGCGCGGCTCTTTCTACCAATGAACTCTCGAGGTTATTGGCTGCCTCCAAGAATGCAGACGGAGACTCACAAAAACTAAACGCCGCGTAAACGCGCGAGAGCTCGTCCTTTGCCATGTTTCTCGTGTCCCTCGCGATCGCTTCTATCTTATTTTTAAGTCTTCTCCCATTCCGATCGGCGATTTATTCGCGTCTCTAGTTTTTCAACCAGCTTATTAATTTAGCAACAACTGCTGGATAGAACAAAAAAGTGACGTTCTAATCGTCAATCAACTTTTGGTTAAAACATAATATTTTCGCCTCGTTGAATTTATTTCTTCTTTACTATTTTTTTGTTCAATTATTTATTTGAAATTCAAAAGAGGAACTATAGTTTAACGTGAAGTGCGATTTTGTTGTATTTTGTTATTGTAATTCAAATTCGAACAATTTTCCGGAAACCGTATAACATTGATTTTGCGTCTTCGCTCTTGAATTGGCTCAAATTTATATAATAAGGAGGCAAAGAAAAACATATGGTACGCGGAAAGAAACCTGTTAACTGTTATTATGTTATAATATGCGTTAAGCAAAAAAATAGTTGATTTTGCCGTGGTACAAGTTAAAAGACCGACTTTTTTTATTTTCCTTCTAATCCAGCCAATCGATACACCCTGCAATTTTATTTTAAAAATCGTCTTTGTCGCATAATAATTTGTCCTTTTTTGTTTAGTTTCTTCGGAGTTGGAAAATGAGTTAAAAGGAAAATTCGAACTCACGTTTATAAATTTTATCCGCTAAGTTGCGAAGAGAACCCAAGGAAAATGCACAACTATCGATTAATTTATTATCGATGTTAACCTAATAACCCCATTATCTTTACGATTACGCGAAAAGTTTTCTTCTTTGATTATAAACTATAAACTTTACGTCTTGCTGAAACTGTAAGAAATTGACCTAAGTTAATGTTTATAACCGGGACGAAACAAAAAAATTTAATATTCACTCGATCGATTTTCCATCGAGGGAACGCCGAGCTACAATGTCTCGAAATCATAAATAAATAATTAATAAAACGGTCAGATCACTTTTGCAAAGCGATATCTGTCTTTCGTTATTATTGTTGTTATTAAATTTTTATTTTCGAAGTCTTGATAACTTGGCTGGTTACTATCTATAAGAGGTCTTCAAATATTCAAACAAAATTGCACCCAATTTTTGACACCAGATCGATAATGCATCAGCTATTTAAAATTTGATATGATTGTTGCAAGTCACGTGACCTTCGTGACACATCCAATTGTCATAACCTTTGAACAAAGGTTTTCATCCAGCATTTAGTCACGAATCAAAATGTTATGTATTATTATTACCATGACTTCAAAACAATCGTATGTATACCATAGTAATAACAATTACTGTCACTTGCCTACGACATTTGTTTGAATTTTGATTTCTCCTTTTAAATATCCTTCAAATTTAAAATTTTTTATACATTTCGCTTTATTTGATTCAGTTTGTTTTTTATAAATAAACAATTCTTGCGAAAGATGCAGTGCAAAACGTGACAGTAAGACGAGCGATTGTAAACGAAAAAAAAAATTAATTAACGTTCTGCTAATTGAATTTCATCAAGTTTCGCCATAATTAATTTGACTAAATTGATTGAAAATATCTTAATTACGTTTTAGGTGATTTCTATCTTGCTCGTTTCTAGTTCACTTTCATGGATCGTTGAATAACACGAAGAATAAATAAAAAACGCGCATCTGGTTGATTATTCGCTTATTTTATAATTCTTGTTGAAATTAGATTTTATCCTCAATTTGTTATACGGAATTTATATCACGTCAATTTAGTTCCGAAAATAAGTCGAAATAACCGCACAGAATCATCGAGAGAAGTTATGATTTTTGTTCAACCAAAGGTGTTATTGGTCAAAACAAAAATAAATTAAATAAATTAAATTCACGCACGCATTAATCTTCACTTTTTTCTTGAAATTGTAATCGCAACTTCAAATGACGTTTCATCTGACGACAGAGTTTTTATGATATGAAAACATTGGGCTAATCAAGCTAAAAACACTTGACTTATGCAATTCTCAAGTTGCGACTCAAATTTTTATATAAAAATTACCAAATCGACGTCATCAATTGATATCTCCACTCGCCATCGCTTTTAAAAACAAGTGTCTTAAATCAAGATATTTCTCCTTTTTTGTTGTTTTATAATTTTTTGTTTTGTTCTTAAATCGGTTTCAAAAGGCTGATTAAAAATATGACTTCAGTTTCATAATTCATGATCTTTTTACGTCTTGATATTAGTCAGTTTCAAGTCACTTTGTGCCATTTTTTAGATACATTTGTCAATTTAAAATACAATTTTCGGCGTGACTTAATGGCCAATTTTTACATCAGCGCGCATCAAAACCAGTGTTATCGTATTTGCCTTTCTATGTGTTTCTTAGATTCGAACTGTCCACAATTGTAATAATGCCAGAATGATTTCATTATAGAGATAATTAACCGTATAATTCCTTTGTCAAACTCTGAACTAAACCTTGATTTTCAAACTATTGAAACTGGAAATCAATTCAGTCGTTTTATGGAAAGGTCAAAATTCAATCCGACCATAACTGATGGTGTGCTTCTCTCTGGATTAATTTATTCCCTTTCGTGTGTTTGATTAAGGTTGTTGTAACGCACATTGCAAATAACTGTAACTAATTAATTATTTCAGTGAAAACATACATACTACATTTAAACATACATTTTACAGAGAAATGTATGTTCATCCTATGTATTTGTCATTATCTATGTGACATGGTTAACATACATGTAACATATATTTGGAACTTAACAGAGCTGATAAAATGGTACGATATATGCTTCTATGATTCTCTTTTTCAGGTTTAATTTTTTTTATACTTTTCAGTATAAATCTTTTGTCATCCCTGTCTAATTGAGCAGCAATTGGTCAAAAGTTAGAATACCAGGCAACGTGAGAATACTGAAAGATGCGAAAAAGTGGTTTTGCACTAGGCGAGAGGATAGTTTGTTTGACGCGTGTACACGCGCCACAGGAGCCGAGGGTCGATGGCGCTTGTCTCGAGCGACAGACCCCACCCGGCCTGCGACTATAAAGTCTCCGTGGCCTCGTCTCAGCTGTCTCAGTTGCGTGTTGACTGGTGCTCCGTGCTCGTCGCTCTCAGAACGCCTTCTATGCTCCAAACCGACTCGCGCCGAAAACTCAAGACGCGATTTGATTAACCATCCCCCTTTTCGGAGGACCCTTGGAATTTTGCACGCCTCGCGCGGATTTTTTGGCTCGTTGAAAGACGTAAGTCACCTTTGACCTGATTAACATGGTGGATTAGTTGCGGCGAACGAAAATCTGTTGGGCTCCTCTCGGATCCGCCTCGACCTCTTTTCACGCGCCGAGAATGTGGAGCGTGCCGTGTGCGCATGCGTGCGTGAGTGAAAGCCCGTCAAGTTTCAAAATTTGACAACTTTTCCCAGGGCTTTTCATCGCGTTTTCAACCGGACATTTTGAACCTGTTCCCTGAGACCTTGACAGAGAACGAGGTGTCAACATTGTGAAATTGTTATGGCATGGAATTTTTGCCAGTGACAAAGTGTTTTGTGAAGCAACGCCTCGAGTGGATAAACACTCTGACATTTTTCTTCTTAAACCAAAAAGAAAAAATTTTAAATGGATATGTTTTGTGACCGCTCATAAATGGCAAAAAATGATCACTCGCTTATAATTAGAATTTAATTCGAAGTCTGTCAACTTGATAATTAACTGGAAACTTTTCGATGGAAAACTTTCGGTGTACTTTGACGCTCCTTGGTATACTTTTTGTCACTTTAGATGCATTTTAAATGTTATGGTTTAATGGATAATCTTATAGTTTTGCATTCTTCGTGGTGACTGTTCTGAAAGTCTGGCATTTCCGGATCATCAAAATACAAAACGATCCTGTATGATCAATAAATACTTGCTCCGTAAAGCTCGAGTTATCTTGAAAGTATCTCCAAACTATCTGGATCCTTGCGGAAAATCTGAACGAACTTTCCAGTGCTAAATTGATTAGTTTCTTATTTAATTAAGTTAAGAATAAAACTCGATGTATCAATCAATTTTTAATGAATTTATTGATTTGAAAAGAAAAATAATGAAAAAATTACTTGAACAATTGAGTGGAAAAGTTGTGACAGTTGAGTGGAAAAGAAAAAAAAGGTAGAATGTTATGCCCATAATTTCATAATAGAAGTTATGTGTCAGGAGATGAATTAAAAATGAATATCTCATTGTGATTGGAGTTGTTAATAATACTATAAAGCCAATTACAATTTCATTAACCGAGGGAATATAGACCAATCAATAACTCAATTAAAATGCGGTTTTAGCTTTCCAAACTTTTTTCATCAACTTTTCTTTTTTCAAACGAGCCTCTCTATATTCAAATTATATTTTCCATCCGTTTTATGAATTAAATCAGATCTGAATAAAACGTTCGATTCATTCAGACAAACAAACCATTGAGAAACACCAAACAAAAGAGACGTGCAAAAGTTATTATTAGCCTTTTTATTGTCGGTTCCCTTTTTTTTTATTGTTTACACGACTTATTTTAAAGTGAAATTTTATATTCCACCGTGGGCAAATATTTTTTTGCTCACCATTTGTTTGTACATCAAATTTGCAGGTTATGCAAACACGCACGACAAAATGCAACGTCGAGAATTTCTGTTTGTCGCACTGGCGCCGCCACGGTGTCGCAAAAACTGCACCCCGCTTGTCTTGCTCTGATAATAATAATTATCATTATCTCTTGTAAATTGTCACTTCATTCTCCTTGTATTTTTGTTTGCCTTTTTTTTTACTGCGAGAGAAAGATTAAAATCGTTCCTAAAGTTTAATTCAATTTGTTTCAATTTAATATTTATCAACTGTTCACATTTGTTCGAAACAATTTGCTCATAAAAACTTGCTTATACAAATTTTTATAGTTAATCATTTTTTTGGCGAGATTTATTTTTATGTTTTTCGGTTCAGCGACTTGTTTAGCACACAAAGAGAGGGTCTATGGTAATCATAGACGGGGGTTCGTGCGATTGTTAGACGAGTTCGTTGAACTAGCTGGGTAGACGTTATTGACACGCTCGGCGATGTCAAGTTATGGGAATTTGTATATGCGTTTCGCATGTTACCCCAGTATCAGTTGTATGCAACCGAAGAAACTGTTCCCAACTAACGAAACAAAACAATTCAATATTCTAAACTTGAAGACGAAGCAGTTCAGAAATATTCTCTGTTCAAACTAATAATTAAATTAATATCCGTTGTCTTAAATTAAGACATGAATTAGAAAAAAGTGTCTTAATTTTAAAGTTTTTCCCAGCCAGAAATAAAATCTTCTCAGTGATGTATAAAATTAAGGGTAGAATTTTAAGGTAGAATTTTAAGAAAGAAATTTCTTAAGTTAAAGAATTTCTCTTGATTTTTCTTCGATTGATTTTCTTTGTTTGCAAAAATGTTTAAATGAATGTTTGATAAAATGTTCAAGTGATGGTTGAATTAAAAAAACAAATTTGGCAAGTGTCAGTGACCTTGCCCAACCAAAAAATTCGCTAGCGCGTTAATCGATTCCCACGTAGATACAGCCCTGCATCAAAGTTCACTCCCATTTCCGAGGTCATGGACTCGAGCAATTTCTATTTGATTGCGTGCGCTGACGTCACGGACAAACATTCATACAAAAATACTGCATATGGATTATTTTCGTCAAACTGTTCTTCATGATTTTCAATTGAAAACTTGTCGCATTTTCAAGTCGTTTGTCCTCTCCAATTCAAATCAAACTGTTTTTATTCGTTTCTTGTTTTCTATTCACTTTTTTTGCTTTTTGTTCTTTTCGCGATGCAACCTTTTTCTTTTTATTTTCACCATTCATTTTTCATTTCCTCACAGTTTCCTAAAAAAGAAAGTTCGTTCAATCCAATACTTGGGGTTTAATATAACAAAGCGAATCGCGTAGGAGACGACTTAATTGAAACTAAGAAGTCGATCTGTTTCCAAACCGGCTGTGAAATTGGTCCGCCAATTTCAAACTTATCTCTCTCTCTCTCTCCAGTGGGATCTCATTCGCTATTTTGAGAAGGGGTTGAAAAATTTTCGCATGGATCTTTGCCAATTCTTCAGATTACCATAAAATCCGCGGAATAATAAGTGAAAATCAACAATTTAGTTAGTTGGATTATTTCAAATACACTTTTTTGAACATTAATTTATTTTTTTGTTCAATTGAGAATAAAAAGTTTTTATAAATTAAAAGGTATTTTTTTTCGTATTATCATAAAGCTTCTCGAATCAATATAATCAATACACGATGGTATCGAATGACGATGCGTCCACGCATGAATGATTTATAAAGTGTCGTCGGATTTAGTCGCGGATATTGGACTTTTTTTTTTTCATGAAATCATTCCGATGTGCACGCGGCTAATAAATGATGCGGCCGTTGCAAATTTTTTGCCTGTGACGTAAGCCGCGCAGCGTCATTGATATTGTATCGTCATCGTTGGGACGGTTTTCACGAGGAGGCTGACTGAATCAACCTGCGCGATTACACGCGACACAAAAAGCAATCCAACCGAACAGAGGCGTTACGTTACGCGACTTTCGTCATCCTCGGCACGCGCTCCTGACTCGTTACAAACTTTATTGTTAGATTTGTTTACAAACAAAATTCCAAATCAGAATTCGTTTCTCCTCCAAAATTAAATTTAAAATTTAAAACCACGTCACAGGTTTTGTACAAAATTTTATTTTCGATTATTCGTCTTTGGTACTGATAAATCTCGAGTTCGTTATCAAAAGTTTTAATGAGCGATTATGAAAAATGTGATACTTTCGCTGCTTTGAAAGAAAACCTCAATTTTTGTCACAAACTTTCATAACAAAAAAGTCATTTTTTTGTTGAAAATAATTCAGTTATCTTTTCACCGCATAAATCAATCTACATTTTTTTTTTGATAATAAGAACCGAACTGGTTATAACAAGATAGTTCCACTTTTCTAAATTGGCCGAGAACTTTTAATCTATTTCAAAGAACCGAGATTCGTCGCAGTTTGTGATTTGACGGTGGAAATAGAAAAAAAAATGTTCTCTCATTGACGAGAAAAATTTAATTCGAGATATTCATGTCTATTTTTACTGGGCACTGAATCAGCGGAACACGCGGATATTCGCACTCCGTGGCCGAGGAGTTTGCAAAAACGCGTAGGTGACGTTTACCCTTACATTTATCCTCGTCTCGTGTTTCCTGCGATGAAAATTTTCACGTGTCGACCTTTCGAGCTTGTGCTTTTTTACATTACGCGATATTTTCTGCTTTCATCAAACATGTGACTCGAATCAATTTACTATATGATTGCCGACATTATCCCAGAAAAATAGTTTACTTTTTTTTTTCTTCCTTACATCATTTTCTTTGTTCAATTTTCTTGCGTAGATAAATTTTTCTTACAAAAACATATTGTTGAGAAAAATCTTTCCATGCTAGTGTTGATGCATCGTTGAAAATAAAATGTACCTGGAAAAGATTTTGTTAAATGTAAATTTTTGTTTGGAAAATATGACAAATTATAACTACATTTACCTTTATATTTATAGTAAAAAATATAAATTTATTAAAGAGGTGAGTATTTAGTGAAAAAAAATGTTTTAAAAATTAACTGAAAAGTAACTCGTTTAACTAAATTAAAATTTAATGCTGTTTAAATTAACATGGACACATAAATAATGAGCGGTTAACTTCGGTTCGAAATCGGTTTAAACTGGCATGACAAAGTGAAATATAATTGAACATAGATTTCGTCTAGGCTATCGATCACAGTCTGCATGGAAAACAAACAGCTACGAAATCGGGTCGTCACTTTTCTACCACGGATAAAGTTTATTTTTAAGTGCGAGTTAAGCCTGTCCATGTTTGAACTCGTTACTCAACTTGGCCATACGAAATTTTCCATCTTCAGATGTTAATACATAAGAGAGAATTATTTTAGGATAAAAACGAGAATAAAAATTTCCCTCCGGAATTCTTTTGAAAAAAAAATAATAATAATAAAACGAAATTCTATAACCTTTATGAAGCTGTGCAATTTTTTTCTAAAATCAATCAAAATTTAAATATTAAAAAAAGTAATACAAAAAAATCCTTTCAAGAGCTGTGCAGGATGTGTTTCATAGGTATGTGAAATTTTTGTTCAGTACCGGCGCGACTCTTCTATTAGTCGCATTTCATGTCCCGTATTACAACCGTTACCTTGGCATTCTCTTTAACGGATATTCAAAGCAATTGTTGATGATTGCCGTATTTCGATGCAAACCCCTCTTCTAGTAATCACATCCCATTTTCAAGTTGTTAGACATTAGAAGACGTCTTTTAAAACTGATTCACCAGTCATATGATTCATTCTCTATTCACGAATCAAAAACAAAAATTTGTAATAACAAAATACAAAAGGAAAAAAAAACTTTAAGGAAAAAGAAAATTGTAGTTGAAAATTCGTACCAAATATAAAAAAAAAAAAACGGAATATTTTAATCGGTCTTGGAAATAAACTTGAAATTTTATATTAGAAAATAAAATTGAAAACGTGACTTTTTCGGTTATGCTAATTTTAAAAATGAACATTTGAGAATAGAAAAATATTTACTCGGGTTAAAAATAAATTTCACAAAAATGTAGACGTTAGGGGCTTGTTGAAATGTTGTAATAATTTTAGCAGAGGCGGTTGACATTGAAACAATTATAAATTTGAGTGGGGGAGGGGGGTTAAGGGTCTGCTCGGGGTTCGATCGGTGATAATTTTGGGGTCATTACTGAAACTAGTTCACGGACGTGACAGCCTCGGGAATAAAGTTTGCAAGTGCACAAGCCCAATGTCACGGACGTGCAAAATGTTCGCGTGTGATATCCGCGCGCTTCGGCAAATCGCGACATTGACAGAATCCGAACTTCATCGTCGCGTTTGCATAATCGTTTGGACGATAAATAATAATGAACTTATTCAAATGCCGAATGTCACATTTTCAAAACTTCAATTTTTATCTTCAATTTTTTTACAGTTTTTTTTCAAATTGAAAAATTATTCAGTGGAAGACTGTCATTTAACATTTTTGAAATTTTAAATGACAGGAAAATTAATTGAAAAAATTTTAATGAATTTCATATTTCAAATGTTTATTTTCTTAAATTATTTAAAAGGAATATATAAAACAAAATTATGTTTCAATAGAAAAAATTGTTTAGGATAAGGAAAAAAAAAAAAGAAGCGAAGAAGTGCGTCGCAAATGTCGATCGCATTTTAGCGGAATAACGGTATAAAAATGTTGATAAGGTGCAATTAGCGATCATTAAATCGTTCGCAGGCGTCAGAATGCCTAGCTCTCGAATAATCTATTCAGCGAGCGTACTTGAAGCGAGGTCGGAAAGCTTTCTTCGAGAGAAAGCGAAAGTCGAGTGTCGCAGCAAGATTGAATGCCAAAACGGCTCTTGTGAGAAACGTCTTGTGTACGTTTTTCAGGGTGATCTCATTCATAAGCTCAGTTGCTGTTCGAAGGTAGTTACGCTCGGGCTCGCAATTTGCATTCCAAGAAGCCCATTTAATTTCGCGCGAGATTTGTTCGTCTCGAAACTGATTTTAATCAACGACTTTATTTTCTGTTACAGTTGACGATCTGTCCAGGAGAATGTCTGCCACTTCCATGCAAACATCCAGCACGGAAAATTTAAACCGAAAAAAGTGAGTGATCAATTTTGAAAATGTAATATCCATCTGAACAAGACGTCAATTGTTTAATTAGTTAGACAACAATTATTTTTTGTTATTTATTTTTTAGTTTTTTTTTTTATTTTGTGTTCTTAAATTTTTTTTTTTTTTGTAAATCCAATTTGTTTTCCAAATCCTCGGAGGAATTAGGAAAAAAACTTGGCTGTAACTGAACCAGGAAGTTCCATAAATACGTATAATAAATAAGAAAACAATTTTGACGCGGCGAAATCATTGGCAAATAGAGCATTATCGCGTCAAAGCGCGATATTTGACGATCAAATTTTGCGAAGCCGCTTTATCTTGATTGCTTCTGAAAATGCGTGCGAATGATTATGCGAGATTACCTGAGCGTCTTATATAATCATTCAAACGAAGCGCGCAACATTGCGTAACAAACTTTGTGTGTATACCCTCGCGCGCAATTATTTGTACGCTAATTGCATTTTGTTTGTTCGCAATCGGCCGATTCCGCCGACGGTTCATATACTTTTACTTCTAATCATTTTCATATTTTTTTTCTTCAATGTCACTGTCTTCATTCCAGAAGTTTGTCGCTGACGTCCTGTCGACATTTTGACGATTCCTGTCAAGAACATTTTGAAGAATCACATCCTCAGTATCAGGACACCACTATGCTCACGATCGAGGAACTGCGCGCACAACTCAACTCCTGCTTTACGTAAGAACCTTTATTCTTCATTACTCACTTGGTTGTTTTGTTGTTAACTTAATAATATCAATATCAATTTCCTCAAACTAATGACATCGACCAAAGTTTGAAACAACAGAAATACAATTACCAACCAAATCAAAATACGTTTATCAAGTTTAAAAGTTGTTTATAACTATATAAATTTGTCAAAGGAAAAATTCAATGAATAAATTTGAAGTGGACAAAGAAAAAGTGATGGAGAGAAAGCGTATAACGAATTAGAATTAAACGATTGACTAAGTAGGGTGATTAATAAATGTTTCTGATAATGCGAATATGAAACCGTGTAAAGATAAAGATGTTCACAAAACATAGCAAAGTTCGCAACACTATTTCCTTGTCCTAGATATATATTGCAACGTAGTCATATCGTGTGCGCGCGCGTGATCATATTGCACAATGCGAATCCGCGGAACCGGACAATGAAATCCAGTGCGATCTAGCCGAGGCACAATTAAACTCCCCCTGATTAAGCCACCGACTGATGCAAATCTTGACTTAATTTTTTGTTCGTTCCGATCACCACTGGAAATAGTTGTATCTCAAATTCATCGACTTTTTGTTACGAATTGTAAAAAAAAAGTTATGTAATTTTTACATAATGCCCAATAGGACGCGGTAATAATATAATGCGTTTTATTTGATATACCGGTTTTAAGGTCATCATTACTCTGAAACATTCCTCTTCATTGAATATGATTAGATGAAAATAACTGATGATGATTGTAATCTAAAAAATGATTGAAATTTGCAGGTGCGGAGTCTCATGGGGTGAGGAACACGTCTCGCTTGATTGCAGAGAGTGCGGTGGATATTCACTCGAGAGACCGTGTCCCTTGTGCGACGGACGGTGTCGTAACTTGTGGAAACGCGACCTTAGCGTGGTAATTATTAGTTTTTAATGCCCACACATGCCACGAGGTGCTGCTGTTTTCTTCATGTTTCTATTTATAAAACTGGGAGGTAAAAACAAATCAAGGGGGCAAGTTATCAAAAAAGAAAATATGGTTTGATATAAAATTGCAAACTTTTTTTTTTTCTTTGTCTCATCCTTTGAACTGCAATTCAGCTTTTAATGTTTGCCTCTGAGAAAGGAAATTGATTTGTTTCCAATTTACTTTACTTTTTTTTGTGAAAAGTAGCTAGCTTGTTTAACGTTGACATATTTCACTGTAAATCAATTTTAAATCTCGTTTGAATGTCAGATAGCTTTACTGTAAGTCGACGGAACGAAAATGAAATAACGAAATGTCGAACGAACGAGAGAACAAAAAAGAGCGCTCTTTTTTTCTTTTATTTTTTTCTTCAACAAAAAGTCGTCTCATTTCACTTGTCCGTTTGATGTAAATACGAAGAATGATTCTTTGTTGCAGCTTGACCTTTTTACTATATACAAATTTATTACCTTCCATAAATTATTTCAATTTAAATAATTACCTCTTACATATACAATTATATTTGTGTGTCGTTTGAAAAATATCTAGCCGTTCATTATTGGCCTGCCAATTAAAATTTTCAATGCAAATTCGCTTATTATGCAAAGGATATTGAGCACAACACAAAAAGTTGAGGGGGGTAAAAAAAAGTTGGCCAGCGTAGAGAAACATAAGATTTGGTATATGATAAAGTTGAAATGACCGTTACTAATTTTTTCGTCTGTTTTTCAGTCGCACTCGAGTGGCAAAGCCCGATGGACTGGCGAGTGTGGTTTGTCATGCGGCCCTGCCCTCGACGAGTCCTTAGTTTCGGCTCGCGAAAAAGTGAGAGCTACGTCGTGAACACGGCCCGTGGAAGACGTATCTTCAACCGTGCACAAGACTTAAACCATCAGCATTCATCCCTTCTCAATCATCACTCATCTGCCACCAGCGTGTAAACAATTATATGTTACAAAACAAAAAACAAAATTGAACTGGGACTTTGGTACAGCAGCAGGCAACAGATAAAATAAGATGTTATTTATGAGAAATTGGAAACTAAGACTAAGCATTGAACGAGATTTCCACTTAATTAGGACCAATTTGTTTGTTCTCTCTTTTTTTGTTAATCCGTTGACGAGGTAATAATGAAAATTGGAAATTTCGTTTGACACGGTCGGTCGTATTTTTGCATTCGCAAGCAAAAGGAAAAAAAAACTTTTGTTTTTGGGTCTTAGCACAAAAATATGAGTCAATATCTATTATCGAGATAGATGAAATGTGTGACTGAGACGCGTGAATGACTGTGCGATTGTGTGAGTGTGCGACCATATTGATTGTGCGTGTCGAGTGTGCGACCAGATAAACGAGGCAATGTAAAAAAGATAAAAAAGTAATTGGAACAAACGAACACTGCGACATTTTTAGCGCTTAGATGGGATTTGACATGTGTCTTGGGATGAGTAACCATTTGACTGAGTTACAGCGCTTTGATACGTTCATTTGTGTCCAGCGAATGCGTACAGTTAATTTACTAATTCCCAAGTTTCAGCCTTCGCGTTTGTATTTATTGTAATTCAGCAGCGTCGACGTTTCATTTGTAAACAGTTCTCATTCTGATTTTCTCGCCAAATGTTTCGAGCTTTTATACAAAGACTGTACTTTTCATTGTTCTTACATGTTTTTTTCATGAACAATCGAGTCTTGCGATTTCAAGCGACGTCAATGAAAATTAGCAAGAGATATCATGATTCTTTAAATGTTAAGGTACTTGATATTAGAATTGTACAGTAACAAAAGTGACATTAAATTTGCCATTAAAATTTTCTCATTTTCACCCTGACAATTATCATTTCAAGTGTATGGTTTTGTATTAAATTTTAAGACTTTTGTAAATAAATAGATGTAAATAAATTTATTCGAAAATAATGGTTAGAATTTAGTTTTCATTGTACAATTAAAATTGATATTTCAAACTTTTTTACCACTTTTACACCTCTTTGGGATCCTAATAATATTTCACGCAGGAGAAAACAAATTTTAATGACAGTTTTAATCTTGATTTTGTCACTGTTAAAAATTTGCACACTTTTCTTCCTTATGAAATTATTATTTTTTAACCACTCAGATATTTGTACGGAAAATTTCTTAAGCTCTGCAGCTGTTCAAACGATTGTACGATATTATTTCCTAATAAATTTATGCAATCGTGACGTTTCGGATATTTTATATAACAGTTTTGTACCGATATCAACATGATCACTGCGAATCCCACTGCAACTTTAATTCGTGAATCTGCAATTACTAAAAGTGTCTCACGTTCTCATCCACGACTTTGCTGATTAGGTTCATCGAGGCTAATGTCTTTACAACATTGATGTCAAACAGTCGAAATCAACTTGAATTATCATCGAATAAAAAACTTTTTTCACGAACGAATGTATCAATGTGAGGAAAAAGTTTTTTCATTCATCCGATTTCCAGCAACGATTGCGCGAGGCCCAAGCATTACAATTAAAAAAAATTTATAATATTATTTTATATACATATACACAAATATATTTATTAGGTAATTGATTATTAAGCGTAGCAGAATCAGTTTTACTGATGCGAAAGGCAAAAACCTATTTATTAACGTAACAAAATCGACTGGTGAGACCTGCCAAATCCAATCGAAAATGTTTGCAACTAAATATTCGAAATATACTTCAAACAAAATTCATTACAATTATGATATTGAAATTATTCATCGGGTCTGACTTTTGGTATCGATTCGAACTTTCCATTGCGTGAAAAATTGTATTTGCGTTTATAGTTGACTTATCAAATTGACCAAGTATTAGATTCAACGATGATATTGCGTTAAAAATGTTTAAGTGATATCACTGTACAATTTGAATCTGTTATTATAAAATCATGTGGGCTTAATAAATGTATATTGTCGAATTAGATTTGAACTTGTATCATTTCTCTTCGCCTGTGTACATCATCTTTAACGCCGATTTACTTTTTTTTTCATAGATTAAACATTTTCTTCCTTGCTTCGCATTTAAGACGACATGTCCTTCGAAGGATATTAATTTTATGGATCTTGTCGGTGTTATACGAGTTTTACATTATTATGTGAATAACAGCAGGGTTGAGGATATGAATATCATTATACCAGCGCACGCAGCCATGGCCAGAAAAAGGTTTAAGTCATGTCGGAGTCAACGTCTTCCATCGAATTAAGGACTCGTGCTGTACAAGAAATGCTATTGTTCTCAAGGATCCTTTGTGATCCAAGATGTCGTTGCATAACTCAAACATTCTAAGCAACATAATACTGCTCTCGTACTTGTTACCACTTTGTTGTCTTCCACTCGCACAAAGTAATTGAGTCCATAGAGAAAGTCATTCTGCAAGTTCATTTTTTGTATCGAGGTTGGCCTAAGTTGATTACACGATACTTCCGTAAAGATAAAAAGTCATTTTTCATTTTGGAACATCTCGAGAAAAAAAATTATATCCACGATCAATTATAAATGGCAACCATACATGCTCCATATATGTAACCTTATAAACATAACTGGAACCATATATGTGCGATACATTTCGCACAAATGTGTCCATGAATGGATGTATATTGATTCATGTGTGCCTTTTGTGGAGTCATACAAAATTTTAGTTGTGATGTGATGAAGAGATAATCTTGCATAATGATCTGCCTCGAGGATAAAACCAGGAATGGTGTATAAATATGAATAAATAAGGATGGCTAATCAATCGAATTATCTGTTGAATGGTGCACGACTTTTTAAAAGAGGTCTTAAATTGGAAATGTGTTTGATAGATTACGCCATGATCTGCCGTTGCATATTCAGGAGCGGCTATAAATAAGAGTGAAAAAAATAAAAGTGGCGCCAAGCGACTGACACAAGCAAATATCATAATTAACATACTACCCAATTTGCTGGGAAAACATTTGCTGATAAACGAGAGCGGCTTTTTTATATCTTTTTCATCTCACCAGACGTATTTTTCATGAGCTGTGTGTTTTATTATAAAGTTTACGCTGCGTTAACCACAATTATCCACTTTTGGAAATAATAAATTGTACACCGATTAGAAAGAAAATTGTTGCGAGATTGAAATATTTTTGTTGAGGTGTAACGAAAGTGAAATTTTTTTAATAAGACTGTTGTCAGGGACAGCGATCAATCATGTAAAAAGAAGGTTGATTTTGAGCGCGGGGTGCTTCTGAAATGCTTTCTTCTCTCAATCTCAAATTTTAAAAGTGCGTTCCCGTATAGGCAAGTTATTCGTATAAATCATAGGCTGATAGCGCACGTGCCAGCGACAAATCAAAACTAAACGGTCATTCGAAACACGTGCCGCGTCTCCCGTGAATTACATCCGCCAGAATATTATCCGAGAATTTCGCAAAGCCGAACCATAAGAAAGACGTCTCTCTTTATGTTCCAAGATTTTTTTTGAATCGTTATGATTCACAACTTTGCAGACAATACAGGATTTATGTAAAATTTTAAAATGAAAAAAAAAATTATAGAAATATTGTCAGAATTTTTTTTTGAGTTTGAAAAATAAGGGGTTGATAAATATTTGAATTAAAGTATAAATAAGATGTTGGCAAAAAAATTGTTGTAATCACAACTTAGAGTGTTAATTCATTCAAAAACTCTTGAACTAATCTTTGAGAGCAAATACAAGACATGTTTTTGACGTCCAAACAAAATTTCTCTCTATTAAAATTTACGACAAGGGCGGTCCTCCACCATACGCTCCCGTAACATATGCGTGACAGATTTCAAAATTTGTTCAAAATTACACCATATGTAAGACTGAACAGTAATAAAAAGTTTATAACTAACTTCAAAAGTTTTCCCAAGTAAAAAATTTATATATGGTACCACAAACGGTACATTTGTTATACATATATGGTCCATTTATGGAAAGAGATGCGAAATTTATTAAATGTATATGGAACTTTTATGGACCATCAAAGTGGCCATTTAATTTTGTACTTGAAAAAAATATGTCACTTTATGAAAAACCCTTCAAATGTTAGTTACAAAAATAAATATGAGATTTATAAGTAATGAGATTTAAGTAATGCAAATCGGATCTTTGATATTGATATTTTTTTCTTTCATCTGACTCCAATCGTCTTAATTAAGAGCCAATTTTCTAATTCCCCTGCTCTGATCGTCCAATCATAAAATATCGTCTAATGAATGCCGAACGGCTCAGTCGAAGGGACGCCGGGCGGCGATTTAAAATAGCGCGAGTTAGGTTAGTCTTGGCGTGATAATCGCAGGGCTGTTGGGCGCATACGTGAAGCGGTGCCCCGTGGCTTACTGTCGTGTGGAATCGATACCGCGGGGGTGACAGAGGGACAGAGACGGCGACCGGCTCGTCCTGTCCTTGTTGGCGACGGTGTATCGTGGGACGTGAAACTAGCCTTGCTCGACGGTGCGCTTTGAATGCCAACGAACGTCGCTACGCTTTGGCGCAAACTTGGCCCAATAATTGTGGTACGCGATGCTACGCCGTAATTGGTGTACGCTGGGGTGGTTCGCGCCGGCCGACTAACAAGGATGGCAGAGCGTCCACCGGGACTCGTAAATAGTGGTGAGTGAAGCCGCGAGAGAGGCGCAAATGTAGCGGAGTAAAGAAACGCCGGAAAGAAAAGCGGCTAGAAACGAAACAGAGAGAGAAATAGAGAGAGAGAGAGAGAGAGGGATCGCGACGAAGGGCGGAGAAAGAGTCACGGTCTGTTGCCATGGAGACTCCTCCAATGGTTTCTCTCCATCCCTCTCGTTCCATCTGTCTCTTTCTCTCTCGCCCCATCTCTCTGACTTTGCACTCAACGCGATGCCACTTGACCATTTGGTCTCTTCAGAGACTCTGGTTTTCCTTCCACAGCTCGGACCAGTTCGCCTGATGAGAACATGGATACGAAAGAAAAAGAAGTTTCCATCTAGTTTCCAACGACTCCTATCTTGTACTTTTGTTTCTTCTGTTTTTGTACTCGTTTGTTTGTTGCTAATACTCATCGCGGGGTGACCGGTTCGTGTCGCCGCGGATTCGTCCCTCTAGCGATGGAATATACTTGTAGAACCAAACTCAAGCTTAACTTCTGCCAGCCGCCTTTTTCTTATTGGTAGTTGTACACTCCTTAGAATTAATAAATTTTAAAACTGGTTCGAAATTTTTAGCAAATTTGACATATTAATTCCTTCATTTTAAGTTTTATTTTCTTATTTAGGTTGAATAAATTTCAGAATAAGATTTTGGTTTTTAAAGCTGACTTTGGCTATGGGGATAAGATAGGATGTCCTGACCTCTGGGGACGCGGGTTCGAATCTCAGTTAATGAAACTTTTTTTTTTCACAGCCAAATCTTCACAGGATAATCATCAATAAAATTCTTGAAGTATTCTTTAAGTATAAAGAATCTTTTACTAAAAAAGTAACGATGACTTTATAAATTAATATTATTGAATTATTAGAAAATATGAAAGAATCTAAAATACACGAATAAAATTTGGCTTGCGACAATGATTTGAACCTTGAGGGCAACTGAAATTTGAACCGCTGAATTGATGGTTCGCTTTCGATTGTTTATCTTAGAGAAGTGCTACTCAAAAGTTTGAAATTTTGAAGCTACTTACACAAGTTCTTTCTCTAAGAAACGAATTGCGTCTTGCAACATTAAGTTATTTCATAAAGCAGACGAGATTACAGTGTACAGACTTTTTCATTGTTCTCGGCCAAGTTCATAATTGGTATAACCGGGACATTCATTAAACCAGTCGCAAAGTACGCTCGAGCAACAGGAACAGCTTCTTATGCAATCCAGATTCGTTAAAAGACAAACAGAGGATTTTAATTTACATGATTATACATTTTGCAAACAAAAATCGGTAACCAAAATTGTGGCTGCACAGTCATCTCGCGGGAAACGGGAGGACAGAAGAAAAAAGGAAAAGAAAGGAAAAAAGAGACAAATTTGAATGAAAAGTTCAATGTAACCTAATTCTTTCGCTCCCGAAACATTTGCAACGAAACAAAAGAAAGTGGAGCGTGGAAGAATGATCGTGCGCGCCAAACACGTACCCCGGGTTTATCGAATTTTTCAACCAACCTCTGGTACAACGAACTAAACGAGCCGCTTCTAAATGCACCGGTCACGTTTGGTTCTATCTAGGCTGATTTTATTATTTATTCTAAAATGACTGATTTAATTTGTTTACTTTTGTCTTGGTACCTTGAGTGCAGGCAGTTCTCAAAGATACCGTAGGACCGGTTATTTCGATAGTATAAACAGCGATATGATCCGCCACGTGGATAAACTTGCAGTTCCAAAATTTGCACCCGACTCCAATCGAGGTCATCGTTCTATCGATTTAGCGCTGCCGCGTCTGATGCACCTTAAAGACAACGTTTATCAAACACCCGGCCACGTTGCAGATTAATAGCCAATCTTTTGTGCCCGCTTATCATAAGCGATTATCTTGCGCGAGCTAGCTTTAGTTTTTTTTTCAACTATTCAAGTTCCGGCTCACGCTCGGGGATTCCCTTTTGTGGCTGATCCACAGTTAATAATGGAATTATAAATTGAATTACATTCTCCATGGTAAATAGTTTACATCTACTGAGGTTAAAAAAGTGGATGTTGTATATATGAATAACAGATTTTACATATGTTATTATGTTATAAACATAATATATATGTTGACCATGTTTATAAATGGCATCAACAAAATTGTTATATAAAAAGTTATAGATGTGATCATAACATTAATTATCCTCAATTATAGTCAAATAGAAGAGCATCTGACATTGCGCTGAGACAGACCGCTGTTGGATGGTGTTCCATTTAATGCTGAGTGACAGCGATTACTTAATTTTAGTTCATAAATGGTACACAACCACAGTCCGGTCTCTCAACGTTTGAAAACAACAGTGTTTTCTGCAGTTTACGGCTCCTTGCGCACTATATTTGTGGACGAAAGAAACCCACTTATCTCACCCCCTCAAGACTGAACGAAATATTGCGCGCGACTTTCAAAAATGTCACCGGATTTTTATTGCCACGCGAGAACAGCCGCGCGTTTAAAATATATTTCCACTTGCGAGTTTATTAATCATCTCGCATAATTAATCTCGTCGTATCTTGAGTAAGGAGCCGTTAGATCTATCTTATAACTAACTTCATTCATAAACCCTGCAGACTTGCAGGAAGTGAATAAAGTCGCGCAAATGCAACGTTCAAAATAGAATACTCGGAAATTTCAAGTGGACTGAAATAAGATTTCCCGCTGATTCCACGCTTGAACCCTTTTTTTTGTTGATTCATACACGATAAATGAAATAAATGAAAACAAGAAAAAAAAAATTGAGAAGAAAACAATAATTTGTTATTATGCAATCATCAGAAAGATGTGACTTACCATTGTTGTCAAAAGTGGTTAGAATTGTACATATATGCACCGTATAAAGAAGTCCTTTGTAATATCAAACAAAAACGAAAAAAAATCGGACAACAACAGTTTTGTTTCTCACTCTTAAAAGTCTCATTGAGAGTTAATGATTCAAAAGTTGTTTCTTTATTGCTTCCTGTAACCATGTCATCTCACAGTTGAGCGAAATTTTAATACAGACGCGCGTTAGGCCATTGGTATACAGAACTTCTCTTTGTGTGCTATTAGTACCCTATACCTTCGTCTGGTCGTGAGTCGTACGAGAGCGGAACATTGGAACCACGTGAAGAGAAAAAGAAAGAAAATATCTTTGTCCATAAAACGGTGCTGGTGGGAGGGAGGGGGGGGGGAGGCCCGTAAGAAAACGTAAAGAAATGGTAGTACGCTAAGGAGAGCGCGCGAGGAGGGGGAGTAGGGGAGGGGGGAGAGGAGAATGCGCGCGCGGATTCTTAACACAATGAAAAATACAAGAACGGAGCCGCCCGGCACCGGCGACGGTGGCGCCCCAGGTGGACTGCGTGGCGTCATTCGACACTAACCGTCAGTTCCTCGAGGGGAATTGCGGCGTCGTGAGTTGGTTTTTTTTCGTGGCGCCACGCACGTTCGCCGGGGACAAGATGTGTGCTATTTCGTACGAAAAACAACTGTGAAACGTCCGTCGATCTTTTTCGCGACAAAGTGAGAATACAATTTTCGTCGTCGGTCGACCTGTGCCGGGTTTTCGTAACGATATGGTGCGCGAGATCCGCGGTCCCGTTGCTTATAGGTGATGCCCGACAGTGGAATGGTGTTTTTTTCATGATCTTTTGATATCACGAGTAGAAAAGCCGCTCGTCGCCGTTGTTCCTCTGTGGATTTGAAATCAGCCAACCAAGCGTCCCGGTGGCCATGAGGCGAATAAGCGGTAAGGCCAAGTCACGCTCTTCCTCGTCGACACACGTATCATTGTTATCATTGCACGTTACTAACGTATTGAGAGAGCAACTAAACTTAGAACTGTGAGCCATCCGGAGGGCGCACAAGCCGCAACGTAGTGTTAGATAAACAAACAAAGGAAAACAAACAAATTTTGCAAAAAACTAAAACCAAAACAAACAAGAAAGAAAAATTTGCAATTTGAATTGACGAGTTTCTCGCTTGGCTGGTGATGTTTTTGTGAGTAGCTTGGATGCGGTTTAACTTTGGTAAACAAAGGAATATCCCGAGTTGGGGTTTTTTTTTTTTTTGACTTTTGACAAGTCGTGATATTCGGACTAGTTGGGATGTACGAAGTCTTTTGTCTGGGCCAAAGCTAATTGAAGAAAGCGTCGATGCAAATCCGCGCCGCTTGTTTATCCGACACTATGGCCCGATGAATTAATCACGTGATTCGGCGTTCGCGCGAACAATCAACCCGGATCAGAATCTGAAGTCAAGATTTTTCATTTATCATCCAAACAACGCTGCATCATTGCTACGTCTAGTTGATTAACCCTTTTAGCCGTGGACACACAGATCGATAGACATAACACAAGCCATCTTTCATCGTTCCAAGAAATTCCCCGAGATGGGCGGAAACCATTTGGTTGATCAAAGCACGATTTAAGTGGATTTAAGTTGAAGTTGAATACACAACGACGGTGAAAAACAAAATTTGCATGCTGCACGGCACTGTTGTTTCCTAGTTTGTAGGTTTTCCTATTACTTTTTAAATCACACGTGACGCGTGCACAGTTTTGTTTTATTATTGACTGGGTTACTTTGAACATCATGATTAATAATCTCGGTTACATTTGTAGGAGAGCCGCTTGATTAAACGTCGAGCAGCGGACAATGATGCAGCCGAGAAGAATCAGAAATCGAAGGCAACGTTTTCTCGTCCGCTAATAATATGGACACGCCGCAAATTTTTGCTCGAAACAACTGATTACGTTAGATTAAATAACGTATGTGCAATTTTTTATGATACTCATTGGATTAGTGATTTTTGTGTGTTTTAAAACTTTTGACTTATTCTTTTTTGTCGCCAGATTAGCAAATTTGAGATCTAGGATTTTGATGTTTTTTTATTCTGTCTATGAAAAGATTTTTGGATTGTTAGAGTGTATGAGTGCTGAGAAAAATTATATATCGTTCTGCATATGATCAGATGCGATACATATGTTGCTATTTGTGTCACGAATATGCAGCTATTTGTTGCTACATATATTTCTTAACATATATGTTGCATCTATGCTGTATATATGTACTGTAAGTTTTTTTTTCCGCCAGAGTTACAGTCAATGTTGATACTTGATAACGTTTTTGCAATAGCCCAAAGGTTGGAAAATTTGTCGTTCGCAAAAAAACGCTATTACGGCTGCGTTGCTCCTGACGTTCGTTTATTATCTAATCAGTTGTTACAGTCTGTTTATATTTAAACAAGGTTCGGTCAGATGATAGGACGCATTTGAAAGATACACTTCAATCTCTCTCACGAGCGCATTTTTTGTTTGTTTTTTTTTTTTTTCAATATTTTTTTAAAAGAAAAATCCAACCGTGATTAATCGCAACGTTGAAGCGAGATTTTCGCAGTTAATTTTCAAGTTACAAGTTTAATTAAGAATTCCATTTTCATATTTTCATTTTGTCAGAGAGGATCGCGCGCCTTTTCTCCACAAAAAAAGGAATTCACATCACACTGATACTTTTATCTCTCCGCTGAACGTAAATTGTCAGGACTTAATGAGAAAGACCAGATTACAAAATTTTCACTCTCATCTTCATTTTTCTTGAGATTTGTCTGAAGATATTTTCCCGGAGGTTATATTTGTTAAGATAAAAAAAATTCGAGTTTCGTAAGAGAACCCACCGGGTACTGATGGTTGGATATTTTTTGTTCCCCCACTGACAAGTTAGATTTTAGTTTTTTAGGATTAAAAAAAGTAAGGTTGCCAAGATTGGATAACTTGAAATAAAAGAGGTCAGAGATGAAAAGGGGATATCGTTTTTTTTTTTCTGAGATTGCAAAAATCATAACGTTATTTACAGTCGATCGGGATGACAAAATCTGTACGTTTGAGCGGTGTTTTTGAGACGACGCGAGATGACACTATCGCAGAAACACATAAAGGGATGGTTTAAGAGCCGAGCTCGTAAAGTCGTGCCAAGGCGTTTTCCCCAGCTACGTAATAAAGCATAAACCACATGACTCGCATATAACGACGTACTTGGGGACGAAAAACCTTCCCCGTCTAACTGGACCCCGAGGCTTAAAATATGAAAATTACAGCCTCTTCCTCTTCTTTATCCGCGGGACTTGTAAACGGCTGTCAATGGCGCTGCCAACAGCCCAACGGTTGAAAATTATTTCGTCGTTCATCCTGGAAAGTTGCGAGCAGAGCTTATAAGCGAATAAAGTCGAAGCTAAGTTCGCTGATAAAGCATCTTATTATCGTACGAGGCGAACTGCTGTTTTAAGAATTAATTTTATATTGTGCTAACCGCGCCTCGCCATTCGCCGTTTTCATATCAAAGTTGCTAATCTTTTGTAACTGAGTTACGAAGAAGCGCTACCAACCGAAGAGTATCCGATTTATGTTTGCAAACTTTTGCTAACAATAACAAAGTATAACTACCGGACATAAAATTCGTCGCAAAAAAATTTTCCTTCTATCAATTAAATTGCTAACGGGTTTATGAGAAAGGGGAATTTAAGGTCGTTCTGGCCAGTCAAAATATAATTTTTCAAATTTTAGTTCTTTGCAAATCATTAAAATTTGAACTGCTATTTTAACAAATTAAATTATTTTGAATTAAATTATTTTCAATTGAACAAGAATAATTAGAAGGTCAGTTAAAAATTTCATTTAATCCTGACATTTTTGACTTATCGCTAGAACCACCTTTAACAATGCGGAACTTTGGGAATGCAATCTTTCTGATAATGTACGCAGTTGCAAAAACGGTTCTGATATTGTACAACTAGCCAGTAGCAGCTGTTGATATCGAGCAGGATTTTAAATGGCATATCCGGGGACAGCTATTGATTAACAATAACAGGCCGTTGATTATGTTTCTCGTATATCAATTGCCAGCTAAAAATGTCTGTAAATGTTTCATTTAAAATATCGTTTCATTTAGTTCATTTATGGCATTGAAGGCAACTTTTGTTTTATTGAAAGTGTATCCAATGCTGGACGGAAAATTGTGTTCAGCAGACGACTTTTTTTTTATCAATTCGTGTACTATCAAGGATATGGTCATTGGACAGTTACAGATTTGTTCCAATTTCAATTTCGACTTTATTTTTAATATCTGTTGTTTTTATATAAACTGTATCTTTGTAAATGTTTGAATTTCAAATTATAAATCACTTGCAACTAAATCTGAATTACAAATTGTTCAAAAATTAAAAAAAAAAAACAAATGAATATTTCATGTCTTATAACTGAAAATTTTTTAATTAGCTTGGCATCTGGTACAAAATAATTTTCTAACAATTTCAAAAAAAAAAAGAAAAGAAAAAAAGGTGATAAAAGTAGTGCGAGGCATTTTTAGAGCTTCGTCAAAGGATATCGAAAGGCTTTAGTGGATGCACCAGTCTGATGAACATAACGCGATTTTCAAATTGAATTCCTGAAAATGAACGTGACCTGGGTGAAGAATTCGCTTGTCAAATCAATCAAGCTAAGACCGCATCATTATCGCTCCGGCTCAGACGTAAAAGTGCACCGTTTGATAATTTAAGGGAAAAATGTTTTCACTCGTTCTCAGCTTGTTTTCTTTTGACGCGTTATCGGTTGTCTCATCACGGGAATATCTGCACGTTGCCGAGTTACGCTCCGGGGCCGGGTTTGTTAACTTGGACTTACCCAAGACAAACATGTTCGCTGGATACTTTTTTCGGCCGCTGCTGCCCCTTTTTTATTGTCGCTGTCCGGAGTAACGGAATATGTGTCGGGATCTCGCGCCAATGATCTTATTAGGAAAAATAGAAATCCTTGGCGCGCTTGCATTACTTTCCCGGCCTTTTGTTTTATATTCATCTCGTTCCAATTTTTTTGTCGTAAAAGAAGAAAAACGTTTGTTTGTTTTTTCACGCTCTCAATAAATTTCATCCCGTTTTTTGATTTTTGTATTTTATTTTTTATTTTATTTCGTGGAAGGTTTTGTTCGTAGGACGGGGATCAGTTTATTGTGTTCTCACAGTTCTAAGCAGTTGAATTTTGAAAGCTGGATCAAGCCGGGCTTTGAAACCAGCCTGGCTCTCAGCTCTAAAATGACAAGGATTAATGTAAAAAGAGAAATATCGTGGTAGCTCTAATTTCCATGAAGCATGTATTCGGTTCGCCCCCCATCCTTGCGCACATCCACGTAAAAGGGTCGCAATATCCTTGAAAGCCAGTCGCGTGTCTATTTCCACACGCATCTGCGACTAATTACTATTCTGCGAGCGTAATGCTCTCAAGTAATTTTTCAACGTCATCAATATAATATATAATATATTCCACTGTGTGCTCGCTCGAATTATTATTTTTGGTATTAATAATTTTTCATTTTACACTTTAAGGTGGTTCTAGCGTGATAGTCAAAGCAAAAAGTTTATATTCTGAATTTTCATAAACAAATAGGGAAAATTATATTAAAAAATAAAAAGAAAAT